>CM070041.1:26453302-26477173 GCA_036250615.1 Ptychadena robeensis
AGGAATGGAAATGTTGTCACTCACTGTTAGAAGGAATGGCAATGTTGTCACTCACTGTTAAAAAGAATGGCAATCAGACGGTACTAAAAGGTAATTGTTGGGGGCCAGGTTGATTAGCCAGTGAGGCAGAAGAGCAAAAAAGTCCACTTCACTGGCTCTGCTGCAGGGGGGAAGGGTGCTGGGGATTTTTTTTTAAAATGGGTGTTAAAACCTAGCTCTAGCAGGAAGAGCCAGACAGGAGGGGCTAGAGAACCAAATATGGCTTGGGAACCCCACTTTGCCGACCCTGCCTAGGTGATGAGTAGAGATGGTGGATTTGTTTTTGAAAATTCGACCAGTTCAAATTTGTGAGTTGATTGTAAAGCCCCTGAGCAAGATATCTTTACCAAACTTGCTGGAGATGTAGAGAAGGGTTGGGGGTATACTACAAAAAAAGTTTTGCTCTAACACAAAGAGTTTTTACATAAATTAAGTTCAAAGTCAAGTTAAAATATCAAAAGTAAAACATTTTAGGGTTCAATTTGAACTTAATTTATACACAAACTTGACATGTTAGAGCAAAACTTATTATTTTCAAATATTTCCCCAACCCTTCTCTACAACTCTTTGCAATAAGCTGACAAAATTAGCTAGCACCATGCAAATTTTTTACATGCAAATTTCTTCAAATAATTTTTCAATGCGCATTTCAGTCAAAATATCAGGCTGATTTAAATTTTTTTGGCGAAAAGTCGAAATGACCCCATCAATATTCAACTATGCGGATTTTCTGCAAAAAAGTCAAAATTTCTACTTAAAAATTTGCACTGCAAATTTTTCGACCATCCCTATTCAGTATTAAGATAAACAGTGTTGGGAATGTAAAGAAGGATTGGGGTATACTTTAAAAAATCAAATATTGCTCTAACTCAAAAATTGTTACTTTTTAAATTTTGACTTTACTTTGAGCTTAATTTATGCAAAAACTACACATGCTAGAGCAAAAAAATTTTTTTCAAATGTTCCCACAGCTCTTCTCTACACCTCCAGTAATTTGTGTGAGGATACCATGGTCAGGGGCTTTGCAATCATACAAGAATTGGATGGGTATTAATGCCATAACACAATCATTAGATGCAACGGAGATGCCAAAAATGCTTTAAAAATGCAACCCTCACCTTTTACAAATTGTTTCCATAGGACTGCATTGGGTGTGTTGATGAACCAAACAGAGGCATGGCCTACCTGTCCATTTTCTGTAGTATGTCTACTTTAATTGGCTGATACTTTAGTATATAGTGATGGCCGAACATCGGCCAGGTCTGTCTGCAAACGGGCAGATCGGACTTTTAAAGAAGTCTGCCTGTTCGCGGACAGAGGCGGGGAATTTCAATCGGAAAAACCGGAAGTAACATTAATGACATCACATCCGGTACCTGGCGCATAGTTCCTAGTTAAGGTATCATCAAGGTATTTGTTAGGAGTACCAATCAAGGGCCCAAGGGCCGGCGATATGCAGCCTCAACTCATGCAAGCCTGGAATCAAACACTGAATCTAAAATGGCGGCTCCCACAGGCATCAGCATGATTGCTTAATGACTATTTTTTTGGTTTTTGAGCACCTTTTAGCTATTGGGACAGTTTAAAGGTAAGTAAAAAAGTAATAACATTTTTTTGGTGTTTTTTTATTTTTGAGTTTAGGTGCGCTTTAAGCTTGGACAATCACAGTTTGTCTGATCCACATTGTTGACACTTGGTGTAAATTTAATCCTTGAAAGAACACAGTTTCCCATGCATCTTCAATGCCTGGAGATACTGAGAGATGTTGAAAAAAAAGACTGCTACAGGCAGGTCCATAAATATTAGGACATCAACATAATTCTAACATTCGTCTACAGCAGGGGTCCTCAAACTACGTGTCAGGTAGGAGGAAGCTGCTCAGCACTGGAGCCTGTGAGCCTTAACGGCCACGACCCCTGTGTTCCCGTGCAGAGAGAGGCAGGTGAGATGCTTTCACTCTCTGTGATGTTTGTGTGTCTGTGGTGGAGAGTGTGTGTGAGGTGGTGGACTGTGTGTGGGTGGGGGGCTGTGTGTATGTGGAGGGGAGTGTGTGGGTGTTCGGGGGGAGTGTGTGGATTGGGGGATTGTGTATGGGGGAGGGGCTGTGTGTATGTGGGGGGAGTGTGTGTGGAGGAAATCTGTGTGTGTAGAGGAGGTGTTTGTCTGTGGGGAGTGTATGGGGTGTGTGTGTGGGTAGTTTGTGGGGGGACTGTGTGTGTGTGTTGGGGGAACTGATTATTAGGGGTTAGTGTGTGAAAGGTGTTTTGGTTGTGTGGGGGATTACCATTAAGAAACACATGGCAAAACACATGGGAAAATACATAGCAGGACACATGAAAATACACATATCCATAAACAAAGCAATGCACATAGCAATACACATAGCAATACCTGTGGATGCCAGATCAGGGGGAGTATGTTATGGGGTTAGCTCGGGTGGCCAGGACGAACCTATAATGGCAGTACTTATTGTTATTAGGTTTGGCACAATTTCCTATATCTGTATATAATATTTTGATCAGGGGTTATGGTGTGATTATTAATGTAAATGTTACAATTCCAATTTGACATGCTGTAAATGTGTTTACTCATGTACCTTTTAAACTTTTTTGTAGGTCACATTGACATTGAGACATTGAGGTACCACAGACTTGGGAATAGGTTTTTCCCCCCTGTAGATGACCTAACGGGCGAAAAGCATCGGAAAATTTGACAGCAACAGGTGCTGACACAAAGGCGCCTTTACATCTGTCTTCCAACCCAGTGGTACCAGGTACTAGGGTGACAATAAATAGCCACAGAATACATGGTAGTTGATGTTAATGTAATGTTTTGGGTTGATTACATGTGTGAATTTGTTCTATATTAATAAAAATTGATTTTGTACTTTCATTATCTCACTTGGAATTTTTGGCCTATTTAAAGTTTCAGGGGCTAGTCACCCTGATTCCTAAGACATAGCTCACCACTAATGTCTTTAGTTTTAGTATATACTGTAAGTTGTTTTGGGATGAGGCTGTTTCCGAGAGCGGTGCTGTGTTTGGATGTTTTGGTAAACACTCGCCCACTTACCTTACAATTCTAAAATTTTTGGCTCTATACACCACAATGGATTTGGAATTTTAAAAAAATCATGTGCTAACTGCAGACTGTCAGCTTTAATTTGTGGGTATTTACAACCAAATCAGGTAAACGGTGTAGGAATAATAATCATAAATCAAACATTCCCTTTTTAATACTTGGTTGCAAATCCTTAGCAGTCAATTACAGCCTGAAGTCTGCAACGCATAGACATCACCAGATGCTGAGTTTCATCCCTGGTGATGCTCTGCCAGTCCTCTACTGCAACAGTTCAGTTCCTGCTTGTTCTTGGGGCATTTTCCCTTCAGTTTTGTTTTCAGCAAGGTCAGGTGATTGACTTGGCCATTGCATAACATTCCCCTTCCTTCCCTCAAAAAGCTCTTTGTTGCTTTTGCAGTATGCTTTGTGTCATTGTCCATCTGCACTGTAAAGCATGCTCCAATGAGTTCTGAAACATTTGGCTGAATATGAGCACATAATCTTGCCCAAAACACTTTCGTGCCCAAATCACATTCCTGCTGCTTTTGTCAGCAGTCACATCATAAATATATACAAGAGAACCAGTTCCATTGGCAGCCATACAGTACATGCCCACGCCATAATAATACCACCACCATGCTTTACTGATGAGGTGGTATGCTTAGGATCATGAGCAGTTCCTTTTCTTCTCCATACTCTTCCCATAATTCTGGTACAAAGGGATCCTGGTCCCATCTGTCCATAGGATGTTGTTCCAGAACTGTGAAGGTTTACATATTGCGCTGAACCTTCTGTATCAACTTTAGTGAAGTCTTCTCTTGATTGTTGACTTTGACACACATACACCTACCTCCTGGAGAGTGTTTGGCCAACTGTTGGGAATGGGTTTTTCTTCACCAGGGAAAGAAATCTTCGGTCATCCGCCACATGGACTTTTGGTGTTACTGAGCTCACCGGAGCATTCCTTCTTTTTAAGAATGTTCCAAACAGTTGTTTTATCCATGCCTAATGTTTTGCTATTTCTCTGATGGGTTTGTTTTTTCAGTCTAATGATTGCTTGCTTCACTTACAGTGACAGTTTTTTGGATCTCATCTTAAGAGTTGACAGCAACAGATTCCAAATGCAAATAGCACACTTTAAATGAACTCTGGACCTTTTATGTGCACATTGTAATTGGGATAATGAGGAAATATCACACACATGGCCATGGAGCAGCTGAGAAGCCAATTGTCCCATTACTTTTGGTCCCTTAACAAATGGGAGGCACATATGCAAACTGTTGTTATTCACACATACACCGTTCACCTGATTTAAATACCCTCAAATTAAAGATGGGTAATCAGGGAGATGTTACCACAATGGATCAAACAAACACAATGTGCTTTAATTGCAGACTGTCCGCTTTTATTTGAGGGTAGAAATTTATATCAACAATATTGATACAATTTTAAAAGCAATTTTACGTATAACATAATCCATATGAACTTGAGATGTTTATGGTTCTCCACAATAAAAAAAAACACACAATAGTGTGTATAGAGTCAAAAATGTTGAATTGTGTGGATGTCCCAATATTTATGAACCTTACTGTATGTTATGCCAGGTACAATGACCCATTCACCATCATTCACTAAGATTGTGTTTGCTTTTAATTGTGTTTCATTTCTGCTCAGAAAGAAACTGTTCTATATTAGGAAAGCCTGTAAAGCTTAACAGCAAGAACAGTAAATATCTAAACATCTATACAATCTAGTGGCAAACAAACAAAATCTGTGGAAAATTGTTGAAAAGAATTAATGTAGATTTACAATGGGAGCTGGGCCAGCTGCACCTAGCAGCACTGTCTCCAACTTCCTTGGGAGCCCTGACTGAGTGGCTTCAGTCTCCTTTGAGACACACCCAGCCACCTCCCTGATGTCCATCAGGTGTAATTTCTGGATGGAATGGGAAGGCCCACCCAGTTCCTTTCCCCCATCCCAGAATCCCAAAACAAAAACAAAACTGCACAACAACCTATTGTTGTTGGCCAACATATTCCTGAATTCCTTCCAGGGTACACCTGATGGGTCCATTCACACCGTGACAGACGAACAGTCTGTCATACTACACAGAGAGAGGGCAGCTATTTCTATTAAAGCTTTATTCATGTGAGGAGCTCTATTTTAGTGAGTTCATGGAGACTAGTGATGGACGAACATCAGCTGTGGCAATTCTGCAAATACCCGCCGTTTGCATGTTCACAGCGAACCTCTATTGACTTTACTGGAGAGCGAAACTTCTCAAACCTTCAGGTCATATTTGTAGCCACAATAACAATAAAAAAGTGTCAAAAGGGTGCAACCACCTTGCCAGTTATTGCCAAAGGGGGATCAATGGCTAAACTTCCCTCCCAAAAAGACTTTTTACATACTGTTTTTTCATGTCTAATGGCTAGAAATCACATCTAGGTGCAGATTTTGCCAAACGTTAGCTGGAGTGGGCTGCCAGCCTCACAGAACCTTTGCATTAAGTCAGATCTCTCTGGAATGTCCTGCTTTAATTTGTGATTGTGAACTACAACAACCAGCACACCTCAGCTCACAGGTCCCATAATACAGCATACCCCACCCCCAAAAAGGACTTTTGTTGCTCAGTTATGATTAACTGCTTGGTGCAGAACACCTTTGCTATAGCTGCAGATCACTGGATGGAGTATAATAGTAAGGAAGCTAGGCTATGCCTCAATCAGCAGCGGCTCTCCCTATCTAGTACTGCAGACACATGATAAAGGTAAAATGGATGCTGGGCTGCTTCTTTAATGGGGGGGGGGGGCTCTAGGAGAGAAAATGTGTTATTGGCTGTACTGTCTCACATGATTATGAGGTGAGGGTTCCCACTTCGTCTCCATGTTAAGGTATAGGGGGAGGGTAGAACACCCATAATGTTCACTGGCCTTGCTAACTATGTTCACCACGAACTGTCCGCCAGGCGAACTATTCGGCCATCACTAATGAAGACAAAGTGAGAGACACTTTAAGTCCCCTACATTTAGATTGAATGGTAGTATGCACTCCCCAAAAGGCATAGTGCTAACTTTCAATCTTGTAAAATACAGAATTCACTTTTTTGTTTTTAGATTAACTCTTATTATCTGTGTGAAAAATTAAGGCTTTTTAACAACAAAGTAATTAGAAGAGAGAAGAATACAAGATAAGACCTCAAAGCATTCAAATCATTTGTCTGTATATAAGACTGAAAAATATTCATCTGTAATATTTTATATTGCTAAATTTTTATTCCAAAATATGCCTGCTCAGAATAATAGAAGGTATGTCTTAAAAAATTACTCTAAGATTGAACTTAAAGAAAACAAGAAAATAAAAGAGGAATAAACAATGTAAATGCTTTACATAAGGAATTTAGTTTTTTTATGTACAAGGACTTACATTTAAGATGCTTTTTATGCTATTCACTATTTATCTATTATGTTTTTGAAATGTTTTAATATTTCATATTAATCTTGTTAAAAACATTGTTTCCCAATCAAATGAGTTTAATATTAGAAAAGTAAAATATGTGTATAGTTGGCTTCATGATACTATGATAATTATGAGGTTTTACAAAGCCAAAATAAAGAAAAAAAACCCTGAACATTCCAAAACAGATACAAAGTTTTCTCACAGCCGCAAGTTTTTGATTTCTCACAGGCTGCTTTGGTCATCATGCTGCATTTTAACCTTCTAGATCAGTGATAAGGACATACTCCCAAGCCAGCATATCTTCCTCATCTGATTGACATTTTGCATGCTTGTCAGCAACACTGTAAAGAAAATTAAATTACTCTTTATGCAAGTGTTGCAAAATAAATCCAATACATACGTTTAATTGAATTATTAAGGATGAGTACTCCTCTGCTATTGTGAATGCTATTTTAAAAAGACTGTAAAACAGTTACTACAACTGTCACCATTTTAAAAAATTTAGTATTAGGTTATGATAGTTTTAATTGTTCAGAATCTCAAATGTTCACAATATAAATAAAATATTGGTGTGAAAATCAATTCCTGATATGAAATACATATGTTATTTTATAACATAGCTGTGTGCACAGGGGTGCACATAACTTTTTAAGGGAGCTCCTCAGATGAGTACCAGTAGATGGTATGTATGTGGTCTTCCTCACTGTCTCCCTCACTGTCCTCTGCATTAGCTTCCTGCATGGTAGGTTCTGCTGCAGATGGACCTCCCTGTTCCCTCTTTAGCCTCCGATTAGCTGTCTCTATCCATAGGTCACCAGCTGGCTTTGGGTCAAATGTAACTTAGTAACAAATAATGATGGCCGAACTTCGGCCATGTCCGTCCGCGAACGGGTGGATCGGACTTTTAAAATAGTCCGCCCGTTCGCAGACAGATTCAAATTCGAATTTGAATCTGAAAACCCATATGTGACGCCAGTGACGCCAGTGACGTCACATCCGGCACCTGGAACGCATAGTTCCTGGTTGTGCTAACCAACGTCACATCACTGACGTCACATCCGGGTTTGCAAGCCGGTTTTTCACTGAATCAGCAGTCCTGAAGTTTTATCAGCAGTCCTAATGTCAACCTTTCATATTCCAGCTGTCTCCAGCTGTGATGTATACATTTAGCTGCGGCCACCCAGACACGGAGAGCCTCCAAGATGTAAGTACGCATATGAGCTTTGTAACAATAATGCAGGTATGCAGAGCTAATTTTTGCCCCTTTTGAGTACCAGAGTACCACTTATGTGCACTCCTGTGTATACATCCTAATATTATGTATTTATTAAAATGTTTTTAGGAATGGAAATGCCTATCCACCACGGAAAGCACTTGCAATACAAATGGGAATAGAACTTGACTATAAAGCAATGGAAATTGGAAATGACCAACTTTGATATTACTGAGTTTTAACCAGGTAGGTCTAAATTTTCAAAACCAAAATATACCCCAGCATTCACCACCTTCACCAATCCCGCTATAAACCAACTGACCAACTTGGAACCACTCCCACTGACATGGAGTTGGTGAAAATGGACAGAAGGGCTTTCAGAAGTAGAAGAAGAAGAGGAAGTGACTCAGACATGAGGAGAAGGGACTAAAGGGACAGGAGAATGATCCCCTGAGAGGACTTAACACTGAGAAAAGAACAAAAATGTGAGTGCCAAATATCCTCTCCCTTGAGGAGGAGAGGCTGTGAGATCTATTTCCCCAAGGCTTTAAAGGAGAGCAATGTTAGATCAGACTAATTTAGTGATAGAGCCCATCTCCCAGAAAGTTCCACCACCTCTAAAGAGTTTACTGTTTGTGACAAAGTAAAGGATGAAGCCTCTAAAGCAAATGTGAAAGTCTGTGTGACCAAGATTTATAATATTTTTTATTTCTGTAGGAAATCTACAGTGGGCAAAGTTACATAACGATTCTTATATTATTCTTTACTGTGTCACTGTCTCTTCATTGACACTTCTCCATGCTGTGTTTGTACTGGGCATAGGGTCAAGGATGGATTTATGGAGCTGGAACAACTGTGCACTGAGATGTAGTTGTGGCCCTCTGGACACCTCCCACACTGATTGTATTTTAAAATTCATGATATCGGCAGATATCGGCAGAGTCGGGGAGACAAAACTGCTCTCTTCCTGGCTCAGTCGAAGCTTTGCCTGGAGACCAGCGGTCTCTACGCAAAGCATCGGACATCGGCCGTATTTACGATCATGTCTGATATGGCTGTTTTCGAGCGGGATGGATTTGTCCTGCTCGAAAACCGCGATGGGTGCATATTATATGGGACAGATAGATGGCCCATGACGCTCAAAACGGCCATCGATTTGGCCTATATATCAGTGTCTGTACCCTGCTTTAGGGCCACACTGGAGCTCTTCCCACGATGCCCCAAGGAGTTTAGATATTGATTACTGTCACTGCTGTCCATGATAAGTATACCAGTTTCTCTAGAGCTCCACTATAAACTCTGTCTGTCTTTCTTTACACAAACAATTATAAATAACTATTTAACTCACATCCTGGGTCTACACTATTATGGGAACATCAGCATGTGCATGTCCATAGCGCCCACCCACTGTTTGGGCTTTGTTTAGGACACGGTATTCACCGTGTTGGCAATTCGCGTCCTATACATTTCTATTAGCTATCCGTGCCCAAAAAAACACAGGTTTGTGTGCATCACACACCGTGCCCATTGTTTACCATGGGACACTCCTGGATCTCTAATGTCCGGACGTTGTGAATCCGCTGCCGCGCT
Organism: Ptychadena robeensis; assembly: GCA_036250615.1. Classification (NCBI taxonomy): domain Eukaryota; kingdom Metazoa; phylum Chordata; class Amphibia; order Anura; family Ptychadenidae; genus Ptychadena; species Ptychadena robeensis. The sequence continues at coordinate 26,462,664 of CM070041.1, forward strand.
GCACGGTTTTCCCCCGCGGTTAGAAAACCACGCAGATTTTCGTAGTGTACATGCAGCCTAACATAAATATATTTATTATAATCATGCCTCTGCTAAAACAGATTTGCTCTTTCTTTAGTTTTTTCTATCATTTTTCATTACTTACTCTAATGTGGATGCAGACAAATGCTTAATTCCACCTCTGAGAAACACATATTAAAAAGACAAAACAGCAATGTTGTGACCCTGACCACCATAGGATCTGGGCAATACTACATTATATCAAAGACCTGAATGGACAGACATGCATCAGAATGGCAACTAAAAAGAATAGGAAAACCCTAAATATAGTTAATCAAGCCACCAGTAGAGTTAGACTGAATAAAATTATACATATTTCCTCATGTCATTTCTTTATATGAAAATAAGTGTGGAAAACAAAAACTGTTTTTACCCATTTTTTACCCAAGTGTACACATGATCTCCTCAAATAAAAGGAGGATACTTCTTAATTTGCTGATTTTTTAGGAGAGCTATATACTTATAGTATTTACAGTATATTTTTGTTATTATTTACACTTTTCTATCATGGGGTTTAAGTCTTGAAACACAATACAAAACCTTTATATAGCATCTGTAGAATATCAGCGACCACTGGCTGACCTAAATTACTTCTCTTCTTCCTGCTGCTTTCTCAATAGTGCACTCATATTTTGTAAGCAGCTTACACATGACACAGCCACCCCTTCAGCAATAGTCACTGCTGTGATCTCAGCAATGTGATTTTCTTTGAGCTGTGTCACGGCATATGGAATCAGATCGCTATCATGTAACTTATACTGTGTTACTAAAGGTAGCCACACACAAGGCAATTCTCCCTCGATAGATGAGGGATTGACTATGATGATGTCATCCCGCTGCAGCCCGCCCCTCAGCTTATCGGCTGTAATTCAAAGTAATGGGATCAGCCGGTAATTTACCGGCATGTCGGATCACCGTGCAATCCGACATGCGGGAGATTCTCCAGGCACCCTTCCTGGATCCAACGATCATAGCAGATATATCGCTGGACAGCAAGGTCCAGGGTGGTAGTTGCAGGGAAACCAAATAGCAGTTCCTTAATAGTTTGATAGCTGAGGCCCTGGCCAAAGCGATAAAGAGGAGTTGCGTCTCCCCAACGGGTGCTAGTGGCCCTGTCCCTGTCATTTCCAAGAGGAGCTCATAAAAGCTTCATGGCATGACCAGTGGGAGCCTCTAATGTAAGCTCCTGCAGGCCCTGCTAGATCTCTTTCATCAGGGCTGAGTGGTGTGATGGCCCATTATACTGTATTGCACCTTGGCACACAATCACTATTAACGCCAGAAATCCAGTCCAAAGAAGCATGGTATAAAAGGATAAGGCAGAAGATGTGTTCAGGAACATGTGTTCATTCTAAATTCAGGGCACAAAGAGTTCAGGCAAGATCCAAATCAGTATGTGTCACTGTGCAGACAGACATGTAAGCAACACAGCAGTAACACAGTAGCAAACACAGAAGCACTCCCAAGCACACTACTATACAGAGGCTATAACAGGGAATGATCCCATTAAATGGGCCGATTTCCGAATCACGTTATGCCACCTGGTGTTATGGGTTTGGTGAATGATTAGCTGGTGAATCTCCGGCAGCTGGTTATAAATACCTTATATTTTTTTCTGAAATTTACAATTAAGAAGTTGTGTTGACACATGATTTTTCTCCAGGGCAAGTGACATTAACACTTTATAATGTTCAATAACCCTTTGAATGGGTTTGCTAGGATGGTAATTACCTCCCCCTATCACCCCAACTTATTCTCAATGGAAAGCTGTGGTTACCGATGGTTGGAAGGCAGAACCACTAACAAACATAGATGACAACATAGCCTAAAATCAGAATGTCGAAGTTTATTTTAGTATTGAATACCACAGATTTGTATTTTATTTGATATATTTGAATTTGATATCACACAAGTTTAATTGATTTAATGTCTATGCCAAACTCAAGCATTATCATTATAGCTGAACTTTTTTTTAACAAAAAATATCAAGGTTGGCCCACGACTTTTGTTAAGTTTTTTATTTTGGCACACAATTATTAACCTTCTTAGGGGACTTCCCAATTGTTGCTCAGAATAGTGGTTACCCTGAGCCACACTGTGGATTGTTTGCCTGATCTGGACAAGCCTGTGGCATTCTCCTGCAGTGTCCATCTGGTTCCAGGGTCATGGATACATGAACCAGGCATTATTGATGACAGTAGGAACAAGGACACAAGGCGCACAACCTGGTGCAACAAAGTAAAGTGATGTAAATGATAAAATAATGATGAAATGCTGAAATAAAAGATAAAAGGCTCTCCTACAAGGCCATGTGTCTTTAGTCGTGTGGATAATGACATTTCATTTAAATCACTTCCTGGTTACAGATTCTGTAGGGTTCAGTAGGATCAATGGGACACATTTAGCGGAATGTCCTCTGTTTTTACCTTGTCTTAGCTATTAATGAGAGTATGGATGCGCAGCTGCCGGCAGAGTTGGCATGTAATGCCTGATCAGCATAGGTGTACCCAAGTCCTTGCATCCCCGATGTCATTGATGCATAACCGGCGGGAAATTTAAACAGATTTTTTCCAACCCATTTTTGACAACCAGCTGTGTTAAGCATTATTCTGTATTTTGCACCCCTTAAGAGCCAGTTAGTAGGGGCTGTACACCTCTTGCAGCAGCTGCTATTCAATATATTCTTATAAAAGAAAGCACAATGCTAAAATGGAAAAAATGGAAATAACTTGTTATCTAAACAGGGTTTTAGAGTTTTTTGCTCTCACTTATGCATATAATCCACCAAGAGACTGCATTCTATTTTGGCAGCTGTGATTTTGTTTTAGCTCTAAAGGACTTGCACATTTTGGCAGCCCACACAGAGGCGCTGACAGGTTAGGCAGTGAAAAGATTAGCATGTGTAAGAAAGTAGGAAGAAAGAATATATAAAGAGTATAAGAGTATGTGTAATGGCGTCCTGTACTTGATATGTTATAGGGTGTGTGAGGGTCTGTGAGGTGGGGGGTGCTCATTGGCTGGATTATGTCTGCTGACTGTGACTCACAGGGGTCAAAGTTTCTGCAATGTTAAAAGATAGGGGGCGAACCGAACTCGCCATATGTTCGCGAACATGGGCGAACGCGAACATGCGATGTTCGCCGCGAATAGTTCTCCGGCGAACAGTTCGGGCCATCACTAGCACTCACCTGTCAAGGGGATCGGTAGGGAGTTCCTATGCATTAACAGTTAGGTTTCGTGGGGCTGCAAGTGGAGGACCAAGGTGGGTCATTGAAGAATGCCCAAAGGGCTGCATTGGGGTCCTGGGGTTTCTGATTCTATTACATCATGAGTCTATACAGCCCTGACTATACCATCTTGACTCTATGCCATCATGAGTCTATACCATCATGAGTCTATACCAGTGGTAAGCAAGTTGATATGGAGGGCCACAATTGCAGCCCTCATCATCACCAAAGGGCCACACATAACATTTTCAATCTATACTGGCTTGTATACTTTTATATACTTTCTTGTAATGCCTGGCAGCATGAATAGCTAGAAGACATTTTAAAACAAATTTTGTTACCTAAAAATTTTAATTATACTTCAAACTTTAAGAAACACTGTAGAATGGCAATGCAAATATTGTGTCATAGATATGATTAAAGTCTTTGAATCTTGGATTCAAAGGTTATGTGCCCCTATTCTGGGATTATGTGCCACAATATATATGTATATATTTGTATAATTACAATTATCCTTTATTCATTGGTGGAATAGTGGCAGTATAGATTTTCTCCTGTTTGCCAACTGCTCTGGATGAGAACTTGCTCAATCGCAGTCTGGGTTGCTGATTGGCTTTCACGTATGCCAATCAGCGACCCATACAGTGCTTGAGCAAGTCCCTCGCCTCTCTTCCTGCTCTAAGAAGATCCAGGGTGAATACATGTCAGCAGGGGATTGGCGGACAGGTGAGCCTAATGCCCTATGCACAGTTAGGTTTCGAGGTCCGCAAGTGAAGGCCGCAGGTACCTGAGGTATAGTGCAATTGAGATTGAGAACATGAAAATACTTAAAACAGAGTCAGTTGTTCAGACAAAGGGATATTGGAAATGGTCATGTTGCCATCTGTTGCTTTTAGATTGTGTAAAATAGGTCAAGGTTTTGTATCAGGCCTGGTTTACACAAACATTTTTTTAAGCACCTTAATGAAAATGTTAACACATGCTATACATTCTACATTATACCCAATGGGTACAGTTTTTAACATGTGTTTCCCAATGTAGATAAAAACAGATAGGTATGAATCAGGTTTGGTGTTTTTTCTGTTTTGTTAAGGATTAAGGATTTATCACTCCATGCAACTTGCTAAAATGGATCATTAAGGTAGAGCATTGCCAGAAGAAGGCAAAAAAAAAAAAATCATAGAATAACTTTTTGGTCATGTGATGGTTCAGAAGATGCAAAATTTTTCAGATGAATTTGTCATTATATGTTAATTATTGGCTCTCTTTTAGACATGGTCGCATTTTTTGACTAGCTGACTTTGTGAGCTGATTGCAAAGCCTCTGAAAATAAAATAATCACTCAAATTTCTGGAGATGTAGAAAAGGGTTGTGGGAACATTTGAAAAAAAAATATTTGCTCTAGCATATGTTGTTTTGCATAAATTAAGTTCAAAGACAAAGACTTGACTTGACTTTCAACCTAATTTATGCAAAAACTATTTGTTAGAGCAATACTTTTTTGTAGTATACCCCTAACCGTTCTCTACATCTCCAGCAAGTTTGGTGATGCTCCAGGGCTTTGCGATTAACTCGAAATCGTTGTAATGGCTGAATTTTTTAAGAACGATTTGACCATCTGTGCTCTCTTTATGAGCAGATCAGACTACCTTTAGACCTTAATAACACCTTATGTCTGTCCATAAAAAAACAATGGGTGGTTTTGGGAGGTAGTTATTTCCTTTAATACTATGTATAATTTATATTAGCGACCTGACCTGGACCTTTACATTGGTTAACTTTTCCAAACTGCACTATACAATTAGCATCTTATTTAGTCTAAAGCCCCCCATACACCTTCAGATTCCTCCATACAACTTTCATGAGACCTACCAACAACTATGTAGTATAGTGACCTCCCTGATAGAATACATAGTGATTGGAAGGTGTAGAAAGGTCCTATTATTACATGGTTTTGGTAGAAGAAAAGTTGGTTGTACAGAAGTTGCATGGTGATTGTATGTGGTGTATTGTCTTTGGTACAGGAAGTGATGCACAATCTCTCTAACTGGGATGTAGACCAGTATTAATGTATTTTTGCATTTCTTGCATGTTGTCACTGTAAGGAAGGGTAACTTCAATCAAAATATTAATCTTATAATATTTCATACACATTTTATTAAAATCCAGATTCAGATGTCTAGATTTGTAAAATATAGATTCAAGCTTCAAAGCTGTCCTTTAATTTGTAAGATTGTACAGCACTCTATGTTTCTTATACCTGTACAGCACAATGCTTCCACAAGACAATTCAAGTATTATAAGCTGTGAAAGTTTACATACTGAAATCAGACATCCAACTACGACAAACAAGAGTCTGCAATAATTCTTGTTTTTATCATGTATCCTGTAAAGCTGTTTATAGCAAATTGGAAGCAGGCTACATCTTTTACAACACAATGTTTACTAAGCATTTGGCTCTGAAGGGCATTCTTTATTTCTACCAGTGATTCGTGCTCAGCGTGGTCTACATTCACAAATCACTTTACCTTTACTACACTCTCGGTCTTAGAAAAGTTTCATTAGAGAACACTTATTGTTTGTGCTCTTTCAAATACAGGTTAATAGTGGCCCTTAAATTTATTTCCAGGTGCGCAATTTATTCAACAAGTAATAGAAAGCCCCTTTTATTTTATTTTTTTTAGCACTCTGGAAAAACAGTAGCATGGAGTAAACATTTTTCTACATAAAACAGTTTTTAGATGCATTAAAATCATGTTTTCAACAGACCAAAACAAACCGAAGGACAGTGCATGAAGGATATTTACAGAAATATGTATGGTCAAAGATAATGTTTTATTTGTATGGATGTTAGGGTCAACTGACCAAATAAATAAACTTAAAGCGCACCTCAACTCAAAAAAAAAAAAAACCACCAAAAAAATGTAATTACAGTTTTACTTATATTTAAACTATCTCAATAGCTCAAAGTTGCTAACAAAATCTAAAAAAAATATATTTACCTATCCAGCTGACATCTGTGGGAGCTGCCATTTTAGATTCAGTGTTATTTTCCAGTCTTAAAAGGGTTAAGGCTACAAAAATGCCGGTGGCAACCAGGGGCCACCAGTTACAAAGTGTGACAATTAGAGATGGTCGAATTATGTTTAAAAAATTCGACCATTTCGACGGTTTCGATATAAAGCCCCTGAACATGGTATCATCACCAAACTTGCTGTAGATATACATAAGGGTTTGGGGTACACGACAAAAAAGAAAGTATGTCTCTAACACAAATAGTTTTTTCACAAATTAAGTTCAATTTCGAAAATCGGAATTTTGACTTCAACTTTGAACTTGATTTATGCAAAAACTCCATGTGCTAGAGCGAGACTTCTTTTTTTCAAATGTTCCTCCAACCCTTTTACTGCATCTCCTGCAATTTTGGTGATGATACTATTTTCTGGGGCTTTGCAATCAGCTCACAAAGTTAGCAAGTCAAAAAATTCGACCATCTCTAGTGACAATGGACAATGTTAAAGCAGAAAGAAAAAAAAAACATCGTGAATAGCTGCACAAAGAATATCCATGTGAGACACTGTCGGCTCTGTCAGTCGCCGTGATGCTAGTGAGATCATAGCTAGGAGTGAGGGGGAAAATAAACATATATCTTCTCACAGGTAAGGATTTTATTTAAATATTGCTCCAATAATGGGGGTTGGCTAGCTAGGGGGAAAAGTTTGACTGGTGGGTTTTGGTGATCTTAAACATCTCTCCTCCCCCTTTTCCCCTTTGCTTTCACTGTCCAATTGAAATGGTGTTGACATATAAATTGGAAAAAAAAACTTGCTACTTTCAGGTTTAGCAGTTCAACAATACAGACCAAATGGCCTTATAATGAGAGATGGTTAAATTTTTTGATTTGGGAGTTATTTGCCCCTGAACATGATATTGTCTCCAACTATTCACTTCAGTTGCCACTGTGCCACTATCCATTTACCTTATAAAACTTCCTGATCACTAGTGATGGCCAAACAATTCACATTTTGTGGTGAACATAGCATGTTCGACTACTCTTTGAATAAGCGTTTCACTTTTGAGTAGTTAGTTAGTGGGGGGTCTTCACTATTGGGGGGGGGGGGGCTGTTGTGCTGTTTTTGTATGTTAGATGTCAGTAAGGTGAATCTATGGATTTTTCCTTTGGGATTGAACTCACATGGGTAGGTAACGATCCTGTACAAAATAACTATAGTGCAGCTTGCTTTTTTTCTTTTTAAAGTAAAGAAATAGTTATGAGGAGGGTGGGTCAGGGAATCAAAGGTGGAAAATAGGATATACTTTGTTTTATACACTTATGCACTTTAATTAAATCATTAATTAGCTGATTGGCAGTAAAACGAAAATTTTGTTTAATATAAATGAAATTCTTTTGGAGTCCTAAAGGGGTTAAAAAACAGCTATGAAATGCAATAACAATGTGCCCTCCAGATATTTAATTAATCAAAGATGAAGCGTAAAACAATATTTTGATAGTGTAAGCATATAGGTGTTATAGAATATATAAGATCATTTTAGAAAATCTATACTTTGGGTTAAACCATTTAAGGTGATTGGCAGGAGTCTTATTGCTTTCACGATGTATACAATGACCTCTAGCATGTAGCTTTTCATGTGAGTCTTCTATACATTATTATTAACTACTCTATGAATTCCTCAATGGACACAAATTCTAAGAGTGTATATAAACCAGGGGAGATAGATAGATAGATAGATAGATAGATAGATAGATAGATAGATAGATAGATAGATAGATAGATAGATAGATAGATAGATAGATAGATAGATAGATAGATAGATAGATAGATAGATAGATAGATAGATAGATAGATAGATAGATAGATAGATAGATAGATAGATAGATAGATAGATAGATAGATAGATAGATAGATAGATAGATAGATAGATAGATAGATAGATAGATAGATAGATTAAGTTAATTACATAAAGCCCCTGAACATGGTATCATCACCAAAAATGATGGGGATGTAGATAATAGATGTGGGAATTGTGAGGAAAAAAGTATTGTTCTAGCATATCAAGTTTTTGCACAAAATAAGTTCAAATTTGACTTGACTTTGAATCTAATTTATACAAAAACTACATATGCTAGAGCAATATTGTTTTTGTTTTTTTTAATATTCCCACAACCCTTCTCTACATCTACAGCAAAATTGGTGTTGATAACATGTTCAGGGACTTTGCAATTTACTCAATTCCACCTACAAAATGCTGTGATCTTCATTTCTTGACCTGAATATAAGCCGAACTTCTTTTTCTGAGCTCATTTCAGGTGCTGAAAATTTCAGCTTAAATTTTAGTATATATGTTAATAAAAACATATTTCAATCTGAATACAATGGCTGTAGATATGGTATTTGCATTTGTTTATTGGTTTCAGCCTTGTTTTTCCCTTATATTCTTCATTCTCCCTCCTTGTATCCCAGAAAATCTTGGGAACCATTTTCCCAGTTCCCAGTGGATCATTTTGCTTTACATTGCTGTGACATCCTAATAGAGTAAGGCTGAGACTCTACTAGGGTGATTTGAAAGTGGCAGTGGTGCATTTGTTAGACACACCCATACAGCTTCCATTGTCCCCAGTGTGCCTTTCTCCACAGTTGCGGATCGGGCCAGATGCAAATAAAAAACACGGTTTAACTTTTTTATGAGCCGCTCCTCAAGCCCCACCCCAAGTGCCTGGGAGCGCCCATTGAAATCAATGGACGTGAATCCAAAGAGGCATTGGCAGCAAAAAAGTGTTGAAAAGCTGCATGTAAACTGGCTGAACGGTAAAGAACACACATGTTAACTGCATTAGTGGAACCTCAGCCTAAGGCTATGTTTCTACAGTGTCGATTTACCTGCGTTTGACATTCCTTGTTGAAGCATCTATTGTAAATAAATGGACTTGTACACACATGCCTTTAATGCCTGCGTTGGATTGCGTTGACCCGTGTTGACATTAAAGCAATGCAACCCAACGCAGGTATGGGTGCGTTAATGCACCCAAAGCAATTGCATTGAATGGGTCAAAATCAGTTAGGAGAAAAATAACATTAAATAATAATGCATCCTCGGAGCATGTCTCAACGTGTCCTAACGCAACCCCTGCCTTAAGGCAGATGCGCTAACACAACACATCCCTTAACGCTGTGGAATACCTGTGCAAGCCTCCGTCACATTACTTTGGATGCAGATGAGCTATGTCGATAATAGCCTGACGGAGGCGGGGACAGTGGAACCGGGGCTCTGATGGGCTGTGAAGCCAGCCCTGTCATAGCCCCATTGCCAGTAGTGGCCAGCTCGAGCATTATGTTGAAACTCCTGCTTTAACGGGCAGTGAAGCCTGGGGCTTTGTCAGATGGAATTTTATTGAGCTCATTTAACAAGGATGACAGTAATTATCGCTTTAGACACTTTGAGATGTCCAAACAAAAGGTATTTATGAAATTGTCTTGTGAGGAGAGTTACGCTAGACATCTTGTTTGAAAAAGTGTCCCCTGGTTTAGGTACACTTTAAATGTACCATACTTTTCACCTCATAGGATGCACCTTCCCCCCCCCCACAATTAGGGGGTGAAAGTGTGTGGGACTTATGAGGCGCATGCAAGACCACCTGCAGTCGCTTACCCATGGGTGGTCGTGCATTGGTTTCCTGCCAGCACCTTCACTCATTCCAACAGTTAGTGAAGCCAGAGAGGCTGAGGAGCTGTGAGACAGAGACAGCTTCCCAAAGACAACTTCCACCCACAGACAGCTTCTTTACCTTTTTGACTGCTGCTCTGTCAGTCAGAGCAGAGCTGCGGCCAGACAGAGCTGCGGCCAGCAGAGTAGGAGAAAGCCAAAGTATTTGTTGACTAGACCAGACGTGGGCAAACTATGGCCCGCAGGCCATATATACAGCTCATTTGCTGTTTTAATGTGATTTGTTACCTTGCTGTCAGGATGCTCTGGCTCCCTTCCACTGCAATAAGTGAAGCATGCCTGGAGAATGATTGTTATGTTATCTCCTACTGGTGTTAGTTGGCCCAGAGATATGGTCTAAAGTGGTCTGGAAAACTTATCATATGTTAATTCCTCACCCAGGCTGGGAGGACTTGGGATCAGGGAGCCCTTGAAGGTTATTTGTTCGGCCCCTCTGTCAAATTAAAAAATTCACTGTGGCCTATGAGAGCAAAAAGCTTGCCCACCTCTGTGCTTGACTATTGTTGGGTATAGGGATGGTAATAATTAAGCAATTACTCGTGCTGGATCAATAATTGATCAACACAGAGGGCTTTACAGGTGCCAGATCAGTGATGGCATTCCCAAAATTAAACCCTAAACCCACTTATTTATCAGAAAGTGCCATTATTGCAATTTAACCTGAGGGCTCATTCACACCAGCTGCTTTGCAGCTATGGTGCAGTATATTACCATAGCACAGTGCAGCTAGGGCCAACGCAAAGTACACAGGTTTTACCTTTCACACTAGATCTGCGCTTGAGTTTCTGGTAATGTGCAATGCTGAATGTTACCGAAAACGCCTTGCAGCCCACATTCCCATACACTTGTATGCAAGCGTTTTTGCTGGTAACGGAAGCAAGTAGTGTTACCAATACTGTGTCCATTAACTGAAAAAACGCAGCCATAAGCAGCTACCAGCATTGCACAAATAGTGTGAAAGAGCCTGAATCAGACACATGCAAATCAAAGAGACACATACACACACAAATCATACACACGCATACATGCACAATGCAGACACTATGATGATTCTGAGTTAATTGCAAAGCCCCTGAGCATGGTGTCATCACAAAACTTGCTGGAGATGTAGAGAAGTATTGAAGGTAAACTGCAAAAAGTTTTGCTCTAACACAAATAGTTTTTGTATAAATTAATTATTTTGGGCTTTTATTTTGAGCTTAATTTATGTGAAAACGACATGTGCTAGAGCACATGTAGTTGTTTATTGTTTCCACAACTCTTTTCTACATTTCCAGCAATTTTGGTGATGATATCATTGTCAGAGAATTTGCAATCAGCTCACAAAGCCAGCTAGTCGAAAAATGTTACCATCTCTAGCAGTGACACAGATGCATAATACACACACACCAATCATACAGACATACATGCCTCATACTCATACACACACACATATACACCAATCAAGCAGAGACATGCATAATATACAAACACACACTAATTATGCAGAGACATACATCATATACACACACCAATCATGCAGAAACAGTTAACTAACTTTATGAAACTAGTTCCGTACATGGTCCTGTATGTTGGCTTCCTTATTGTCCCTTCCCCAGCCTTCTGATTGGCTGGCAGTGATAAGGGAGGGTGGGGGGATTGTGTGCAACCAGAAAACATTGCTTTCAGTTCCACCTCTCCCCTCTCTCTGAGTTTGCTGTCTGACAGTGTGCATGTCCACAAAGAGGGCTCTGAATGCTATTTCTGGAACATGTTTGCAACCTCTAGATGTTGATTGCCCATTTTTTTCTACATATAGCAGCCTTGACTCCCCTGCCTTTCCATTTCATATGCATGTGTATAGTTATAAACAACAGTTGTAGGACATCACTTTATTGATTTTTTTACTTTGATGCTGTCCAAAAAACAGTACTTGTTATCTATTGACACACATAGTGTTGAGGACATTTTCAGTCAGTGTAATGAATATAATAACACAGCTGTTACACGAATCACTAATAAGCACTGTCCATCAACTGGAAGTGTTTCACGAAGTGTAATACATAAATTGACTATTTATTTCCCTCCATTGCTTTATAGATACCTATTATATATAATGAGTCTGTGATAAAATACATGTACAATGGATGAACTAATGATTATAGTAATAAATCTGTCACTACATTTGGATATATACAAGCCTACAGTTACAGTATGAACTTATCACTACAATTATGCTATGGCATATTGTAAACATTATTTAGTATATGAAAATGTAATGTTTAAAATACAAAATTGAGAAGCTGTTCTAGATTTCAACATGAATTATTCAAATAGGTACAAATATTCAGCTCTACTTTAATTAGGGCTCAGATGCTAAAAAACGTTAGGCCTGTTGAAGTGTGATAAGTGTGATATGTTTTAAGGGTAGGTACAATGAAGGTGGGGTCATGTAAGAAGGAGGGTAGCACAAAAAGTTAACATTTTAATGTGAAGCAAATAAATGAAGCAGAAATAAATAAAAGATGTCTCAATTAAGTTAATCCATTCTAGAAACTTTTATAACAGTAGCATGTAAGTGCATGCAAATTGTATGCAGACTGAAACTGACCCAATCAAGTACAACCACAACTGATAAGCTTGATTGCATACTATTTGCACGCCTTTGAAATTGATGCACCTGGAACCAGCATCTCTTTACCTCTGGCCACACATTTTATTTAATGCAAAAGATGTGGATGCTCAATCGGAATAGAAGAAACAAAGCGGTTACAGTAGAGTGTGGAGTGACATGCTTGATCTTTAATATGTTCTAAATGCACCTGGTGTTCTCCCCTTTAAGGAAGATGAGCTCAGAACCGTGACCTTCAGCAGTATTATGAAGATTATCAGAGTGGGAGCGCTTTTCTATTTCCCATATTTCTCGAGACAGTTTGCAAGTAATTTGAGCATGCACATGTTACACAATGGTCTCAAAATACAAAAAATTTAATATTTTGGTAGAGCGTTATGACCAAGAAGCAGAATCAGCATGATCATATCAGGAGTCACTCTTTAACGCCATCTTAGCTGATGCATGAGCCAGGGCCTACTGGTGGTTTTCAGATTCTACTTGCAACAGGAGTTGGTGTGGACCATCTGGCAGGATGCGGCCATGATCCTAGGTATGTGAGCCATAGAATAAACTGTTTACTTCTCCTACAAGGTGGGTGTGAGCTCTAATTTACCCCAAGGGGTACGGAGCACTAGTGATGAGCAGCATAGGCAATTCGTATTCATAAAATGTTGCAAATTTTCCACCTAATATTCACAATTAATTTAAGAATTTGTGTCATTATTACCTTCATTGTGCAAATCGGTACTTGTGCATGCACATATTGCAAATGAAATGCCCATTAGTTCCGAGAACTGATATAAAAAACCTTGAATAATTACAATTATGAAGATATTACACTTATATTTGAGATCTTCTATATCGATCTTCATCAATATTCGCAATAAAAATAAGAGATTGAAGATCAGTTTAATTAGATTTAACTTGGAAGTAATGTAACCACATCTAATATTACCACATATGTAAACTTTGTAGTTTTTTAGATTAGAAATGTAATCTTAATTCACTTTAAACAAATTAAGAGGTAAGTGGTTTTCAAACGATTATTAGAGTCTTCATCCAAGGCACAAAAGAAGTCAGCAGAAATAATGTGAGGTATTGAGCAAAAAAATGACAAAACATCAATCACAATAGCCAAGATCTTCTGACCTCAGCTGGGTTTGAGATTATGACTTTCATAACTTTGAAGTTATGATGATGATACTCGATATGACAGGTGCTGTGCTTGAAAGAAACACAGCCATTTTAGAAAGACAATGACTATGTTTTGATCTACAAAATTATGTCAGCAGATTTCAAAGCTTCATGTGTCAGGGACATGAATCAATATATAGCCATGTTCCCTGTCTGCCACAGAACTCTATGCTTTTACACCTTATATAGGTAAGAGTTTCTATTTAACGTACAGTGGAGGAAATAATTATTGGACCCCTCACTGATTTTGTAAGTTTGTCCAATGACAAAGAAATGAAAAGTCTCAGAACAGTATCATTTCAATGGTAGGTTTATTGTAACAGTGGCAAATAGCACATCACAGCACAGAAAAAATTACTTTAAATAAAAGATAGCAACTGATTTGCATTTCATTGACTGAAATAAGTTTTTGAACCCTCTAACAAAAAAAGACTTAATACTTGGTGGAAAAACCCTTGTTTGCAAGCACAGAGGTCAAACATTTCTTGTAATTGATGACCAAGTTTGCGCACATTTTAGGAGGAATGTTGGTCCACTCCTCTTTGCAGATCATCTCTAAATCCCTAAGGTTTCAAGGCTGTCTCAATGCAACTCTGAGCTTGAGCTCCCTCCATAGGTTTTCTATTGGATTGAGGTCCGGAGACCGACTAGGCCACTCCATGACCTTAATGTGCTTCTTCTTGAGCCACTCC
>CM070041.1:26490065-26504114 GCA_036250615.1 Ptychadena robeensis
TTTTCTCCTTCTTTCTTCTTTCTTTTTTCTTCTTTCTCTCAGGTGTCTTCTCTCTCAAAGGCTTACATGCGTTCTCGGGTACGGGCGAGCGCACGTTTCGGGCGCGCGCACGTATCGCGCGCACGCCAGAAAGCATGGCTAGTAGAAAATGTATTGCGAATATTCGCAATGCCCCGTATTTTCGCAATTTCGCAAAACCAAAATAAGCCGAAATTAGCGAATTTCCGAATATTAAATCGAATATTATTGTTATTATTCGCGAAATGTCGCGAATTCGAATATGCCCTATGCCGCTCATCACTAATACAGAAGGCCCTAAGAAACAATTGGAAAATCCTTCTTCAAGGCCCCTATTTGAAGGTCTCTCTACCACAAACACCTCGAGTCCGGACTATAATAATGTTTGAAACACACAATTATTATAAAAAAAAAGTACATAAAAAAAAATATGAAATGTATCATTTGAATGCTTAAATCTCTTGAATACTTATTTGGTATGAAAGATTTCAAAACAGTATTTATTGATTTCAAAACAGTATTTATGTTTGTTTATAATAACATTTTTATTTTGTTTGTTTTTTATTTGAATTGTATTGGATACAGTTATCACTGTATCCAATACAATGGCATTCTCTGAAAGGGTTAACTTCAAAGATCACATCTGGAATGACAATGGGGGTGATATTCCAGGTGTGCTCTTTGAAGATATCCAGATCTGCATATGAATATCCCAATTTGCACATGAATGTGGGGGGGGGGTGTGGGACATTCATGTGCAAATTGGGATATTCATGTGCAGATTAGGCTGGTAGAGGTATCACAGCCGGCTTGCATAAGATCGCACAGACAGCACAGAGCAGAGTGTGCAGCCGGGGATTCTGAGCTTAGCTGGACAGCTCTATCTCGTCAGCTGCAATACTGCATATGCAAGTGCAGGACAAGATAGTGCCATCAGAAGCGCTAGGAAGGTTAATTATCCATTCTTTTGGTTGTTTGTATCCTTGTTCAAGCATTTGCTCAATACACCCTCTACTGAGCTGCCCTGGTCTCTCCAGTCCCCCCCCCCTCTTACTTGCAGCTGTGACTAAGCTCAGTTTAGGCATGCTAATGAAGGGGAGGGCACTCCTCTGTGTGTGTGTGTATATAAATATAGAGACTCACTGCACCCCTTCCCCTATGGTTGTAAAAGAGCCTCCGCTCGAAATGCGTCCCATTGTTATTGAGCCCCCCCAGCATCTGTAAGCAGGAAGTGATCTCATCCCCAACCAGGAAGTGAGGTCTTCCTGGAAAACACATGGCCCTAAGAGATCCATCCTTGTAAACCTCTCTTAATGTGAGTATCTTGTCTGTTACTTTGTTTCATTTGGTTTTATTTTTTAATTTTGTTTTATCTTATCCTATTTCACATTATTTAACCATTTGTTGTACTAGGTTGTGCGCCTCATCCCTATCACATGCCCTAGCTTTTTGATATGCTTTCTTCAAAAGCTGTATACTATACCCCCTTAATAACAGCATATCTTGAAATTCCTCTGCTTTCCTTTCAAATTGGATAATGGTGGAACAACTCCTCCTTAGCCGTATATACTGGCTATAAGGGATGGATTCTACAAGTGGTTTGGGATGAAAACTCTCATTAAGTAGGATAGTGTTCCCTGCAAATGCTTCCCTGAACAGGGTAGTATTAATTTAAACCTTCTGTTCAATAGAAGTTGAAATGTCCATAAATGGTATCCTATGGACTGAAAGTTCCATAGTGAATTTGAGATTCCATGTATTGATTAGCATGGACTCCAGATGAGTAAAATATCATCAATGTACTGCTTCCACAGTAAAATGTTCTATTTCAATTAGCCTTAAAAAATATATGTAGGTATTTATATTTTTTAAGGCTAATTGAAATAGAGAGAAAAAAAGTGTTTTCCATTGAAGGCTTAAGAACGTATGGATTCATGGAGAGTGGCAGGTAAAAAGAAAAAACTCCATCAAGGCCTCTAAGATAATATTGAGAATATGTTTAAAAATAAATTGACTCTCGACCTCCCAGCAAGGGTTGAAGTGGTCATTTAACCTGTATGAGAGGGGATAACGAGGACCACCATTTGTAGGAGGCCCCCTTCCTCTCCTCTCTGCAGAGATGGAATTAATGAGTGTTTTATGTATATATTGTTTTAAGGATAAGCAAATGAATAAAATGTGAAATGTATTTATGCGTATTGAAGTTTCTGGCTTGAAATTTTGTTTAAACAAGGGAAGTCTCCTCATAACCCCCCATTGCCTATATATTGCCAGTATATGCTATTTTATACTTTGTGAATTCTCACCTTGGTGAGGCGGGGGGAGGTCTCTTCGTTTCTTGTTTTTGGTCTTCCAGGTTGCCATAGATAATCCATTTCTTTGTTAGAAATCTGAAGAGACCAGTTTAGAGCATAAATGTCAGACCCTAGTTTCTCACATTAACCCCCCCCCCCCCCCCCCCCCCCCCCCCCCTAGCGTTAGCGCTGCACAGTCACTATTGCACTGGACGAGATGGTGCCATCCAGTGAAGATCGGGCCTCCGGCAGCGCATACTTACTGTTCTGCGCTGTCCCGGTGTCCCCGATGTGACAAGCAGGCTTCTGGAGAGCAACTCATCCTCCCCCAAACCCCCCGAGTGACGTGATGACGTCACATGGGGGGGGCAGGACATTCAGATGTAAATTGGGTTAACTTCAAAGAGCACATCTGAAAAATTACCCCAGTGTCATTTCCAGATGTCCTCTTTGAAGTTAACCCTTTCAGAGGGTACCAAAGGGCATTGTATAGGATACAGTGATAAAAGTATCCAATACAATTCAACGTAAAACAAAAACAAAACACATTTCCAATTGTAATAAAAATGTTATTATAAACAAAACATAAATATAAATACATACTGTTTTGAAATCTATCATACCAAATAAGTATTTAAGAGATTTTATCATTCAAATGATACCTTTTATTTACTTTTTTTATGTAATTTTTTTAACATAATTGTGTGTTTCAAACATTTTTATATTCAGGATGTCTACTACCCTTGTACGGACATATTTTGGTAACTTACAGGCCTACAACATTAAAATATTCCATTTTAGTCTATGGTGCACTTTTGGTACAGAAATCTGGACCTTGCAAGAGCGCTAGGGAGGTTAATATGCAATCTCTGTGTTCACCCCACTGAATAAAAGCTGAAAGTCTGCAGTCACGGTTGTTCATTTAAAATAATTGCATTATTGTACAGAACCAAAAATAGTAAAAAGATATTTCTGGCCAAATAATGTATAATAGAGTCGATGCACTTTTTGCAAGTCTACATTGCATGAGCTGGGCTGGTCTTCACTGCTAGGGGGGGGGAATAAGAAAAAAATTAAAACAAGAATTCTCATTGTTCTCTATGGGCAACAAAATCACATTTGTTCCTAGTTTTTAAATAATTTCCACCAAATGTATGATTTTATGTGTCACATGCAGCTTCATTGTGTGTGTCATTGTAAATCAATAAATAAGTCTTGTTCCAAGTTGACCAAACATGTGCAAAGGTCACCTTTTTGTGAAGTAGACTAGTGTAATATGTAAAGGTTTAAACTATATGTAGCATTCCCTACAACTGTATAAAACTGCTTTCAATCCTTTGTTTCTATAATGTCATTTAGGGGGGCCCACACTTTTTGGGCTTGCTAACTACTACTTGCAAGTCAAAATGATCTATCTACAATAAAAATGGTGAACATATGTTTATTTATAGATATACTTAGTATACTTTTAAAAAAAGACATTATTTACCTTGCATAAACATGTATGGCACAATACAATGTTGACTCTTGTCCTTGTATTGATAAATACTAAAGAAGGTAGGGTAATCGATTCCCATTGCCTCTGCAACCTACAAGTAGATCCAACAATCCAGTTGTTGGGCGCCCCTTATATAGATACTACACATTAAAAAAGAAAGCGTTCACAGGTTCCCATGTTTATGTTGTTGTGTATATTTGTTTTTAAACATTCCATATACTTACATTTTTTGTTTTCTCTTTGTGTATTTTACAATGTGTACAGTAAGCTTTCATTCAGAACTTTAAGCTTTGCACATTTGTTTTCTAAGAACCTCTCCAGAACTTTTGGTGATGACACCATGTTTGGAGGCTTTGCAATTAACTGTCAGCTATGTTAGGACTATAATTAGGGCACTGACTACATCAGAAATCAAAGGAGACTAAGGGGACTGATGCCCAATCAAGGGGTCAGATGCATGATTTTGGTCTGTTTCATAAGCTTAGTGAAACCTGTTAAATCATTCATCAATCAAAAAAAAATTTGTGCATGAGGGTGTGACAAGTGAGGGGGCATGAGGTAACCCAGTTAAAGATGGTCACTTTTTTTTTTCAAAACTTTGACCATTTTGACTATTTCACCAAACTTGCTGGAGATGTAGAGAAGGGTTGGGGGTATACTACAAAAAAGTATTGCTCTAACACAAATAGTTTTTGCATAAATTAAGTTCAAAGTCAAGTTAAAAAATATTTGGACTTTGATTTTGAACTTAATTTATGCAAAAAACACTTGTGCTAGAGCAATACTTTTTGTCAAATGTTCCCACAAACCTTTGCTACATCTTCAGTGATGGTGATACTGCAATCAGCTCACAAAGTCTGCTAGTTGAAAAATTCCACCATCTCTAAGCACAGTTTGTGGCATCCTCTTTCTCCTTTAATTCACCCTGCCTGCATGGGTATTTCTTAGTCCTTGTATAATGATTTTAGATATTTGTGTTTCTTTTGTGATGTGTTTATGTGTGATAATAATTTTAATAGTGGATAAAGAGATATGTTTTTATCTTTACTTCATTCATTGCACCTTAAAAGCCCATACAATCTGCATCAATTGTATTGTGGAAGGAGTGTTGTGTTTTGTGCCGTTAATACATACAGAACGTTTGGAGCTCAAATGATATCCTTTTTAGCTAACTGAAGTCATTGAAAGAGGCAAGCTTTCGGGAAATCTCAGGTCCCTTATTCAGGCTTAATCATAATAAAAAATTAATTGATTAAGCCTGAATCCCTAAAACGTCTTTTTTCAATTACTTTAGATCAGCAATATTGTTATCACTTGAACTCCAAACTTTCTGTGCAGATATAAATAGTAATGCATACATGTATTTCCTCCTCTTTTTCTTACCCAAATTCAATATCTTGCAATTTCCCCCCAGCTCTAATTTACTGTTATCCCTTTTGGAATTTACTTTTATTTATTATTATTATTATTATTATTATCTGTATTTATATAGTGCCAACATATTACACAGCACTTTACAGAGTATATATAGTCATATGACTAACTGGTATAGCCATTTCTGAAAATAGAAACCCTGTACAATATATATATTGGTGTAATATCTAAGCCTACTTTCTATCCTTAAAAATTAAAAAAAAAAAAGCACAGAAGAGGAACTTCACACTGTGGCATAGTTTATACCATATTACTAGCAATTGCAAAGTAAAATGCCTTGATGCTGAAATAATAAAAAAAATAAAACCTCCACCTAGTGTGATATGGACAATAATATTATTTAACTGCTTGTAAATAGACAATCACACATGCATTTTATAAGGTAGGTGTCTTTCATCAATCAGTGCTGAGCAGTTGATTTAAAACTCAACACATTAAAGAGGTTCCACTGAGATTAGTCATCAACCCTATGGCTTAATCATTCTTTGTCAGCAAAGGAATTAATTTTTTTCAAATTTTTAATCTTTCTTATTTGTCTCACCTGCAATTAATTAAGAAATTTATTAAAGACATTCTGCTATACAGGAAAGAAAAGGACTGCATGTTAATAATGTTTTCAAAAGTGCTGATTTTATTTATACTCAACAGAACGAAAGGTGGCCAAAAAAAGGTGATCAAAACACACCTCTATTATGCATTCTCAGGGCTAATTACACAACTTATCTTCTAGTATGCAAGCAATGTGATAACTATAAAATGTTCTTTAAAAAATCACATTTTATAAGTAGTGGCTGTATCATCTAACAGATTTACTTAAAAGTGTATTTTACATGGGATGCAAAAATACGGAGATGTATATCAGAATCGAAAAAAAATCCTAACCAGTTAATTATGTCCAATTTTACTGTCTAGAAAAACGAAATACCAAAAGCCTTTTTCCAAAAACATATTTCTAAGTTACATATTTTATGTAATTAAACTCCAATGTTTTCCCTGAGCACAACCTTTGAAATTGTGGTAATTAGTTTATAATAACTTTTCATGCGACGACACTGAAGATATGACACTGGTGCAGTGTACAGCTTGTATGACAGTATAAAATAAATACAAAATAACTCAACACACAACCATTTATGTACAAGTACAGCAGAAAGTAAAAAAATATCCAAATTGTGTCCATAATGTTACCATTATTTTCCAGCATCACATTAACTCTCTTAAGGCCCCCATACACCTAACAATCTTACCATACAATGACTATATTTTATCAGGGAGGACCCAGCACTACAAAGTTGTTGGTAGATCTAATGGATCTTAGGCATGGAGTTCACTAGAATGTCACAGGTTGCCACTGGAATCCTTTCACTTTTCCATGACAAAAAAATGGAGCTGGTGGATGTTAGAGACCTTCTCTACCTTCTAGTTGAAGATGCCCCACAGATGCTCTATAAAATTTTGGTCTGGAGACATTGGTAATTATTAATAATTGTATATTGTTAATGAAACCATACAAATACAAAAAAGAGATATCTAAATGAATGCCAATATATAAAAAATAAGGATTTCGGATGGATAGGAGAACCAATATTACAAAGCGAAATGCCTTTTAATGAGTTGTATTTGTTTTTTCTAAGAGACCCAGTTAAGATATGGAATCAATAACTTTCTGCAAATGGTATTAGCACAAAAATTGCTGGTGATATAGTTGTGGAAACATTGGGAAAAAAAGTTTAGCTCTAGCACATATAGTTTTTGCATAAATTAAGTCAAACTTGACATTTCGACTTTCAAAATTTTGACTTGAGTATGAACTTATTTTATGCAAAAACTCTTTGTGTTAGAACAATACTTTATTTTTCTGGAGTATAACCCTTTGCTACATCATCCAGCAAATTTAGTGATGATACCATGTTCAGGGGCTTTACTAATAACTCAAAAAAAAAAAAATCGACCATCTCTACTTCAAACTCTCCCATCTTATCTTAGCCACAGTTACCATAAAGGACAAATCAGGGTTGGTTGTGAATTCCAACTGTCTGCTTGATTTCAGGCAAACAGACATTTATCTAATCTGAGGCAAACTGGAGAAAAAATCTCTATAAACATTTTAAACTAAGCCTTTACTCATCCAGCCTTTACCCATCCATGTCACTTGTAGGCAAACAAGAAATGCAGAACCACTTGTCTGAGTGCAAGGAGACTTTGGAAGGGAGACACAAACCCCTTAAAGTCTCAGATTGAATTTTATCCTTGAAAACATCAAGCACTCATGGGATTGCAGAAAGACTGTGACAGGAAGACTTGCAGAAGAGGATTCACTTAAATTGGTGGAAGCATGCATTTAAGGAAACAGAATTAAGTATATTGTTTTTAGGATTGGGGAGAGCTTCACCATTATCATGTCAGCTCATATGTACGTATTACTATTTTTTTTTTAAATACAGATTCACTCTATAAAAAAAGTTCTCATAGGTATTAATCATGCTTTTTTCCTTTATAGTTATGCAGTCACTGTAGTGTTGATGATGGAACTTGTGTGTCTATCCACTATAATAATGAAAGGTCAGTTGGCCTTAATGCTAAAATGTCCCAAAGGATCTCCTTACTTTGGCAACTTGTACTTCAATCTAATTACAGAAGTGCCAGTGGATAAATCCGACAACTTTGTTTTCATGTCAAGCATTGTATTTCTTTTGAAAATTGAAAACTTTCCCTGGTATTACTATTTAACTTTTTAGTGCGTACATGCTCATTAAAATATAGTCGAAATAAAAAAAACGAAGAGAATAAAAATAGATTTTCTGTAATATTAGATGGCAAATCCTAACTGAATTCCTATTGTTCATAACTTCAAGATATTAATGTTTGGGGAATATAGTTTTTTTTACTGTTTATTGTGTAACGATTTACAATAATTATGAAATGAAAAAATATTTAAAAATCTTCTTAATCTTGGCTCTTCTCAAATCTACAGATTTTTGGCTTCTATAAGATAAGTGGCCAACAAAAGATTATAGAAATGATTAACCTAAATAGCAAAATATTTAAAACAGCTCAAAATCCTGAGTTTCATGTAGGAACAGTTTTTTTTTTGTTTGCGTGTTTGCTTTTTAAATTTTTTTTTCTAATTTATTCTGCACAATAAGAATTGCTTTTTTAACCAATAAAGACTCATGTTGAAATCATTAACGAAAAAAGTGTTAGTCCTCCTTCCATGCTTAAATGTACTGACATCCCCATATTAACTGAATGGGGGCATCCTGCCTACTCCAAATTATGCTTCTTCAACTGACTGATAGGAACTAAAACATGGAACATTTTACTAATCCTCCATTTGCTATTTGTGGCTCACCAGGTCCCAGTTATATGCTGAAAGGTAGTAGGGCACCAAACTATTGAGATTAAATTTTCTAGTTTTATTAAAGTGTGTATATACAATCGTTACTGCAAAAAGATATAGGTTTTTTTATGTAGATGAAGCCCTCCACTTATCTGGGCTCATTTTTATACTAAATAATGTTTCAAATTGGTGGTGCCTTGGTTAAGTTTAAAGTATTACATAGGAGCAATTTGTAAAGTCTTAAGTTTGCTAAAGATGGAAAGTTGTCTGTAACTCGCAGATAAGCACATGATCAGGTAGATGTTCCCTGATTCGGTGATGGGGATTTTATTTGATTGTGCATGTAGGCTTAAATGCATAACCCAATCCAGTATTGGATGGATTGACATCAAGTATGGTACAACTAGACTTTGGCCAGCGAAAATAATATCTGTACAGTAATGAGTCAAACATCTCTGTCTGGCAGTCTGATGGATGAGTTTAGGTTTGGCAGATGTCTGGCAAAGTTGAATATTTCCTTACTGACAGCCAGGAAGTAACAAATTAGGCACTTAATTGGGTTCTCTCTACAACCCTATGCAGATTTGTTTTCACCATTGAAAAAAACACTATCCAGCAGCATCTTGTGGCTGTTCACAATAATGCAGTTAAAGCGCACCTATAGGCAGAAACCAAAAATAAACAAAAATAGTAAAATCTTTACTTACCTCTGGGCTGTCATTCCAAAATCCTAAAAATATACTTTCCTGCCCTTCTATCTTCTGTGAAAGTGTCCATATTTATTCCTATGTATCTTCCAATCTTCTGGGGTTAATAGCTGCAGTAATGTATATGGATATGGCCACTGGGGGTATAATTGTTTTTAATGGGAACCACAGCAATTCCACAGACTTGTATAGCGTTGGGATGACGTGCCAGCTCTGTATTTGCTTACTTACATTGCAATTACACCTGCAGCCTTTCTGAGGAGATGAGGGGGGAGATGAGTGAAATTCAGGAATAACTTCTCACAGATATTTTTTAATATACTTTTTCACGGATTGTTCCAATAACAGGGACAACAACAGGGGGTTTACCAGTGAGAGACAAATAGTACATCTATAGGAGCGCTTAAGTTATTTGTAACAACATCGTCTACAGTCTTCAGAAATTGACCAATAAATGTCCCTTTAAAAATGGGTACACAGCTTTACACAATATGGCTTCAGGAAAAAAACCTCTATACCTTAAAATAACACCAGCAACAAGAATACATTCTGAACAAATTTAATTGCAGCGTACAGCCAGAAAATACAGTGAAAAGCCAGCAATACACAGCAAATATCCATTTAAAAACCTCATCCAACCTATTATCCCTGTAGAGTATGTTGTTAGGATGTAAAATTCTGCAGTATCTTGACCTCAAATGAGCCATCAGAATCTCCAGAAGCCAGAAGTAACATTCAAATGTAAGTTTAAAAAAGAAAACCCCTTTGTCAGCGGCCTCAACACTTTTCCTAGCACACATGGAACAGGTCGTTAATATGGTTGCTTGGAACCAGTCTTTTATAGTCGGAGTTGGAATCAATCAATCAATCAAATGTCCTCTTCTTGTTCTTCTGAACTGTATGACTATCTCCAAGACCCAAATAAAAGCTACATTTAGGCTAAGGCTGAGTCTTCTGTACACATACCACTAATTGTAAATGGGTGCATACCCACGATTGCACGCGTCCCCTTGCACTGCGATTTTAAGAATGCAGGATGCGGCAAAATGTAGTCTCTCAGCACTGAGGTCCCATGTTGTAATTCTCTCTGGATAGGCCTTGTGTCCCAGAATTTAGCCCTGATAAGTTAGCCATTAGAGATGGGCGTAGTGTTCGTGTGGCGGACAGTCCGCAGCGAACACTGCATGTTTTATTTTTTTCTCGCCAGCGAACAGATGTTCGATCTGCCTCATTCACAGGCAAGAAGAAGTGTGGGTTTTCTTCTGGCGGTGAGGGTATTTTTCTGCCACCAGCGTCTGCCAAGATCATTATGTTGGTAGACATCGAGGGACACAGACGCACTGATAGAGTTGGTGGTTTACCGCGAACAAGTGGACATCTGACTTTCCTAAAGTCCGATCCGCCTGTTTGGCCATCACTATTAGCCACATACTGTTCGATATTCCGGTTCAACCAAAAAAATTGCTCTATTATATAATGTTGATCAAATGGCAATCGAATTGTGGCCACCTAGGTTTGACCTGCAGTGATCAATATTGAACAGAACATCAATCAAAAATTCATTGGACATGTCAGTAAATTTCAGTTGATCCTTTACATTCACATGTCGTTTTTTGATTACCAGGTGCCCTCTTGTGGCAGAAAGCGGTAATAATGCGACTGGCGATAATTTTTTTTTGTAGTTTGATCAAATTGATGATCAAATTGCAAAATAATCGACACAGGCTACCTTTATATTCACTGACAAACTGTCTGATAAAAGCCAAAACTTGGTGGGTGGATTTTTGTACACAGATTTGTTTTTCTTTTAACTATTTCAAATACTTATATAATATGATGGCACCACACTGTTCTTCTAAACAATATTCACCACCTATACATCTTTCTGTAATTTCCCTTTTTCTTTTTTTTATGTTCTGGCTGATACTTCCTGATGTTAAAGAGCAAAGTTTTAGCAAAATTTGTTGAAAAGTTGCAAAATTTCCTCAAATCAATTATTTCATTGGATATTTCTGGTATTAAAAGTGTCCTATTTTTTAGGTTGGAAACATTTTTATTACCTTGTTCAAATCAGGATCCAGCCATGCTTCCTGAATCATGGTTTATAGACCTCAACTTAACTCTCTGGCTGTCCCATTGCCTCTGAATATTGAAAAAAAAAGTGGTACAAATATTTGTAGCAAGTAATCTGTCTAAATGTTTTTATGGCCGTATTCAAAGAATACGGCCATAAAAGTCAAGCAAACTCTAGCTTTTTGATTTGATAGAATACATAGACAAATGATTTGGCATTGAGAGCAAAGAAGAAGGTCGATTGCTGGTGGTTACATCTACAGTGCCACAAATTTTTTTACCTAAGTCCAACTAATTCATAAACCTGCTGTAAATGGTTTGTTTGCACTAGCACCAAGAAAACAAGCCATCAGAAACCAATCATTAGTGATGGATGAACAGAGCCAGAAAGGGGTCAATGGCTAAACTTCACAAACAAATAGATAGTTTTATAGACAGAAATCACATTTAAAATAATAATAATAATAGTTGGGGTCCCCCCTGAGCATTCCTAACCCCCTTTTAGCATAGAGTCTGGTATGCTCTGGAAAAGGGGGGCCACAAACAGTGTGGGATCTTCCCTTAGCTCTTACATTAGACCTCTTTTGGCAAGCCTAGAAGGACAGGAAAGGGGGGCCACCCCCATCCCGTGAAGCCCCATGCCCTTCCTCAACGGGGGAAGACCTCAATGAGCCCCCCACCTGCACCCCCACAACACTTGGACATTGCTGGTGGGGCTCATTGAGTATTTAGGGTTCCCTTTTAACAAGAGGATCCCCAGATTCCAATCCTAACTCTACTGAATATGTACATATTTCCTAGAAATAAAAGCTGATACTGAAAAAAATCTTTATTCAAAGTTCTAAGTCTTTACAAACTTTCCCTGTGATTAGTTACCATAAATGGCTGCTCTTAGTTCCCAATCCACCCATGAACTAAGGGTTGGAAGATGCAACCTAGCCTTCTAGCTAACCACACTCACAGTTACTCACAACTTTAAAGAAGTAAAAGGCTGTTTCTAACATTCACCTTACACTGAAAAAATGTGCAGGGATGATTTTATTACTCATACGACAGCCATAAGGGGTTAAGCTTGTAAAAATCTCTCCACTGTCGAAGATGTGTTGTATATACATTAAAATCTATAACACCATCCAGGAAGGTTTTGACAATTTAGACAGCCAGGAGACTCCAAGGTGATTGTCTGTTGTCATTATTGACTGATTTTTCTTCCAAACCTCATGGACTCGTAGTGGTTTGACCTTGTAGTGATAGCGATCTGTCTTCATGGAAGACAACTGTCGGTAATGTCTCAATTTCATAGAGTAGAACTAGTAAGGGAACAGTGAGAAAACCTTGGCCATCCCTAAAGAGGAAAAATGTGCTGAACATTTACCAATCTTCTAACATTAACCATTGAACAGACACGGCATCATAGATATCAAGCAATGTGTCTGCATGAGTTTGGTATTATTTTTTATTTAAAATGTATGTTATATCATTGTGTCTGAATAAACTGTATGTTTATAAGGTACTGTATATCAGTACTCATTAATGCTTTCGTTTAGCAGTTTAAGTAAAACATGGTGTCCATTTAGAAACAATACAGTTTTTTTGTAATGTTATATATTATACATTTTTATTATATATTTTATTGAAAATGTGTATACCATAAAACATACAAACAACTTATTGAAAAAAGATTAAAAAAAGGAAGACAAGCTACATATTAAAAACAATGAGGAAAAAAAGTAAGATCTCCTGGTTGTGATAATTTACATATCCTAATTACATCATGCCATTCACTTATTGATAAAATGACATTTTAATATTCCATATTTGCCAAATTTACATATATCTATTCAGATAATTGTTTAATCTGGCCATAAGATAATATATCTGGCGTACCTCATGTTTACGTTTTAGAAACTCAACCCCCAATGATGGAACTTGATTTTTTCAATTTTGCTGATATAGGCAGAGTTCTGTTGTATGAATATATCATGTGAGTTTTGCCATGGCTCTAGGCCAGCAATGGAAAAAACTAAGGCCCAAGGGCCACAACTGGCCCTTTAGTCTCCTAGTTTGGCCCTTTGTCACCTTGATGTAAAGACGCTGCAGCTCCCCTCTGACCATTCCCTGGAATAAGTGGAGATAATGGCTAGAGGATAATTGTTTGGGTCTCTTAATTGCCAAAGGAAAGGAAAGTGATGGGAAATTACTCTTTCAATGTAAGAAAGCATCAATTTCCCAAATTATGTAAACATTGGACATGTCCAAAATGTATGGAAACGAGACCCAGTAAGATCTAGGCATCTCATGCAAGATGCTGCAATCTAAGTATTCATTAAAGGAATCCCAGTACCAACACATTTATATTTTGTATGAGTTTTTATTATAGCAGGTACATAAAGAGTGCCTATAAGCTTTAGATCCTATACTTTGCCATACTTGTCTCGGAAGTTCCTGGGGCAAAAAAACAGAACCTTCATCCTAACCTAACCATGTCTTAACCTCCCTAGCGCACTGCTGAGGTACAGATTTCTGTACCAAAAGCGCACCATAGACTGTAATGGAATATTTTTTTTTTTTTTTTTAAATTTACATTAAAAAAAGTTATTTAAAGTATAATTAGAATTTTGTTTGTTGTTTGCTGTATATAATAAAAATTCTATTTAAATGTAAATGTGTGTTGTGTTTTTTACT
>CM070041.1:26513738-26523998 GCA_036250615.1 Ptychadena robeensis
CCCCCCCCCCACCCTTCTTTTCCCTTTCCTCTCCCCTCCCTCCCTTCCAATCCCTTCCACTGGCAAATATAACACTTATGTCACGATCACTCATCTCTATCAACCCACTTCTGGACCCTCACGGTACCCATGATCCGCCACTCTAACACTCCTCACTTTCAACTCTTCCCACATTCATACCACTATCCACAAAAACTCTACCCAAGAGCGTGATCTCTACCTTTTTCACCACTACTAATTATAATCCTCCCCCTGTTTCCTGCCATTGTCCCATGTAGCAAGTCCCTCGTTCCCCCCTGACGGCCATGTTTCCAGATCTGCCCCGTTTGACTGAAGGACCAATTAAGACCTAACATCCCTGGTGAGTGATTATAACAATCACTATTCTGTAGCTACCCTAGCTATCCAGATTATACCCACACCTCCTGAGGAAGACGTGTGATTTGAAACGCGCGTTGAGGTGTTTTGGAACTCCTATCGACCTTTATTTGTTCATGACCTCAATCAGACGGGCACTTTCCTGTTCGGAAAAGCACCAGATTATCTTCATTGTCTTTGTGAAGAAACCGTGAAGAATAAATGCAACTACAGTTTTCTTCGATGAAATACATGGACTCTTGTTTTGACTTACCTTAGACCATTATATTCTACCTGTTTGTTTTTTTCTCTTCATGTGATATTTGACTGACAATTTAAATCGAGAAATTAGGGTTGCTGTATTGATGTAAGGTTGGCCCTTTAAAGTCCCCTTGTCCCAGCCCCAGGCTGGGAGAAAAACGGTTGGGTGGATAGACTGGGACACTGGTTGCTCCACCCATCAACCAATATTCTTTATTGTATCTATTTGGGATGTGGGCCATACCCTCATGGGAATATTGTGGTATTTCCCTTTTGTGAAAAATATAATATACTCTGCCATAAAATGAATGCTTGCTGACTTGATGCCTAAAAATTGGATTTAATTTCCGAAAAGTCTGAAATATTTTGAATGATATAACATGCATCCAGTAAAGCATTTGTGAGGCCAGGCATTGATCTTGGTCAAGAAATCCAGGCTAGTTCATCTCTCAATCAATCAACCATGTCATAAAGGATCTTTGTCCATCTTGCATGTTCATGCACATTAGGTAAAAAAAAAATTTGTTTACAGAAATCTTTATTCTCTAATCCTGAAATCAGATAATGTAATTGATGGTTGCTTGCCTGAACTAATATCCAATGGGCAACTACACAGAAGGAACACAGAATATCCCGTCTTCTGGGTCGAGATTTCTGGGCAATTGTAATGAAAGTCCAACTTCTTAACAGTTATGGGAAATTACAAAGCACATATATTTGACCTGGGGTAAAATGGAAAAAAAATTATTTAGAGAAATAGTCAAATTTTGAAAGAAAAAATCCTGCTCCAATAATTTTCTGGTTATCCAGAAATAATTTAACTGATGCGCTCTGCAGAGAGCACCTCCTTTAAGAAAGAGTTAAAGTATGTGCAAGTTTGTCAGATATGCTTGCATAATGTGGCAATATTTCAGTAGTTAAATTGCACTTTACATATCTAAACTATTTTGTGCATCAAGAAAACAACAATTTATGTTTTACATAAAAACTCCCTTAATAATATTTTTTTTTTGAAAAAAGAAAAAATCTTTTTTGTGGGTAAACCAGTTATCACGGTTACACTGAGTTAACTACTGACAATTTTTAAAATGTGGTGTGGTTAGGGTCATTAAAAGATCCAATACAATCGTTAGAAATTGGAGCATTTCAAGTAATAAATGATAAAGGTGAAATAAGCATTGAAAATTGGACAGCGTTTTGCTTATCATTTATCAATCTTCACAGCTGGTCATTGTAATCAAGTCAATTGTAGAAAGCAGAGCAAGATATTTCTTGAAAAGTGTTTGCCTAGGGCAACAGTAATTTTATTTTAACTTAATACACTTTAGAGGATCTTTTCTGTATTGCCGGATTTAATTTGAAAGCAATTACTGTTAAAATGCTCTAAAGCATTTCCAACCTTTAGATAGTAAACAACTGTCCAGTGTCACTGAAACAGGGATTTAATTGTTGCGTTTAAATTAAAAGTTGGTGAAAAAAATTATACCTAGATTGGAGATGAAGTGGCCAAAAGGATTGTCTGTGTTTATTGATTTGCTCTTTATGCATTCGGCTCAGACTTACATGTGGAATTAGCTCATTATAACAAACCATTTGCTTTCAGGAACATACCGCATGTACTCCCTCTGTAATTTTACTTGTGCAATTTAGAATTTAGAAAAGCAATTCGTAAATTCGTAAAAATTTTACAATAGTGCACTGTAAAATACAATTGTGATAAAGTATTTTGAATCAATAAAGCATATATTAAATATAAATTAGTTTTGTTGTAAAGTGTGGTTTTGTTGAAACAGTTAATACTTATCAAGGAAACCAACAAAAGAAATGCCTCTGGCCTGTGTCTGCCAGGAGTATTGAATGCCTATGTGGTTCAGTGGTTCCATCTATTGACTACTTGAAATTTAAGGAGTGGCGATGGGCGAACTGCTCGCAAGGTGGACAGTTCGGCCGCGAACAAGCATGTTCACCCTCCTTCTCGCCAGCGGACAGTACGGGTGTTCGACCCGCCCTGTTTGCCGGCGAGGAGGAGCCTTCTATTTTTCCTCCGGTGGGATCAGAAGCAGCGAGATCCTGTCGCAGGAAGAATGTTTTCACTGAAGACCGGGTAGAGAGCGCGGTCTTTCAGTGAAAAATCGGCTCGCAGGACACCCAGGAACTATGCGTTCCAGGTGCCGGATGTGACGTCACTGCCGTCACATCCGGATTTTCAGATTCAAATTCCCCGCCTAGAGGTGGAGAATTTGAATCTGTCTGTGAACGGGCGGACGCCGGACTTTATTAAAAGTCCGCTCCGCCAGTTCGCAGCCGAACACGGCCGAAGTTCGGCCATCACTATTAAGGAGTTTATATAGTACAGTGGCTTGCAAAAGTATTCGGCCTACTTGAACTTTTCCACATTTTGTCACATTACAGCCACAAACATGATTCTTTGGACTTCATGGTGTTGTTGCTCCCAGTATTCTCTTAGACAACCTCTGAGGCCGTCACAGAGCAGCTGTATTTGTACTGACATTAGATTACACACAGGTGCACTCTATTTAGTCATTAGCACTCATCAGGCAATGTCTATGGGCACCTGACTGCACTCAGACCAAAGGGGGCTGAATAATTACGCACACCCCACTTTGCAGTAATTTATTTGTAAAAAAAATGTTTGGAATCATGTATGATTTTCGTTCCACTTCTCATGTGTATACCACTTGGTATTGGTCTTTCAAGTGGAATTGCAATAAAATTGATTCATGTTTGTGGCTGTAATGTGACAAAATGTGGAAAAGTTCAAGGGGGCCGAATACTTTTGAAAGCCTCTGTATATAGTATAATTTCAAATGTAAGAATATAGAGAGGTGGTGGGGAATATAATATGTCACAAACTCAGGCCTCTAACATAAAAAAAGCTCCAAAGTAAGAACACAAGTAACACATACAAATGATCACTATAAAAAATACATTTAGTACTCCTGCCAAAATAAAAACTATTAGGTAGCACAAAAGGAAACTTTCCAATTGCCTCATACTAAAAAGAAAATAGGTCCTAATTGATGCCCTATCGAATTCTGGGTATTTTGATCCATTTGGATTTTTGATACAAATGTTATCAAAGTAATGTTTACAAAGGTTAATAAAGTTCTATAAAACTTTTAAAGTATTTAGAATATCCACTGCCTTTGCACTACGTTGACTTAAAGGTAAACCCTTACCTGAATAGGATAATGTAATGCTCCTGGGCAAAAAATCCCTACCAACCAAATATTCCTTTAACATGCTTTATTGGGTAATCCAGACAAAAAGCCAATGGCCACACACAAAAAAATCAGTCCAATAAAGTACGGTAGAGATGGATAAGGGCGTGGTCAGAGACAATCCAAAGTTAGGGCAGGCAGAGTTCTTGCAAAGTCAGAAATCACCAGGTCAATATTGTTAACAAAGACACTAGTAGACAGACAGGCAAATCAAACACAAGAGCACACGTAAGCACACTGTAATACAGAGTATATAATGGGCAACAGTGTGCTTGGCATATCCTCATTAAATGGGCAGATTGCCCATTTACATTGTGCCACCTGGCGCAATAGAATTGGTAAACAATTGCCATCAGCACATCTACAGAGACAATGGGGATGCCGTTTCGAGGAATATGCATCCGTCTACCAGAGCAGGGAGACATTTATTTACTGTTCTGAACACATCCCAATGGCCGCTGGGGATGCTGTTTGGCCAAAACTGATCACTCGGTGAGAGCGGCGAGACCTGCTTTGGCCATGCTGAGACTGCCTGCAATCCCTTGGGTCACCGAGGATGCAGGATCACCAGCTTACACGTACAGCTGCTTACATTGCAGAAAGAAAGGTATACATTTCTCATGATAGACCCACTTTAAAAATCACATCAATCCTTAATGGCCAAGAGAAACAAGGACCTGGTTTTCAATTTTTGATAAAATCTAAGGAGGTCAGATCGGGAGACTTTTGGGGCCATTCAACTGGCCCACGATGACCAATCTACTTTCCAGGAAACTGTTCATCTAGGAATGCTCAGACCTGACACCCATAATGTGGTGGTGCACCATCTTGCTGAAAAAACTCAGGGAACGTGCCAGTGGATTGGTTGTCGTGGGCCAGTTGAATGGCGCCCAAGGTCTCCCGATCTGACCCCTTTAGACTTTTATCTTTGGGGTCATCTGAAGGCAATTGTCTATTCTGTGAAGATACGAGATGTGCAGCACCTAAAACTACGGATACTGGAAGCCTGTTCTAGCATTTCTCCTGCGGTGTTGCTATCAGTGTGTGAAGAGTGGGAGAAGACGGTTGCATTGACAATCCAACACAATGGGCAGCACATTGAACACATTTTATAAGTGGACAGAAACTTGTAAATAACAAATAAAAAGTTACGTTAAAACCAAGCACACCATTGTTTTTCTTGTGAAATTTCTAATAAGTTTGATTTGTCACATGACCCTCTTCCAATTGAAAAACTTCAACTTCAAAATGGCCACCATGGTCACCACTGATCTTGAACAGTTTCCCCCTCACATATACTAATGTGCTACAAACAGGAAGTTAATATCACCACCCATTCCCTATTTTATTAAGGTGTATCCATATAAATGGCCCACCCTGTATATCTAATTCTTTTTGTTCATATTGAGAACAGCAATACATTTAAGTGTTTCTTAAGAACCAGTAAAATAACATTATTATTTGTTGGTTAACTAAAATGGCCACTATGTTTGGTAGAAAACACTGCATATGCTAATGAGTAATCCAGAAAGATAGAAGTTAACCTTAAAAGTTTAGCATAATTCAAAATAATTTTTTAATTATAAGTGCCATTAAACCTTTATAGTGTATACCACATAGACCAGACATGAGCAGAATAGGGTGCGAGGGCCCTTAAGTCTCTTAATTTGGCCCTTTGTCACCTTGGTGTCAAGATGCTCTGGCTCCCCTCATTCCCTGCAATAAGTGAATATAACACCTAGATGATAATTGTTTGGATTGTTTCCTAGAGGCCATAGTTTGTCTGTAATAGAATATTTAAGCTTCTCTATCAAAAACGTATATTTATACATTTTTTAGCATATTTTTATTTTTAAATATCCTGTTCTAGCTACAAGGACTTAGGACTCATATGCCAGGTGGCCCTTGCAGGCTCTTGGTCTGGCCCCTAAGTCACATTTAAAAACCCATTGTGGCCCACATGTCATAAAGTTTACCCACCCCTGACATGCAGTAGGCAGTAATGCACATACAATATCTTACAGGTTTTAAATACACAATTCTTACAAGCAGTTGAAGAAAGTAAGAAAGATTATGCTGTGACCCTGGATCACAGCATTGCAATCTAATAAAAGAAAAAACTTTTTTGAGCATTATTGATTTTTTTTTTGCTTTCTAAAAGTATTTCTTTTACTCATTTAAGCCTTGCTTTTGTCTGCCAGTTTTTAGGTCCCAGGCAATTAAGTAAAACCCTGCAGTGATTAAGAGAAGAAAATATGCTGTTGCTGAACAGGAAACATTTTTTGGAATTTACTCCTTTTGCTTAAAAAAATCTCAACTTTTAAACAAAGTTTTATCATCTACACAAACTAAAATTATTTATTTCATTCTGCGCATATATTTGTATTGTCAAAGAACGAAGAATTTAATCAACAAGTATGGTATTTTCTACAATTGTAGTTATTATGATAATTAAACATTCACAATCTTAGCAGTACATGAACCCTTAACTTAGCAGTACATGAACCCTTAACTCAATCTTAATTACAATGGGGGAAGACACATCATAATATTGTTAAGTTTGTGAACTTCGGGGGGGTCCGGGGTTCACAGTCACCACATCGGAGTTCAACGTCTTTCAAAACAACAAGGATTTATTTATGCCCAAATGAACAATATGGCTTAACCACAGCCACACAGACACTCAACTTTTAAAAAACGTCCGCCCGTTCGCGGGGTCATTTAAATTCCCCGCCACATCCGTGTTTACGAGCCGGCTTCTCACTGAAAGACCAGGTTCTCTACCTGGTCTTCAGTGAAAACATTCTTCCTGGGGCGGGATCTCACTGTTCATGATCCCACCAGAGGAAGAATAGAGGGCTCCTTCTCGCCAGCAAACAGGGCGGGTTGAACACTCGTACTGTCCGCTGGCGAGAAGGAGGGCGAACATGCTTGTTCGCGGCCGAACTGTCCGCCTTGCGAGCAGTTCGGCCATCACTATTGGTTGCACTTTGCACTTTGGCTTCATGAAAATGAGCCACGATAATTTTCCTGTTAATGAAGTTGCATGTTTGTGTCATAAAGAGTTAAACTTTGGTATAATTTGTCCATAGAACACTATACATGTGACATAGAACAGAACATGTAAATTTGAGATATGGGTAGAACAGGGATAAGGTGTGGTTAGATGTATAGCTGTGAAAGTCAAGGAAATGTAGCCTTCGAGGGGCAGGTTGTGCTTGGGTGTATAGTTCAACATGCAGGTGTGGCTGTACTTGGGAGGGGTGAGTCTATTTATGGTCATGGAATCTGCATGGATATGCACAAAACTATTAAAATATGTTTTTGAGCTAACATTACAGAGCATGGGCTAACAAATTATGTTATTGTTTTATGAATTGCCCCAATGCACATGTGATCTAAGTAGTTCAGTAAGATCTAAAGAGTTCTCAATTCATAACTTGTATTTTTGGTACAGGCTAGAATGAGTCCAGGTTTTAGTGTTTAGCAGGACGGAAACAGTGCAGAAGGTGAGAAAGTCAACTCTGTGTAAGCTCTGACAATATCTGACATACTTAAGGAGCTTACAGAATGGTTAGACTCCCAGCTCCCTATTACTGCTAGTAGAGGATCAGCGGAGGGATTTGAGCTGTTCAAAAGAACATGTTATTGTCCCTTTATCGTAAAAAATTTAATCATATGTATCTTTTTTTTTTGCCATGTACACTCCTAATGTCAAATTTGTCTTAGAGGCTTAGTTTTGGCTGGGGTTTTATTTGTATATAAAATATGATGGCAAATTTAAAAATATAAAATATTAGACTCAAATTTGTCAATAATCTTGCTTGTTTCACATCTTTATATGATAGTTACAACAATTGCAACAGTATACAATCACAAGTTTGAAAACAGGGTTTTTGCTGGCTTACTCACCCATTGTATTAGGTATGCATGGCCGCACACTGACAGCTCCAGCAACCCTCTTTTAATTGTGCATTCGTTTTGCCCCTGATCTGTATATCTAACCTGCAGAGACAAAAGGCATTTAAGGATTACCAAAGAAGGGTTGTAATGATACCTCTTTTGTCTTTCCTTGCACCCAGAGCAGCAGAGGAGATACTAATTAGAGAATGAATTATGAGCATCCTATGGTGCTCTGCGGGGGAATTTTAAATAGATGTGGTTTGTTGCATGTATTTTGGAGGGCCTGTATTAGCACTAATATATTCTTGTTTTTTAGGTAAGCAGCAGGGACACCTTTTATTAGTATAATTGTTGCATAATTATTAGCCTTTAGGTTAGCTTGTTGTTAAATAGCAAGCTTGGAGAAGCAGAACTTTGCCGAACAACTCAAAAGGAAAGTTGCTTTCTGTTTTCCTGGATTGCCTACAAACGTAGCTCATATAATATTTGAATACTCCACTAGATAATAAAAAAGCCTTAATGCTTATTTTTATGACACTTAAGGGGTATTTCATATTAACCACGCTGTGGCTGCAGTTTTAGGCGGTAACGCTACTGTATCTGCTTATTCTGAATCTACAAAAATGCATGCAGCAAGGTGTTTATGGTAACGAGCACCATTGTGCTGTTCCCTTAATGGAAACATGTGCACCTTGCGTTAGAGTACTGGACAGCACTGCAGCTCAGAAAGTGTAAAGGCTGCCAAAGTAACTTCTCAATGCAGTCTATCACTCAAGCTATAAGTTAAAATTGAGAGTAGTGTTGGTTGCGAATATTCTTATTGCGGATTTTTATTGCAAATATCAGCACATCGAGAATTAATGTAATAATGACTGGAGATCATGAATTTTCAAACTTATTGCGATTTAGGTGAAAAATTTGCAATATTTTTTTATATGAATATTGCTTATACTGCTCATCACTAGTTAAGAGTAGTGAGACATGTATGGTATACATCTTCTGCATTACATCATGTATAATATTGAATAGCTGTGGGCCAACCATGATATTTATTATAGAAATCTCTACACTTGAGAAAATGTTTCCTTCTCTTTATAAATAATAATTAATCTTTTCATATGGAAACAAATGTACGTTTTGCTTTAACATTGAATCTGGCAAGCAAACTATAATACTATTAAATATTTGAAATAAAAAGTAAAATAAAAGACACATCCGTGCCATTTGTTGGCTATAAACCCCTTAATCTAACCTTTAATTAGGCTTAATATCTGGTAGCTCCTTATTAAATGAGGTTTAAAGATGCTACATCTCCCAACCTTATAAACACCCACATCTATTGTGGTTGACAGAATATGGGAAAGAGGCCCTATGGTTATAGCTGTTGATCCGCCACCTTGAACATGAAGAGGGGAGGTCACCCTCTTTTCCAGGTAAGTGTTTTTTTATGCCTAAATACAGTTCTGCATATAATATTAAAGAAAACCATACATGTTTTTGTCTTTAATTTTTCCAATTATTAAAAATGTACATGTTCAACCCAGCCTCAATCATGCTGTTAAAAATCTTTGTATTTCTAATGTTGCCTACTAAGCCACAAGTGTCTTAATTAAGCCACAAATGTCATAAATTAGAAGCTTGACCAATTACCTGAAAAAAATATTTACTACATTTAAAGATTTCATAGAATTTATACAGCATATTCTGGTAGGATTCACCATAAGTATTGTAGCATGACACCTTTGCTAGTTCAAATCTTTGTGTTGCTTAATAAGTAGCAACAGTATATGTATTAATTTACTGATAGTTGCTATCGAAGGTGTTGACATTTTTTCTAACCATTCATACAAAACTAAATAAAAAAACAGAACAGAATACAGACTAAACTAAATAAAAAAACAGAAAAAGAATACAAGTTCCAGAGCTAAACAGCCTTCCATACCAAGCACACAAATTGATATCTCACTAGCAAGGAAATGATAATTGTACAGCCCCCTAGTTATTTTGATACATGCTAATATGTTATTCGTATTTCTGTCAATGATCCTACCCTTTCTCATGCTGCACCACGCATTTAAACCAATATATTTACATAATTAATAATTACTTTAAATGCACTTGGTTGCACATTTCAATTTGTTTCTCTTCTTTTTTTTTACACAGGAGAAATCAGCAAAAAGACTCCTTAATATAACTTAATGTTACTTACCTGTATGTGAGTATTTGATAGATTTGTACAATTGACCTGTACCCTATAATAACACAAGTATAAAACATTATATTTATATAATTTTTTTGTGCCGTATTTGCTTTATTAAGCATCACAGAAAGCAAGTCACATTCAACCACATGAATAAAACCAGGTTATTTTCAAGTCCACATAAGCTCCAAGTGCCCTGCGGCAGGATCCAGTGCTTCATTTGTATGTCTTCATGTGCCACAAGCCGTCATTTAAATAATGAATGTTTTCAATGCCAATGCCTTTATTGACCTTTTC
>CM070041.1:26538416-26558085 GCA_036250615.1 Ptychadena robeensis
AAATTCACCTCCCATTGAAGTCAATGGAGAGTTCGCGGGTTCGCCGGGTTCGCAAACTTTAAGTTCGATTTTGCAGTTCGCGAACATCAAATTCCGGGTTTGAGCCATCACTAATTACAATACAATTCAATGGCACCCTCTGAAAGGGTTAACTTCAAAGAGCACATCTTGAAATGTCACTAGGGGTATTTTTCCAGATGTGCTCTTTGAAGATAAACTTATTTGCATTTCCCCCATGTGACGTCATCCCATAGGGGGGGGGGGTGAAGAGGGGTGACATCGGCCGGCTTAGAGCATCAGATCCACCGGGACAGCACAGAACAGTGAGTATGTGCTGCCGGGGATCTAAGCTTAGCTGGACGGCTCCATCTCGTCAACTGC
Organism: Ptychadena robeensis; assembly: GCA_036250615.1. Lineage (NCBI taxonomy): Eukaryota > Metazoa > Chordata > Amphibia > Anura > Ptychadenidae > Ptychadena > Ptychadena robeensis. The sequence goes on from CM070041.1 coordinate 26,538,798, forward strand.
AATACTGACAAGAAAATGCTGGACTAGGTGGAGCGCTAGGGGGGTTATTGTTCTGCATGTTTAAACTTTACATTTTCATAGTATCATTGGAAATAATTAGCAGATGACCACTATGATATCACAAGTGAACTATGTCAAAAACTGCACTGCAGAAATGATGAAAGGTTTACATCTGATGCCAAGATTTCACATGATTGGCAGATAGAATGGGCGGAAAGACCAAGATATCTGTGAAAAACATAAAAAAATAAATGGGAGATAAAATTCCAGCAAACTGTTTAAATCAAAAAAATGCAATTCTGATAATATATAGATTACCCCATATTGGATACTATACACATTGCAGTTTTTGTTTGGTGTGTGTGTTTTCACAACTTGCATTTTACTATTCCAAAGGTTTTGATTTCTCCTTCAGTGGAGAGATGTGAAGTTGAACTTTAGACCAAGCAAATTACGTTCCTGGATAAGATGATAATTGCAGAGTGTTTTCAAAGACTATCATAGCTGTAAAGTATTGATTTCTTCATCTCTGCCGCTAAGTCTCACCAGCTAGAGTGACAGAGTTAAAAAAAGAGGACAAAACTGAGAAATGTGTGGCATTGATTAAGTGGCTGAAGACTCTAAGCTTGTGCTAGACATCGATTCCCACCCTGGATCCCTGTTTGGGCTGATTGATGGCATTGTAGTTTCATGTCATCTGGAACCACAATCATATTTTACTACCATGCTTGTGAGGACTCGGCTAAATGAGAACAATTGGACCAAGAGGCTGTCCGTCACATTTCACTGATTTATTGAGCATAGCGCACCAGTTATATTGTGTTCTGCCTAAAAGTGTCCGTAATTAAAGTGGATTGCTTAAATGTGTGGGGGTGAGCAAAACACCATGTTCAGGGTCCTTGTTTATTGGTAAAAATAAGATAGATGGCTAGAACAGTGCTTTAATATTTTCAGGATAGCGGTTTGTTTGATACGCTATTGAATGCAGGCAAGACAATTTTATTTAAATACAAGCAAACTTTTCTAGGATTGCTTTAAACTTTCTTTCCAGGTGTCACTTGTGTGGATGGCATAAATGGTTAGTTTATGGTTGACTATACCACAATGGCTTAAGGGGCCTGCAAAGGACAGATGTCAGTTTAAAATGCTAACATTCACAGATATTTTCACAGTATTTACAGATGTAGTAGCTATGATGCAGTTGTGGTGTGGTTTTTCCAGACACTCAAAGCTGTATTTGAGGTCAATTAACCACTCAAACAGCAAAAGCTCAACTGTAGCAAATATCAATCCCTGATCACTCAACCACTTTTAACGATTACCAGTTTATAGGAGTGATTAAGCAAGCCCATTGTCACCTTAAGCAGGGTACAGATGGCTCGATATTCGTCATCACGCTGCTGTCAGATCTCGTCAGGCTGGGAAGACATCTCTGCTGGGAAGACACTCTTTAGGCAAAGCATCGGCCATATTTACGGTCATGTCCGAAATGGCTGTTTTCGAGCAGGATTGATTTGTCCCGCTCGAAAAACAGTGATGGGCGCATATTATATGGACCAGATAGATGGCCGTGAGCGCGCACGGTGCTGGAAGCGGCCATCTATCTGGTCCATATCTGCAGGTCTGTACCCTGCTTTAGTCAGACAAGAAACTAGGACTCCCCTAACTTACTACCTACTGTGAGTGGAGATAATGCCTAGAGGCATCCCACTGTCCCCATGGTGATGAGGCAGTAGCATGGCAATGATGTCGATGCTATGTCGGTCAGCCACTACAGACTTTATTAGATGGACCAGCTAACCTGGTCCATCTAATAAAGCCCATTATGAATTTACTCAAGTCATCAAAAAATAAGGACTTACAACTGCATTATAAGGGGGGTTAGATACTGTCTCATATCTGTGGTCTACAATTTTATGGAGCTATTTTCCTATGAATTTCCATCGAAATCAGTCAGTTTTATCCTCCATAGATTGCATAGCTCATGAATGTTTTAATACTTTAAAAACAAACCTTATTTTCCATACAGTTGTCAAATGAATGAGGTCACCTTCAAGACATCTTGAAAAGACCATATTAGAGATGGTCAAAAAAATTTTGTATAATTTTAACTAGCTGAATTTGTGAGTTAATTACACAGCCCATGAGCATGGTATCATCACCCAAAAATTTACTTCAAAGTCAAGTGATTATACCTTGTTCATGGACTCAGGCAATTAACTGACAAAAAAACTAGTCGAAATATTCCAATTTTGACTTGGCAAACACAGAAATAGTGCTTCTACCATTATAACATTTTTAACAGCGTGGTACGGGCAATCGCGGCAGTGTACAAAGTACACTGCCTGCAATTCCCCCCTCCCCTGTCCACACAGCTGCCATAATTAATGTTGCTGGCTCTGAGGGCTGGAAAGCCAACACCCCTCCATTAACATGGAGGTCCGTGAGGGTGATGCTGTACAACCGGAAATGCTGCTACTGGAAATAGCATCGCCGTAGCTTTCCGGGGATATGCAGCTTTCATGTTCTTCACACAAACTCTGGACAAGCTCGGCTCATCATGACAACTAAAGAGGTTAATATATATTCATATTTACAGAAGGACCTACCCAACTACAATCACCAGCTGGCATCCTAGTCATCTAGAGTAGTTTACATATTTGGGGTAGAAAGAGTTTTCCATACAATAAACACTTGCTTTGAGGCGCCCAGTATTAGATATAGACAAGTATTACACTTAGAATCGACGCGTTTTGTGGTCCTTTCACAACTTCTTCAGGAGAGTATCTGTTAGGTTGAGGTCTGTCAAGTAAGATAAGATAAATATATATAGTATAATATATGGTGTTCGTGTTCAAGGTAGTTTATAGTTAGACCTGGCAGTCAATCTGCTGCCAAATCAGCTGCAAATCGAACCGTCTATGCTCATCTTTACTCAATAAACATAGAAATAAAATATGTCCAAGTCTGGTTATTGGAGGACAGAAAGGTTTAGCTCAGGGGTGGGCCACTGTGTGTACATTAAAAATGAAGCAATGCAAAGCAAGGCTGAAGCTTCAGGGCTTATTCACACTATACATGATGCATTGCTGTTACTGCAATGCACCACATATTCATTATCACATGGTAGACAGTTTTGCCATTTACCGTATTTCTTTGGACTATAAGATGCACTTTTTCACTCCCAAACACGCTGCCACTCTGCCGCGGGTGGTTGCGTGTTGGCTTCCCGCCAGCTGGAGAAGCTGTCAAATGAGATAAGCCCAGAGCCCTGCTGGTATAAGCAATGAAGAGAGAGAGAGAGATGAACTGCCATCCGTGGAAACTGCAATAACTCTGCCGCTTCCACGGACACAGGCACAGCCAGAGAGGGAGAGGAGAGAAGACTCTGCAGCACCCTAAATTGTGCCCTTCACAGCTATACAGTGGTATTGCAGAGGATTCACAACCTGGTCCTGTTGTTTACTTTAATGACATCTGCACATAGCCATGTTAATGATGCTGTGTCGTCCCCACGGTGCTTTAATCTAATGACGCCAGTGTTACTATAGTGCCCTTCTTTACCTACTATGGTGTAATGCAATGCTTTTTATATGATCGATGGAGGCCTCTCCTTATAACTTATGGTTAAAAGATCCATTCCAATATTGTGGTGCGAGATACCACAAGGCACCTTTACAGGTTTTGTGGGATCAATTTGAATGGCCCGATCTATTTTGCCAGCATAAAGGGGGCATGCACTCAATGTAAAATGTTTTGCCTCATCTGTATGCATATGCGCTGTATATAACTTATACAGAGCTTTCCACTTTGAAAATTTATAGAGAATACATCCCCAGATAACAGATCCAACATTCCTATACCAGATGGTTTCCTGAAAAGTTTAGATATGATGCTATTACAAAGTAATAATGCAAGGTTAAGACTCAAGTTAACTACCTTTTTAACTAATGTCATCCTTGAGTATAATGAAGTAAACATTATGAAGAGGGTTTGGCAAATGAAATAATGTTGCTAAAAAGCCCAAAGCTGTCTTTAATACAGATTGATGTCTACCTATTTAATTTAATGTATATAGCTTTAATGTCTACGTTTATTAACCTCATTCACGGAATACATGGGGGGCATTTATCATAACCATATTGTCTACAGTTACTTATGGGTATATTTCATATTTAAAAATCATTTTGTCATGGTATATTACATTTTTTGATGCTTAAAACTTTTATTTTTTATTTAAGGGTGTTCTTTATACACTTGTTTCTAACACATGCAAAGTTTCACATAAGTAGAATAACGCTGCATGCATGTACAGTCAATTATGGAGGGTAGCAAAACCCCGCATATGAATCCCTTTGTGCCATAGCTGCCACTAAGTTATCGCAATCAGATAAAAAAAAGTGCCCATGAACGGGCATGGTTAAAATACAATGGATTGAGACACGTTTTTTAACCGCTTCCATTCATGTCTATGGACGCAAATATAGGCTATCGCCCACCGCGGTCTGCTATCCAAAATTGGTGACCCGTATTATTGATTGCAGATGTGGGGATGAGCCCCATCAGATACATGGCTGCGATCTTCCCTTTTTAATGTAGAAGGGTAATGTGGTGCAAGAATTCCTTCTTTATATATTAAGGTTAAAAAAGATCATACCATACCAAGAGAAAGAGAGTAGATGGTTCAAATCCATATCATTCAGGGGGTAAAGGATAAGGCATGTACCTGCCTGAATCTTTGTAAACTTTAAATTGTACGGAGTGATTGCAAGGTGTATGGTGGGCTTTAGTGATGTTCCTGCAGCAGAAGTTTTCCTGCAATGTGGGTTATAGCAATGAGGCAGACCATCTGTGGGTGTCCCATGGGTACAGGTGACTGCAAATTCTCAATCTTTTTACGTTTTCATTATATAGTGTTTTGTGTAGAATTCTGAGGAATTTGATCCATTTTGAAATAAGGCTCTACCATGATGAGCTGTGAATATTTTCGGGATGCGCTGTATACTTATAGATATCTAGTTGGTTAGTTCCTACCAAAAGTAAATTAAGGAAGGAGGCTAGCATTAGGGTCACAAGTACTCACATCTTCCTAATGTGTCTTGTCCCTTCAGAAGTCTTGGCTGTTTCGGTAGCATAAGGGATACCTTGAGAACATGGTTTTAATCTTGTGGCTGATCAGTGTATAGTGATACTACTTAAAAGTGAATTCATTATCTTGACTGAAGTATTCTATGCTAAAGCATTGTACCATGTTTTGATTATAAGATGCCCTTTTTCCCATTTAAATCAATGTATAATATATATATATATTGATAGATATTAGGGCCCAGTCGCTCCAGTCGCTAAAGTCGCAGTCGAGTCGACTAGTTGTGATGATGGCTTCGCACGCGACGGCACGATCCCGAACACTGGGATCTGAAGTTCAGACAGCGGGGGACACAGTGAGAAAACTGGTAAGCCGCAGGATTACCTGTAAGCCATCTGGCTGCAGGTTTCAGTAGCCTGAGTTTACTCAGGCTGATCCACTTAAACATCTTTAATTAGCCCGAGTTAACTCGGGCTGACCACCCAGGAAGTTAAACTGCAGCAGCCAAGGCACACAAAATTACTGTGCCTATGGTTCACAAAAGAGCACATTGTAATTATGAAATAAATATAACACATAAACTGTCTTGCACGCTTCTCAGTCCAGTTTTCTGTGTCAATATTGGTACTAAAAATTTAACCATCCTGCAGTCCACCGAGATCCATATTTCTATACCAAAAGAGGTTAGTAGGTCAATTAACTCGTAAAGTCAGATGCAACATTCATGACATTGCACATCCCTAGAAAAAACTAGCAGAACACCCACAAGATGGCACTTGATAGCTCTCCTAAGTTTCTTTACAGTTTACCAGCTTGGGCATACATTGTCAGTAATTTTTTTTGTGCACCCCAAGCTTCACTCTGATACAGAGTCTCTGTTTGCACAGGGGATTATGCTGGTCTCGTTGCAGGTCAGTTGCAGGAAAGGCACCATCAGTGACATCATACCATACATACTTTTGAAAATGCAGAATTTTAACTGGCAAGCTGAGAGAGATACTGCACCTTGTTTGTGTGGTGGCATAGGTGGTGGAATTAGCATCAAAAGGAGTGGCAGTAAGGCTATGTTCCCACATGTGAGGCCGCCCGTGGCACGATTCTAGTCACGCCCATGTTATTGAATGGGGCTCTTCCCTTGGCCAAAATGGGGGGCGCACATGTGGAAATATAGCCTTATCCTCCCATGCCTGCAAGAGCAGGGAGCTAGGGCGATATGTCTATAACTTCACATATGCAATCATTCTTCAGTCCCATGTATTGCCAGAATCCTTCTGGATACACCCTTAGGGAACACCTGACCTACAGCTATTATTATTATTTATTAATATAGCATCAACACATTATACAGCGCTGTACAATAAATCATAGTTGAGACGCAACACAAGATAACACACAGGTACAGGTAATGGCACAGGAGGAGTGGAGGACCCTGCCCAATTGGGCTTACAATCGAATAAGTTGGGAAACGTAGTATACAATAGTTGTGTGGGGGGGGGGTATCTGACTACCTGGGGTTAACTGCAGATGTGGACACTCTAAATAGCAAGGAAGCCCTGGATTACTATGTGTGCAGGCTTGACCAGTGGCCAGAGCTGGCACAATTTGCCATGCAGCTTTGGCCTTGCTAGGCCTCAAGTGTTGTGTCCAGAAGGTCAATAATACACTAAACCTGTGGGCTTTTGTGTCCTGTAAAATAAAATTTTGATCAGTAGCAGAAAAGCACCATCATTGACATCATTCCATAAATTTTTATGGAGCATGCCGAATGATAGGACCATCCAATGAGGGCAGGGTTGGGTGGCTCTCTGAGAGGCTTGTCCCAGGTGGCGACTTTTTTAGACCCACAGCTATCTGCCATCACTCAGTACAAACTATTGTCCAAATGTTCTTGGCACATGCTTCTGTTTTTCAAGCCTCTGATGATGACAGGTAGAGGCCATTGTGCAGAGGTAGTAGGGATCATCCAGTGGCCTACTTTTCAAAGTGGACCTTTTCTGCCTCCTCTGCTAGCAATTTTCCTGCTTTCTCCTCTGTTGTTGGCAGCCCACCCACGACCTTCACCACCAGCAGCACAGCATCTCTAATGGATGGGTCAGAGGAGTTATTTATCCACCCTACTCTGACCCGGTGCATTCCAACCCCCCCCCCTCCCATCTATGCTTGATCCTAAGGCAGCCCAGGAAAGTGTCTGACCATTTCAGATGGTCATACATGGCCATGGCGTGCCTTGCAGGATTCTGCTTCCTGTAAAAGAAACAAAAAAAAAGGTCTGTTGCAGCATCAGTGACATCATACTGTCCCCCCCCCCCTCCCATGTATGGGTCAGAGGAGTTATTTATTCAGCCTCCTCTGACCCAGGACACCCCATGCCCCCCTCCCCCCCATGAAAGGCATTGAAGGTCTTGGCTGCGAGGACCAGGCAGGTGGATGACCAATACCAATTCGGTCAAACTGCTCTGAAGACACATGCCTAATGTTTCATGCCTCTGTTGCTACAGTCACCATAATCCACAATGTTTAAGACAGTTACATGCCAAATACCCTTCGAGATGGAGTGTGATCATTTAACTGCTGCTGTAGGGTAGGTGTAAAGCCCCTCTAATGCTATAAAAGCACCCGAAATCCCAATCGATTTTAGTGTTTTGATCTTACAATATGGAGATAACCCTGTTTTTTTGTACTTGTGTGCTGTGTAGCATAGATGTTTTGCCTAGTGTAGTGCACTTTTTAAAATGGCATAACAATAATTTTATGGGGTATCCCAATATTGGGATGTTTATGTGCTGTGCAACGCACTTATGAAAAATAAATAATTTTAGGGGTCACCATATTGTCTAGTGTTGTGAGCTTATTTATAAAATGAAACAAATACCTATGCTATACAGCACACTACAAAAAAACAGGGTTATCTGAAAATAAGATTCAGTGGTATTCAGTGGTTGAACTACAACTACCAGCACACCTCAGCTCAGGAACACAGGTCCGATAATACAGGATACCCACACCCACAAAATAACTTTTGTTGGTCCCTATTAGTTGGTGATGGTGAAGTAGAAAAGTTATCCCTCAATCAGCAGTGGGGAGGAGGGGGTGGGGGGGGCACCAAGTCATTCATGGCCCTCTTTTCCAAAGCTCATCAGACCCTATGTGAAGGTTTACCATTGATCACCCTCTGGCATGACCCTGTCAAGGTGTTTGACACTTTATTTAACCTTCCTAGCGGTTGAGACGAACATAGTTTTGTATATTTACTTTATATAAGAATGACTGTGCCTCTGACACTTTATTTTTTCTATTTTTCTCTACAAAATTATGGGTGTGTCTTATGGTCCGGTGCATCTTATAGTGTGAAAAACACAGTGTTTGTATTTTACTTGACTTTACATTACCAAATAACATCACTTGTATAGGCAGAAAGAAAATGAAATACATACAATACATACCACATTAAGAACGTCCTAAATACATTTTTCAAACTGGTCAAATGCCACACAACCTCACCCGCTCCAAGAAAAAGGGAAATAAGGAAATAAATAAATGAAAGATGCACTTTTACAATTGGGAATTTTAGTCTTGAACATGTTGCTAAAAGATAAAATAAGTTCCATCCATGCAATATCAGACTACTATTTTGCTTTTATCCTTTATTCTAGAATAAGATACTTCACAATAATGGTATGAATGATGTATTTACACACAAGAACAAACAAACGTGTTTTTATCTTCCAACAGCTTCTGACATCTTAGTGAGTAACGCTCTAGGCAATTTGAATTTTTCATCTATAATTCTTGTGACAAGGATATTGTAATAGCACATGCCACACATCTACCTTGGTTTAATTTTCTGTTTGTAACTTGACTTCTGCATCACTATGGGTGATGAACTTTTAACTCCATTTAAATGTTGCTGTGATTGTGAGGCTGCTGTCACAGAACATTCATACACTTTCCCTTTGAATAGTATATGAAATACACTGCTCCAAAAAATAAAACGCAAAATAAGACATCCTAGATCTGAATAAATGAAATATTCTTATTAAATAATTTGTTCTTTACATAGTTGAGTGTGTTGACAACAAAATCAGACAAAATTTTAAAAAGGGGAGATTATTGCTTAATACTGTTTCAATCGTATTCCCTCAGCAATATCTTTCCTAATTGAGTATCAAGGCCGGATATCACCACATATCATAAGACAGTGGTCAATATTCAGCCTTATCCTACCTAGGTGGTCGTATATAAACCCCAGTTATATCTCCCGCTACACCATGTATTAGGTATTATCAGGAATCACTTGAAACTATGAAGATATAAAATAAAAGACACCTTTACTTTGTTACAATAACAATTAACACATACAAAATAGGTTCATGTATATCATGGTCATGTAAGAACACACACAATGTAACTAGCCTAAAGATATAATAATATAGACAAAAGGATACTTAACCAAGATAGTAAGATCATTCCACATTGTCCTCAGCTCACATCTTCTCAGCCCGGTTCCAAGTTTCAAACTGACTTTCTGCCCAACCCTTGCTCATTCTATTGTTGGCCTGAACAGGAAGGGGCGGGGTCTGTGCTTTAACTCCAGGAAGTGGCTTGTCCCAACTTCCTGTGATGTCCATGTGGTCTGTATTATAATAAAAACTCAGGGCTTTAACTTGCCCTGTAACAAAAATGATCAATGGAAATCAAATGTATAAATGTATCAACCCATGGAGGTCTGGATTTAGTGTCAAACTCAAAATTAAAGTAGTAAACACAACAGGCTGATCCAACTTTGATGTCCCTAAAACAAGTCAATATTAGACCCAGTAGTGTGTGGGGCCTCCACATGCCTGTATGACCTCCCTACAATGCCTAGGCATGCTTCTAATGAGGTGGCGGATGGTCTCCTGAGAGATCTCCTCCCACCACTGGACTAAAGCAAAGAAGGTTGTGTCTGTCAGCGTAGTGTACAAAGTATGGAGCCACTACCAGGAGTACATCAGAAGATGTGGAGGAGGCCGTAGGAGGGCAACAACCGAGCATTAGGACCACTACCTCCACCTTTGTGAAAGGAGGATCACTGCCAGAGCCCTGCAAAATGACCTCCAGCGGGCCACAAATGTGCATGTGTCTGTTTAATATTCAAATTTGCCGCATTTCTCAAATTATTCTCCAAATATTCTAAGTAAATGCGCAAATTCGTGATCTCCTGTGCTTTATATCAGCATGTGTTGTCATGGCGACACCTGGTGGCAGAATGTGAAATTGCAGCTGCAAGGTAATCTTATGAAACAATACTCAGAAGTAATTCTTTATGAATTCTTAGTGAAAATCTGCATTTGTACATGCAAATTTTACATGCGCAATGCATGGTACTTCCGAATAAGAATTTGCGATCAATAGATGTTGTGTGAGGGGCTCTTTTGATACATCTATTTTTGGTGGTAAGATAAACTTGTTTGACTAGTAGTAAACTATTATTATACTGGGTCCTCAAGCTGATTAGAAATTGTTCTGTCTTAACTGTCTAACGTGTTTCTAATAACCATTCTTGTCACAAAACAATGTTTTTGCTCTGATTTGCTACTACAGTTTGTACAATATTCAAGTTTTAGTGCACATTAAGCCTTGCCATGTGGATAGTAATTTTACTAGTATAGCCACTAAACCTTGCCTCTTTGGCTTTATGGTCCAATTAGACATAAGCTTTAGTCTAGCACTCTGAGGCTTCTCAGACAATATCCCTCTATGCGCCAGATAGCAACTCGATAGATAATGAATATTATCAATAGTTATGCACATGATTTTCAAGTTTCAAGGTATTGCCCCTTATTAAATGATATTCTTAGATGTGACAGGAGACAATTTTTTTGTCAAAAGGTGATATGTGACCTTGTTCATTTTGGACACCCTGGTCCTCTAGAAAGCAGATAATACTCTTTCTCACCCCTATGGCTCTAGAACAGAATGAGTGCTGTTTGTGCAATGCTAATTCATTCTGTAGTCCTTGGGAACAATTAGGAAAGATGATTCCCAATGGCTAGTTGCTGCACAGTTTAGTCAACAAGGAATTCAATAAAACCAAATTTTTACTTTTGGACTTTTCAAAAATAATCATGCATATGTACTCAGTACTTGGGTTTGCCCCTTTTGCGTCAATTACATTGCATCAAAGACAGATAAATAAATATGAGCAAGTATGAAATGTCATGTGGGACAAGGCCACAGGTACTTAGAGATGCAACATGGATCTTTTAGCCAAAATGTTAATCAAAATAAACATAACTGAAAGCCATTTCTCTTGTGCTTTGGTTCTCTGCCTTTTTAGAGTGCTATCCTTTCGTCTTGTCATGAAAAACATTGTATCCAGCTAATGTTTTCCATGAATAATCAATTCACATATCAAGAAAAGACAAGAAGCAGATAAATGTATCTCTGGGTACTGAACTCTGGGATGAGTCTCAAGGGAACATTTTACTTTGCATGCAGCACAGTGTTAAAAATGCGGCAATGTAGAAAAAAAGAGTAATTATAAAGAAAATATTACAAAAGAGATTTTAGGAAGCAACTATTTACATTCTCAATTGTAATAATTGTTTAAATAGATTGTAGACATTAAATACATTTTGGCAAACAAAAGCATGGAATTTTTCTTAAATAGATACACAAATACTTGCCATTTCAAAAATATCAGATTCTCACAGATGGTCGTCATTAATTTATCAAACAATATGACCAATTCCTCAGGAAGGCATGAGGCTATTAACAAATGCAATGTGGGACTCCATCAGCATGCTTAAGGCAGGAATCACTAAAGGAGTCCTTGAGAATTTCTGTTAAACAATACCAAGTGCAAAAAGTCAGCCACTAGTCTCACTGTACAGTTCAGCAGGTAAGCAATTTTTAACACCCTTCAAACTTGGCTCATACTTATGAGCATAAGCAATAATCTCTTCAGCATGCAAAAAAAACTTTATTATCTCTCCATTATACCAGCTACTTATTGAAAGGGCCCAACCACCAATGGACCTTAATTATTGCCATTTGGAGAATATGCGAACTTCTGTGAAAACATTCCCTTACTTTTCACACCCCAAAGCACACCCCTGCACATCCATTACTGGATTTTAACAAAAGAACGAAAAGTCCAGCTAGAGGGACACTCCATACATTTTGATGGAGGCAAACCTTGACCCCTCCCCCAATAGCCTGGTAGGACACTACAGCCAAATATGTATTCTTGCCACCCTCCCCATCCAATAGAAACAAAATGAAAAGTTAAATTTTCATTAAAAAAATATTACAATGATTGATCCTTGCCCAACAGTTCCCACACTCACTGTGCATTAGCGCTGTCCTCATTGGAGGTTTGTTTACTCATTGGATATTTGAGACACTGGGCATGAACAGTGACTGTGGGAACCACTGGGTGGAGATTAATCACCATATGTGTGGGACATGGGCACGTCGCTGAAGCTCCGGGAAAAGGACCCCCTTTGTGGGACAATTGATCCTTTGAGGAACAATATGGATTACAATGTTGGATGGGAACTTTTTAAGTAACTATGTGTAAAAAAGGGTCTTTATTGCTCATGACCATCCATGATTAAAATTCGTATCACAATGTAATCCTACTAAAAATACACATAATGTGTTAGAGAGTTTGTCTCAAATAACATTCATAACCGTACAGTGTCAAAAATTGCTCCCACTGGCTGCTGATAAAGCAGATGTCACTGGGAGTTACAATGTCATAACCACATTCTCTATCCAAGGAAAGAGGGGACGAGATGAAGCAAACTGGGTCCCAAAGGGACTACAGTCGGCATCCAATGTCGATGGTGGTTTAAGATGTTGTACGTGCTGCGCCGCGTTTCGCCCGTACTAATAGGGCTTCCTCAAGCAACGACATTAATACATGTGATCTTATAATAAAACAGAATAATTCATGATTATGAGAAAGTTTACAGACAGCAAAATCCGATAAAACAATACAAAACATACATCATATATAACCATATATAATATATTTCTAGGACTTTATTTAAAATCATTCCCAATGAATGGGTAAGAAGGTAAGAGGCTCTTGGATGCATGGGTGTAAACTAGGGCTAGAGAAGATGGATGACAATGTTGGATAGGAACTTTTTCAGTAGCTATGTGTAAAGGTAGAAATGTACATAAAATACTTTTTCAAGGTCTCGACTCTTATTTCTAGGACTTTATTTGAAACTATTCCCTATGAATGGGTAAGGGGGTAAGAGATCCTTGGGTGCATGAGTGTTAACTAGGCCATAACTGCTTAGACATAGGGTAGGATGGATTAGATACCTATATGTGAAAGCAACAACTACAAATGATAAAGATTAGGTCCCCTTCTATGCTAGTCAGGGTTGCATTTTATGCACAAACTAAATAAATTTGTGAACTGGATGATCAGAATAAAAAATGCAAGTTTTGGAAACATGCACCTAATTCACCCACCAACAATTTCTGGTGCCCAATAGAATTACATCTATCTATGTGAATGTATTTCTAAACCTTTGTATGTGCCCACTACTCACTACTCGTGAGATAACAAACAGGGCCTCCAGCAGGCAACAAGAAGAAACAGGAATAATACAAAAACAGTATAATGACTCAGCAGAGCCCTCATTCCAAAACAGAAAATTATCAATCCTCCCTTGAGGTTACTTAATGAACTTATCTATTCCTTTGCTCACCCTTCCTCAATACACGGACCTAATCTAAACCATGCTCTAACTCAGCACTGAGATCCTTAAGCCTTGAAAATGGGTTTTGTTGACATTCCCATACTAGATCTCATTTCCCCTACCTACAGTATGTATTCACAAAAAAAGCTCTAACGTTCTCTATTGAAGTAAACAGTAGAATCCCCAAGTTTAAGGACAGGTCTTCATGGTAAATGTAGATGTGCAGAGGAGTAAGGAAGGTTATGTATTGGTCATGTTTCCATTCCTTTGAGCAACTACAACAGAACCATTAGCTAAATGGATGCAATGTTCAAACAAAAATACAATGTGTTTCTGATTACAACAATGACTGTACAGGAGGCCAACAGGAGTCCCTGTAAATAGTCAGAAAGCCCCCCACTAATATAACTGGTGCTACATTCATTAGGTTTAAGATTCTAAACACTGTACTTTAATTACAAGCTATGATATGTTTGTTTGTTTGTTTGTTTGTTTGTTTTATTTAGCAGCAGTACAAACTTCTAAAAAGTTATACTGGTCATAAATATGATTGCAAAAAATAAAATGAACTATTTAAAAACTCTGTGTGACATAGGGCATCTGTTTGCCCTTGTACTTAGCAGAACTGACACTTATTGTGAACAGCCCATAGCAGTATGTCACTGCGTGTTAGCTTTGTTTAATATCTGTTAATGAAACAGCTATATCTGTAATAAACAGTGGGATCTTGGGAACACCACGATGTTTGAAAATTATTTCCACTAATTAGGCAAATCAAATATGACTGCAGAACAAAATACCAACAAAGCAAATGCAGACTTACCTGCATAGCGATGTCAAGGATATGTTTTCTAACATCCAATTAGTAAATAGACCTTTCAGCCTGATAGGCCACTTGTAAAAGAGTGGGACGGTTTCATTATAGCAACAGCCTAATTAAAATGCAAAGCTTGCTGATCATTGCATAATTACACAATGTGGCTGCTTCATCTACCCATGTTTAAATCGCTAAATCTAATATGTTTAACCCTTTGGGACAGATGAAAAAGTTGTAATGCCCATTCTTAGAGCTGATTTCACTTTCTAGAAAACCCCAAGGGGTTAATGTTTCTGTTTACTTTTAAAAGTGTGTAGAGAACTCTAATTTGCCATTTGACAGAACACAAACTAGCTTGTAACTGTTGTAGAGATAATTTGCTCCAAAGGGGCTGTTTTATACAAAACGTTGCATTCTTTTAATATTTACTGCCTTTTCAAACTGACTTCTGTGCTATAAAGATCCAGACCTCAATGCTAATGTGTCTAATGTAGACTACCACAATTAACTAAAGTATTCTTTGCTGAACTGCTTCAGATATTACAATATTTGCTTGTATATTTCCGGCCAAAACTTTTTTGATGCTTTTTAATAAGTAAAGAAAGGTTTGGGCTAATTTTAGGTTAATATTGTTATCTCCATTAGGAAGGTTTATCTTCACTTCCTCTGCACGTGACAATGTTGTAGACAAACGTTTTTTAACACGTTTATATAGAATTGGCAATCTCATAGAAGGTTGTGATGGCAGTGATCGGATTTATATTATATGGTTATCATTCTAATAATTTAAATACAGTTACTGATCGTCCGTCTCCAGTGGAGTAGGGATACATGATCCATTGCTTTTTCTGTGGCCACATTCTGCGAAACCCTGCCACGTGGGCAGCTAGGACAGGGGTTCCCAACCTTTTTTTCCTTAAAGCAGTTTTAAACTAAAAAAACACACATACATGAAGTAGGTACATTACTTACCTGTCAGCAGTTCCGATCCTGGAAAACTGCTACACAAAAAATAAAAATATATACTTACCTTCCTCACATTTTCACTGTTGGTGGCAACAGTTTAATTAAGGGCAAGATGAACCCACTTCTGGATCCATTCTTCCCAGGGCAGCTGGCAGCTGACACCAACCTGCCCCCCCCCCCACTCCTACACAGACAGAGACTTGCTCCTCTGCAGGGAGCTCCGGTGTGGGGGAAGTTGGCTGGGTTAAGGTAGGCTTCTCTCTCCCTTCTTCGCTCATCACAAAGTCAGGCAGATGTGATGCTGACTTGACATCTGCGAGACTGAGCCACAAGGGCATCTGGGACAGATTTACCAGATATCCTTGCAGCTTGTGACATATTGCTGATGTGATATGTAACAGAGTGGGAGGGGCTGTCTCTAAAAAGACACCCCTCCTGCTGTCAGAATTTTTATTTTTAGGATCTCTGCAGTATCGACTGAGCTGCAACCGATACTGCAGAGTGACCTACCAGGTGGTAGGTCCGCATTAAGGCCCACTTGCCTGTGACCAAATCAAGCCAGGTCCCCCAACTCCTTCCCACACACATGCATTAAAAGAAATTTTCCCAGAAGTGACATGACAACTGCCCTGGGGTAATGTTCATTCCATTTTTACTTGTATCCACACAACCCTCCATCAATTTGAGGGATGACACCATGTTCAGGGACTTTAAAAATAACTCACAAAGTCTATATTGTCAAAAATAAATTCCACCATCTTGGGAGCTTGGGATTAAGACTTTCAGCAAGTTTTTTGATTCAGGGCTGAAACCCAGGCACATGTACACACAGTAAGGAAACATAAAGAAACTTGCCCCACAATACATGTTTAACTTCAGAATCAACTTTAGATTTCTGAAAAACATTTTATTTTAAAAAATTACAAATATGGTAAATCCTGCAATTATTGTTGCCCTTTGAAAACAGCTGGACTTCCTGTCCTTGCTTCGCCAGAGTTACAGTGCATATGAATAGAATTTACAGCACATCACCTTTTACACATTTTGTTATGTTACAGCCTTATTCCAAAAAGGAGTGATTTTTTTCCTCAGAATTCTACACACAACCACCACAATTACAATGTGAAAAAGTTTATTTAAGGTTTTGGCAAACTTTGTAAAAATAAAAAACATAGTGAATGCATATGTACATAAGTATTCCCAGCCTTTGCTTAGAAGCTCAAAATGAGATCAGGTGCTTCCTGTTTTCCCTAATCATCCTTGAGATGTTCCTACAGCTTTATATGAGTCCACCTGTGGTAAATTCAGTTTATTGGACATGCTTTAGAAAGGCAAAAACCTGTCTATACAAGGTCCCACATTTGAGATATCATGTCAGAGCACAAATCAAGCATGAAGTCATTGTGTGTAGAACTCTGAGACAAGATAGTCTCTCAGCATAAATCTTTGGGTGGTTACAGAAAAAAATCTGCTGCTTTAAAGGCCAATGAGCACAGTGTCCACTATTATCTGTAAGTGGAAGAAGTTCATAACCATTAGGACTCTTCCTAGAGCTGCCCGGCCATCTAAACTGAGAGATTGGGGGAGAAATGCCTTAGTCAGGGAGGGGACCAAGAACCTGAGCTCCAGAGGAGAGAGGAAGTGAAGCATGGTGGTTTGTTGTCCCAAGTATCAAGTGCTTCAGTACTGACACACATAGTAAGCAGTAGCAGAGTATAAGGTTGGTTAGGGATCGCTTACTCATCACAGGTTCTGAATCTGTGGTTTGGGACCCACTTGGGGTTTGAACCACCATTTAACAAGGGTCACCGAGTTCACTGAAAGCATCAGAGCTGCTTTTAACAAGTGGGGTGGGAAGTAAAGAGGGAGAGCAATGCCCCCATCCGCCCTAACTTCTTACCCCACTTGTGCAAATTATGTGCAGGGTAGAAAGTTAGGAGGGAGGGAGGCACTTATGCGTACTTGATACAGAAAGTGACACTTTGCAGCGTCACTTCCAGGGACACATATATATAAAGGTTGAGAACCACTTCTCTAAAGCCCCCCACACATGCAACGAGCGGCGATTTTGCCTCCGACCGATGTGGCATCGCGGCAAAATCGTCCATGGCTGGGAGGTGCCCACAAGGGGTGACAGATCCCTGTTGCCCCAAAGCTCGGTCAGAATACACATGTCCGTAAATCTCCGGCCGATGCCGTTAGTTTCAATGGGGACTGGCGTCGCCATTGAAACTAACGTCCGGCACACAAAGGGTGCCTGCTGATGCTGTGAGCGAAGGAGTGCAGCGTGATGACGTCATCACGCTGCACTTCATCGCTGACCTGTTGGCACCCACTCGGTAAGTGTGTGGGGGCCCTAAGGTGATCTACTAGTAAGACCAGTATATGTGTGGAAAAAACACACAACAACATTTTTGAATTACGAACACAGTGTGTAGTTGCGATCAATGAGGGTATTTGGCCCCAAAACAATCTAGCTTTATCCTCCCTAGTGCTATTCCAGAGTGTGGCTCAGAGTAGATTTTCATGACCAAAAGAAGTCACCCAAGCCAAGGAATTGCTTACCTGATCCAGGCGAGCTGTTATTCTTCCAACTCCTTCATCAGTGATAACTGTGGGAACGTGAGACTACCTGCCACATTTGCCAGCAATGGCTGTCCAGCATCGGTATCCCATGTCTTCAGGGACTTGTAGTGGGAAATTCTAACAGATAACATTGTATTCTGTCTACATTTCCCATTCCACTTTCATAAAAAAATAAATAAAAACCATAGAGCTTTGGGGTTGAAAACCTTGATTCTGTTCTAATTTCTCAGCATGTCTTGGTCATATTTAAATCTCATATAGCAATCATTATTTGGAGAAAACTGATCTATGTTGCATTTAGTCTCTACTAATTAATGTTTAGCTTTACATTGTCAAAAAACAAAATTTTTTTGGACCCCTTTAAAAAGTCATAGAATGTATAAAAGTATGTAAGCAGGTTTTTTCCATTCCATTGACATGTACACACCCAAGCTGTGAAAATTAGACAAAGCAACATCCTAGCAATATCTCAAACAATAAAAACAAACTCTTCCTGGACAGCCTCAGGACAGCTTATCGATGTCTGTCTGTAAAGATATGAAAGTCTGTTTTTGCCTTTCTTTGCTAGTGGCATTTTAGAAAGTCATTATTGTAAATGAAAGTTATTTTTTATTTTTATCCAGTTCTTTCCCAAAACTAACCTCTTAATCTTCAATCTTTTTCATAACCCTTTTAGCAAGCTAAAAAATTTAAGCAATGTAAGGATTTCTTGTTAACTTCATCTCTTAGTCCTGTGAAGGATTTGTGGCATGTAATTACCAGATAAATGTTAAATTTGCATTGTTTCCTTGCGCTTGAGGAAATCATAAGGGGTGTAGCACACTAAAGTTACAGTTTGACATGCTTACATGTTCTAATTCCTACTTGCTTCATCGTTTACTTGCTAATAAAATGTTTTCATAAAACCTTTTTTACAAAATTCACAAAAATGTATATTTGCTTTTTGGGGTATACATAGATGCAAGGAGTGTTATTTCTTGGGTTTTTTTCTTGCTATCACAACCCAAGCTTTATGTATTTACAGATTACCGAAGTGCAATAAGAGAAATTGTAAACTATTTTAAGGTTAAAAAAAGAAGAGGGGAGTGGTTGGTTGAAGCCTATTCTACTCAGATCACTACTGGTGAT
>CM070041.1:26559007-26576753 GCA_036250615.1 Ptychadena robeensis
AGTAGTTAGCATTATCTAGTTTTGAACACCAGACATACTCCCCTATTAACCTGCACCCTGTTCCATAACTTATGCATATTTCTATATGTAATCATGCTTTGTCTATAGTGATCATGTTGTCTGGACGTTTGGTATATAGATTGCACATGTTAAATACCATGCCATTTCAAACTAGTTATCATTTTTTTTAAAATCCAAGCATGTTGGTGTTAACCAACTATTTATGAGTAATAATGAAAGACATATATATTATAAATTTACTTTTAGTGATAACCGATCTATCTCATCATACAAGCTGTGACGATGCACTAACTCTTAAAGATCTCGCATTGGTTGCCTTCTCCTTGCACTGGATTGATTCACACCAAAGACGCTCATATATTGTACAGTTACCACTCCTCCCTGAGGAAGCCCCTGAATTTTGGGGAGAAACGCGTCGGATTGGCGCCTTGCGCCCAGAGTGATGTATACTCTCGAATATATATGACACTTTTTGACTGTGATCACTTTATTTATTTTTTTCATCCAAACCAATCATGTATTATGTATTACCTATTATTGTCTTTTATCATGCTGTTGATTTAATAAAATGATATTCCCTAAAACCGTAAGCACACCCATGCACTTTACTCTCTCTGTGCCCTTAAAAGTCCCGGTTGGCGGAACCTATCACCAGTAGTGATCTGAGTAGAATAGGCTTCAACCAACCACTCCCCTCTTCTTTTTTTGCTATGTATATATGGGACGTGGCACTACACCTGAAGGTGGAATAAATCTAGGGTCTCTTACATTATATTGATTCTTTCTATTTTAAGGTTAAGTTTACTCCATTTTACACTTTGTAAAGCCAATGCTCCCATGAGAATCTCATAAGCAGATGATGCAAAGATCAAGGTTTAAGAATGTAAATGGTTTCAAGCATATTTGAGTTTGATTGCCACCCAAAGCATCAATTTTAGTTGTTAATTCCCATATAAAGGCCGTTTGTTTGCATTCTCTCCCTGATAGACATATTCTGATTTGATAGGTAATGAACTCTGTCACAGAGTCACTGGAGCGTGTCCTATTTGCATGCTTACAAAGACTGTGATATACCTATTTCTAAGCACTGTTTATTTTTCTGTGAAAGGCTGTAGGTCTAAAACAAGACTTTTATAGGTCAGAAGTTAATGTCTAGTATTGTAATAGAATGGTTAGATGTACATTCATCTCCGAACTGGACAAGTGACAAGACATAGTTATAAATCAGAACAGAGGGAGGTCTTCTATTCTAGAGTCAAGAAAACATAACAACATATAAAACATAATACTGTCCATGAATAAGAATGTAAAAAAAATCTCAATGTTTATAGCACTGATGAGAAATATGTTGTAATTTTATTATTTCACATTGCCTTTCATTTTGAAAGCAATGATCTTATGGTCACAATTGTTTTTGTAGTGTTTTTTTTTATTAAACCCCATATCTTATGGCATTTCATTGACAATGTCTAGTATTTTATCATTTTTGTTCATTTGGTAATTATTGATTAATTAATATCTTAATAAAGCAGTGATTCTCAACCTTTTTTGATCCGCGACCCCAAAAGTGACATCGCAAAGTGTAATTTCTGCATTCCAAATACTGTGATACTCTTAAGGTAAGTATAATATCCCACCCCTACTATTTTCGAATCCCAGTTGTGTAAATAATGTGTGGGGTGGGAAGTTTGGAGGGAGAGTAACGCCCAATCCCTCCTAGGTTAGTGTGGAGGGGGGTATTACTTTCCCCAACTTCCCTCCCAGCTTGTGGGAATCAGAGCATGTTGTTAGCAGCAGCTGATGCTTTCAGTGACTGTGGCGACCCATGTGAAATTGTCGTTCGACCCCCGAGGGGGTACTGACCCACAGGTTGAGAACTGCGGTCATACAGAAAAGATACAGTATAGTTTGAAATTACTCTAGACCAGTGATTGCAAACCTTTTGAAGGCAGAGTGCCACAAATCACACAGACACACATACAGACACATTAATCACACATACACAAACATATACAGACACACAACAATTATGCAGAGACATCAGGGCCTCCGTCAGGGGGGGACAGAGGGGACTGATGTGCTGCCAGATCGGAACAGCAGCCTCAGCAGCCCGGACTGCACTGTGTACGATGTGCTGCACAGGCTGCAGACAGGTTGCTGCACCGAGCATGCAGTACGCGGGGCGGGGGGGTTGGTGGAATGTTTTTCTGCTAGCAGCCCCCCCACCCGCTCAACAAGTCCTGTCATGGGGCCCGGAAATTTTTTCTGATGGCTGCCCTGAGAGACATGCAACATACACACACACCATCATCATATGTCATGAACATACAAAGCCTCATATACACACACGCACACCAATCATGCAGACACACACATATATTACATGCATTATACTTACTTGCTAAATATAGTTCTAGGTCCTCAGCTTTCTGCTTGTCCCTCCACCAGCCTTCTGATTGGCTGGAAATGCTAGGCGAGGATGGCTTTGTGTGCATCTGCAGAGGGAAAGGAGAACTGACAGTTCAGAGAGCCAGTGGGCTACAGTTTTCTCCTCTCCCCTATTTCTGAATCTGTGCTTGGGTAACAGAACTCATGCCTGCTTTATACCAATATAAAAATAAATATGTAGTTATTTAAAGGAAGGATGTTTCCCATAAAAAAGCATGTTTAATTATACTAGGAATCACTTTCCCTAAAAATAATACAAGGTACACTTGCTTTTTATTTAATTTTATTTTTTTCTTTCTTTCTTTTTTTACCATTGGCTATCAATGATTTCCTTCCTGAAATATGTCCCACTAAGAAGATCAAAATAATTCTGCGTTGTCTAGATAACTTTCAATGTAAAGATTTTATTTGGATAGTAAAATAACTATATATATTTAATAGCTGTTAAAATAGTAGCAAACTTCATGAGTCCGAGACATTTTCTTGTTTAAATATATATCAATTATTTATTCTTGAACATGGTAACACTAGCAATTCTGATCTGTGCTGTTGTGTTTTTGCAGGTAAAAATATAAATAAGGTTTTAATATGACATAATTTTTTAATGAGGTGATGGGATCAAGAGGAACACAATGCAGCTAATAATGAACTGTGTGATGATTCCCTCTTAAATCAAAAGAGCAATAATATCAAATGATAATTACACTTAACATGACACCTTCTGCGTTACAGAAATTTGATGCAATGAGCTCAATGTGTCTTTGTAATTGTTGAAATTGTAAATTGTCATTAAAATAATTTTCCCCATTTTAGTGTATGTGGATTACTGTTATTTCTATTGGTGTTAAAGTAGTTGGTTACAATTACTGTAATCAGTGTCTCAGGAAATTACAATTATGCACATTAGTAATAGGCTACTCACTGTAACAGATTGCCAAGTTGCACATACAGTGATATATTTTAGATGGTGAAGGATTGTTTGTTTTTTTTCTTTTTACAAATTGCTATCAGTATAAAGAGCTTGGTAAATGTATGTGTTCTAGTAAGAATTGATAGAAATCTGTGGCACTGTTGGTGACAATGCAATGCATTCACATTTCCACATTTGCTTCCTTGAGGTCCCACAGAGTAAAAAATATTTTCAAATTACAGCTAACACCATGAAATACAATTTCTTGCTTCTTGTAAATTCTTCGTATAGAGCTTCCATTAAACGTCAAAACAAGAAAACATTGTTTTACAACTCTCTGATAAGATTTACATAGGCATGGTTATAGAAAAGATACTTGTCAGCTACAAATACAGCTAAGTCTGCTTTATTCTAACTATTTAAAGCTGGGCATACATGGGTAGATTCCAGTGCAATCGACCCGCAATCAATCACAGCGTGGTGACGTCATCACGCTGCGCTCGATCGTGGGCCAATGGAACTGGAATCAATGTGCACCACTTTGCACATGAATTCCCATTTGATGAGGACTCGATACACCCGGTGTTGTGAGAGCGAGTCCGGTGTCTGCTCTCGCTGGCTAGGAGCTGCAGGCAGCCAGCAGAGCAGACACAGCCCCCGTCCTGTCACACAGAGCAGTGACAGGCTTTGCCCCCTTCCTTGTAGGCTGTGCAGCAGCAGCACTTCTGCCTCCGCTTCTTTAGATGGGGACTCACAGCCCCCTCCTAAGTAATGGACATCGACCGTGATTTACGGTCATGTCTGATAACCCTGTTTTCCAGCGGGATTGATCTCACTCGAAAACAGGGGTGGCCGCATTAGATATAGGCCAGATAGAATGCCATGAGCATGCACGGCACTCGAAGCGGCCATTGATCTAGCCCATATCTATGTGTGCTGTCCTGCGTCCAGATTTTGCAGCAACTCCAATGGAAGAAAATAAACGGGGGCTGTGTCAGAAAGCAAGAAACACAAAAAAACGGAAAGGAGGGCCTTTTAATATCATGTTTTGCACTCATTGTTCTTTACTGGCATGCAATAGCACATAATGTGCTACGCAATACATACTGCACATGTTAGCGTATGTCCTGAGTTAGTGGACTCACAGCATTAGCCTTCCCATTCAAGTGTATAGTTAATGCTTGTGTAGTGTGTAAAAATGCATGCAACAGTGTGTTTGGCAGCAGTGTGCACAAGTGCAAATATGTTCTGTTCTGCGACTTTCTGTAGTGAATGAGGGGGCAAAATGGTTCTTATATTAGTAAAGGGTGCCAACCCCTAATTAATAGGATACAGATATTCTCCCTTCAAATTGTAAAATATATATTTGCTAGGTCTATTTTTATATGTTGATTTTCATGATTAAAATATGTTTCTTTGGTGATTCTTTTCTTAAATTTCGTTGATCGCATTTTATCAGTTAAAAAAGTTCCAAATTATTCTAAGATCTGATACCTTCTAAACCATTATAAACATAACCGTTGTAATAAAGACTTGTTTTTTATGTTTCAATAGCCGAATCCCACACAGACATCTTATTCAGAGATCAAGGAAGCAATTATCTCTCAAAAAACAGTAAGTCCCTGAAATGATCCAGAGTATGACACCCTGAGGTCAAGACAATGCTCTATTTTCTTTAAGGGATGTTTCAGAACACTGTAGGCTATTTACTTTAAAGCTCTGTTTCTTCAGTCATGCAGTAAATAGAATTTTCTTGTGTTATTTCATCATCTTTAAGAAGCAAACTATGAGATTTAAAGCAGCAATCACATTGTTTACCTTGTTGTAACATAGTGAAAGGTCTCTTTTCAGTTTCTTTGCAGTTAAAAAAGTTCCAAATTATTCTAAGATCTGATACCTTCTAAACCATTATAAACATAACCGTTGTAATAAAGACTTGTTTTTAGGTCAACATTATGACTTATACCTAGGAGGCCAAGCTGTCCCGGACCTGAAAAGATACAACCAGGCTACTCACCTGAACAGATTAAAAGATTGGTGCTTTCACGCTGCTAAGAAACCGTGGGCCCATATTGAATCTTGCAAATCCCCGGGCCCACTGTTAAACCTCATTTGGTTTTTAGTCACAGCCATCCCCAAGGCATGCACCTCTTGCCAACTTGTTACCGTCACTCTCCGTGTATTTCACTCAACATATATCAAATCAGGTATTACCTCTTACCAAGGCCCTATGACTCCTATTTGTGGTCATTCGGATTTTCCCCCTGCAACGTGTGGGAATTCCAGAAATTGTGGGAAAACTCCCTTCCAATGGAAGGTGCGTGACTTCTTTGTTAACTGTGGCTTTATACAAAATTCGGACCTCGTTAATGGGCTCTATCCCTTGGTGGTCGTATGTCCAACTGAGACACTGGTTGGTCTGTAAACCAAGACAGGATGACTACCTGAGAAACCTGCTCTGGCAAAGGCCCAACCCAACATCTCATTTTCATATTCTACAAAATACTTGAACCGGTCTCTCACCCCAGGACTGTTGCCATCCAAGCTCGTTGGATGAGTGGGAGTCAGTCTGGCTCTCAGTCCATAAAAGTACATTTAGTGCTAGGCAACAGGAGACCAATTACAAAATACTCACCTTTTGGTACCATACACCGGCCCCACTGCATAAATTCTCCCCTACCGCTTCCTCATTATATTGGAGACGCCACATGATTAATGCTGTCAGAACTTTAATTCCTCGCAAATGGGCTACCCTTGGGATACCCACCATTACAGACTGTTTTAGTCAACTGAAGTTTGTACATGAGATGGAGCGATTGCTCTAGAGCAAAAGAGACCAACTGAAGGTCTTTTACAAGATGTGGTTGAGATGGCATCTTTGGCAATCTTGTACTAGTGTATGAAACACGGCCTAATGTTTGTACTTTCATGCACAATGGACAATAGATATTTCTGTATACATATTTTGAGATACTGCTCAAGTCCCTTCCCATGGTTCCCTTCCCTTTGTTTCCTTTCTGTATTCCTTAATCTCTCCTACCCCCCCCCCCCTCCCCTTCCTTTAGTTTATTGTTCTTTTTATATGGTATTGGCTTTAAATACTTTAGCTATATGTATGTATGGAAAATATTTTCTTTTTCTTGACATTGTCAAATTGGTGGTCAACTCACTGAGCTTGGCACCATAAAACACTTTCTCTTTGCAGAATACATATCATTTAAAATTGATGCTCATTGTCACATACTAGTCAGCTGTGTATTTAAAGCTTTATCAATACTTTTATTAGTTTGTTTTAAATTATATATCCACACATGCATTATGTGGTCTGCATGTGTATTTGTATGTGGATACAAGCTCCCTCACAGATTTCTACTTTCATGTGAGAAATTTCCCCCTTTTATCTGTATTGTATTTAAAGTAAACTTTCTATGTATGGGTGTGATATCTACAGCCCAATCTGTACAGCTACCTGCCATGCTACAAGATCTGGGTATAGGCCCCAAAAGGCTCAGACGAATGAAAATGCTAATTAATTACCCTAAAGTCCCAGTTAACAAGGTAATAGATTTCTATCTGACTCCTTTAGGCGTTACAATAGTACAAGGCAGGACCCCTACCCCTTTTACTGTTTATAAACTGCACAGAACCTAAAGAGTTATTAGCCACAATAAGTACTAAAATGCTGTTTCAGACAGTTTTGTGATACAGGGACTAGCCACTTTGGCTGAAAATATTTTGTTATATGTAAATAATCTCTGACTTCCACTACACATTTTTTAAGATTTTTTAAGAACTTTCTTGACAAGTTTGGCAAAGTTTTATATTTTAACATCATTGCGCAATAAAAAAAATGAGGCTTGTTTCATTGGCAATCTTAAAAAAAAAATTATATTTAGGAATATTTCAAATCCCTCACATTTACGCCTATTCTAAAAATGACAAGGGTGCCATTAAAATAATTATTGATCATGGAGATTTGTCATATGATTACAAAGAGAGTTCCATTGGCCATAAGCTTCTCTGCACAGGAAACAGATTTTAAGCAGGGTCCTTATTAGAACTAAGAAAAGGCATTTTAGCCCTGTCTTAATAAATAATATATAATATACCATATTTATAGTCATAAAATAATAATTATAAAAAATACCTGTATCAAATAGGTGGATTTGTCCTTTAATGAGATACATAAACAATGAGTGTAAAATTCCATCCATAACTTATCTCTCTCCTCTAACACATGGACATGATGCACGAGTCTGCATTGCACGTCAATAATACCCAACCCCGGCCGCGATTTGCATGTGTTTAAAGTTGTGTTAAGAACCAAGTTATTGTTAAGCATTAACACTCCCTTTTACATTGAATGGGCTAAATGTGTCTATGTTTTGTACGCATTGCGCAGTGGGCAAATTTTGGAATGCATCATTGCCCACAACGCCCAATACTCATTGTTTTTTACATATGTACAATCTGTTTGAAACAGACATAACATTTAAAAAAAATTTGAGAACTGCAGGAAAGTCATGTTTGATGTTTGGTGGGGTTGTATTTTCTTAGAGGAGAAGATACAGAAATAAACGTATGCAGATTTCAACACAAAGTATGCTTTGTTTAGTTGTTCCCTTGGATTTGGAGTTTTAAATGTCGTTTTTATGTACATGTTTTTGCATAGCCCAATGAAAAATAATGGCCTTACAGGGACCTCTATATCCTGTACAACATTTTTACAGCTTCAGTGCTGAACATCTTAATGTTCCCAATGTTTTGTTATGTACAGAATACTATGTTTAAAACATTTAAAGCATCTTAGTTATGCTCTGTGAATGTTTTTACTACATTTCCTTGAAATGCATTTTTTCTCCACAGTTTATACACGCACCTTGACCTTATAACACTTTTACCTGGTGGCAAATTCATCAATGAATCTCAAAGATACATAGAGCAGCACACATACCCTTCAAACTGCAGTAGACTATTTGCACTATGGGCCTTGCTGTTTTCATTTCAAAATCAAAATCAGTAAAATACACTTATGTATGAAGATCAGTATATCTTCAAACACACTGTTTAAAGTTATAATTTTAAGTTATAATTTGAGCAGTTTAGCATTTGAACAAATAGTCTAAATAAGTGAATGTGTTTGCAGTATATTATGTTTGATAGTTTGATTATCCTGAATATAAAAAAAGTTGCACAAAATATTTATGAAAGCACCACAATACCAAGCCAAAATGTGTTAGAGCACATTTAGGACTCAATTCACACGTTTTCTACACTTAAAAGCTCCTAAAAAAAACACCAATGCCCTCCAGATACCATAGGATAAATCAAAGTTATGCGAATACCTCATTGTCACTAAGTGTTATATCAAAAAATGATTGTGTGCACCGCCCCCTACCTCCAAAAGAAGGAACTCTTCTAAAATGTTTCAACAATGTCAACTGTACTGTAGTGTTGTGCGAGAATATTAGAAATTGGAATATAGTTGACAAATATCGGATATTCGAGAATTCACAACATTTCGCAAATGTGTGCTAGGATATTTGCAATGGCAGATATTTGTCATATTATGCTTCAACATTGTTTATCATATATGTCCACATAGCGATACACGCAATACGCACAATGCTTGTACTGGCTAAGATCACAGAGTGAAGAAAGAAGATGTAAAGCTGCATTGCGAATCCTTGCGAACGGGCGCGCACAATGAAAGGCAATAGAATACAGTTGAATAAAATTTTATGAATAATTTTAATTAATTATAATTATAATTTTATGTATATTTGCGAAATTACGCGAATTCGAATATACCATATGCTGCTCAACACTACTAGTTACTAGAAATGGTAAAAAAAACTATAACAGTATAAAAATTAATACAACCCCCCCCCCCCTCTATGGAACTAAAAATTCCATACTAATTAAATAAAATAAAAACCAAAACATTTGGCATGACTAGCCCTTTCCCCATTTGGGTGGTCCTTGTTAGTAAAATAAAAGCCATACTTACTTACTGTGCTGCCTTTTCATGAGATGCCCCTCAAAGTTCACTTTGGATTTGTCCATGATGTCACTAATTAATCGACTAATGTTTATTAACATAACCACAGGTGAACTGTATTGGCATGTGCAGTAGTGTAGGAAAAATGTCCCTCTCTACAGTTGATTTTTTGTTTGTTTTTTTTACATTTTAAAGCCTTTAGAAATGAGTAAGAGGTCCATTAGACTTCTATAAATCATTCTAATGATAGACTGCTATCATTTGATTTTTATATGTTATAATGTGTTTAATGATTACATATAAACATGTTTGTTTTTTAAACTAACATTTTTGAGAGATTTCAACCATCTCTATTAGTTACATAGGCATCAGTTACAAAGGCATCACAAGCACTAATGGGTATATAGATTTTTTACAATAACTATAAATCTTATGTTGCAAGTTGAACATGTGACTGCCATTTCCGACAGAGCTGACAGTACCAAAGATATTTTTTAGTAAAACAATGTGAATCCTTTAATTTGAACCTAAATAATACTGTTTCACAATCAGTTGGAACAAAGAAATAATGATTTATTTCATTATTGTCTTCCTCCCCCTCACTACAGAAAATAATTTTACAACTGAAGAGCCAGGGTCTTTATTGAAGAAGCTTAATCATTTCATAATCAGTAGAAACACGGACATATTGATTACATTTTTTACAACTCACATTTTATGTAGCCTGATGTAGAATCTGTATCTGGAAAAAGTTAGTTTTTTATTTTTCCTTCTATATTATTACAATGACAAAGATTTGATTAATTAGGATCTTTACAACATACATGCAAAGATCTCAACTTTGTAATGCCATAGGGCATATTTTAAAGGCAGCATATTTAATTGTGACCAAATATTCTAATGGCAAAGCTTGATACAAGTGTTTTAAATCACAGCTAGTGAATGTTGATTGAAGGTCACATTTACCACCATAAAATTGCAGCATCAACAGACAGCATTTATTGTGTTACAAGAGCATGTACTAAAACAAACAATTATGTATTGTAGAATAACATATGTTGCTGTGCCACCTAGTGTTCAACACGTTTGTTACATGTGAGCTTTAATGTTTAAATTATTATTTAAAAATGATTAGCCTATTAAAATTAGAACACACTCTCCATGAAAATTACCATTAACAAGTGTTTTTTTATGTTGAAAAAAAGACAAAACAATATCCACTAAGTTCATTAGGATATTTTTGATACATGAAACAAGAAATGGTGAAAATAAGAAGTCTGTGCTTTGGTCGGATGCAACTTAACTGGAAGTGCTTATGTACATGGATGTTTAGAAGTCAAAAGGAAGAGTTAAGAACACAGTTTCCACACAGTTAAACATGGTGGTGGGAGCATAATGCCGTGGGGCTGTTTTGTAGCCTCAGGGTGCCTTGTATGGGTATATGGCATCATGAAAGTTTTAAATGTTGATATTTTGAGGAAGAATATGCAAAAATCATCTTGTATAGAAAGAGAGTTGCACTGATCCTAGTGGTGTGGCCAACATCCCAAAATACATATTGACTAGAGAACCAGATGGGGGAAGAGAGACCCCACATCTAATTAAATTCCCCCTGGGAAAATCCCAGGGGCGGGGGGACTTTAACGGCCACTTAGGTATGATGAGGTAACATGTAGTAAACAGTTCAAATCAATAACAATTTATTGCACGTAGAAATTAAAAACATAAGGCATGTCAATGTCGGTCGATGTTACAACATTATTATACAGGTACTCGGAATTTCCATATGTAGTGAGTATAAATAAACATTTAAATACACATATAAAATTATATAAATAAAAAAAAAGGTATTCAATGCATTTAGGATAAAGGTCCTGTAAAACCAGGGTAAAACTCTGGTGTCCTTAAAGTCCCCCCGCCCCTGGGATTTTCCCAGGGGGAATTTAATTAGATGTGGGGTCTCTCTTCCCCCATCTGGTTCTCTAGTCAAAAATTGTCTTGTAGTTCCAAATGACCCAAAGTATACATCAAATGTATCCAACAGTTCGAAGCCATCGGTTTTCATGCGTTTTTTTGTAAACTAGCCCATTCAATATGTGTGAACAAATTGTCTGTACATTTACTCTATCTTCTTTACAGTGCTTAATGGGGCAGATGTATATGTCTGGTAATATCATGTGTATTAGAACAAATACTTATTTAGGAATGTTGTTCACAAGCTGGTCTTACATTTAAACTCATACCTTGTGGAGAGGTGTCCATGGATTGTATAAAATCAGTGAAAAATGTAACAGAGAATTTACAGTGTAATGTAGTGTAGTGTTTTTTAGCCTAGTAAATTGGCAGAATTAAACATGGGCTGAAAAAAAAATATTTTTTAAATATCACAAATATTTTAGTTTCAGTTTTGGTTAACTAGGATGCAAAATAGGTTTTACCACCCTAGTGGTATACTCGAGTGAATGGGGCAGATTTTCATTACCAACAGTGGTAACGCCAAGTCACGATACATAGTTTTAGGTATTCAAAAAATGTTATAAAAAAGAAGTAAAAATTAAGTGAAACTTCTTTAATAGCTTATGTCAAACGAAAAACAGTAAAACACAGATATACATTTAATTAAAGATATTGCATGTGGCCTTACAATCTTTTGATTAATGGTAATATGTAATTTTAATGTAAAAAAAAGGACATGGACTTCAGGTTCGGCATAGCTGTTATGACTCAGTAATCATAGTAATCATTGTCATCATCATAGTAATCATTGCATTGGGAGATTAAAATAAAATGTTTTGGTTGTTTGGTTAGTGGG
Source organism: Ptychadena robeensis (assembly GCA_036250615.1). Lineage (NCBI taxonomy): Eukaryota > Metazoa > Chordata > Amphibia > Anura > Ptychadenidae > Ptychadena > Ptychadena robeensis. Next base: position 26,571,200 of record CM070041.1, read on the forward strand.
CAGGGGTCAGGTATCTACAAGGGCTTGAATCTGTAAACATGTTTGTTGTCCATCTCGCACAATATATTTCAAACTTGATATGGTTTATAATGATATTCAGGTTTAAATAAAGGATATTGGTTGATATAATGTGTAAATTACCATCCATCTAGTTTATATGATTATATAGAGGTATGGCAGTATCATCATCAGAAAGTAAGGAGAAATGTGTCAATTAACGATCTGTAAGTAGTATTAGGGGTTTTACACTGCAGGACAATCACCATCATCCTCAACCTAAGGCCCAATACAACCTGGTTGTACAAACTGTTTTTTTTTTCTTTGTTTCTTGGTGTATATGTCTACCAAATCTTAATTTGTATTAGGAAAAGAAAGGTTCTACAAGAAAACTACAAGAAGCTCATAGACATTTTGGTCAGCTGTTTTTGGGATCATTTGTTCGTGTCTTATTTGCCTGTGTAGGATAGAACAGGACTAGTTAATAATGAGAGATGCAACAGAGCTGTATTTATAGGCAACTGAGGACTGATCCCCATTCACAGTTTAGGCAAAATTCACATTTTGCTTCTTGTTTTTACTGCTGCCTTTTTTAGCTAAGATGCATTTCATTCAATCTTGTTTAAATGTTTAAGCTTTCCTTTAAACGTTATCTTTACACATTTATTTCTTAGTTTTCTTTACAATTTTCCACTTCTCTTATAATACTAGATCCCCTTTAGGTATGGCTTGGCTGGGCAGGAAGAGGGTAGCAATGAGTGAGAAGCCCCCCTTCCTGCTTATGCTTTGTCCCTTTGTAGGAATAGGCAAGGCGGAACAGAAGTTCCCACCTTCTGCCAACACCAGGTCATGTGGCAGACCTTGTCTTTAGAAATAATTACTTGCGACGGACGGATCTGGAGGGGGGCACGAGGTTACAGCTATGGGAATAAGAGGAATAACGATAAGGTAATATGGAATATAAGTTTATATCTTTGAATGTGAAGGGACTGAACTCCATTGGTAAAAGAAGGCTAGCACTACAGGAAATTAAGGATATGAGGGCAGATATAGCGTTCCTACAAGAGACCCATTTTGACAAAACAGGTACGTTTAAATTTGCACAGAGGGAGTTCCCTAAAGTATACCAAGCAAACTCAGCCAATAAGAAAGCGGGAGTAGCAATTTTGATGCGACATAATGTACAATTCGATCAAATATCAGTAGACCTAGACAGGGAGGCTAGATATGTCATATTGAAAGGAAAAATGAGTAGTCGCACTGTGATATTGGTAAATGTATATGCCCCAAACACGAACCAAATACAGTTGATCACAGGGTTAATGGATAAAATCACATGGACACAACACGAAATAATAATAATGGGGGGAGATTTCAACATGGTATTAGCACCTGAGATAGATAGGACACAAATCGGGACAACTGAAGTACCAAAACACACGTTAAGGAACGCAAGGAGATTCAGACAAATAATGAAGCTTAATTTATTACACGATTTATGGAGGGTACAACATCCCACAGATAAAGAATACACGTTTTATTCAAATGTCCACAGAACACAAGGATTGATTATTGGATGGGGAACCTAGAGGTAATTAAAGATTTAAAAAAAACAGAGATACACTCAATAACATGGACAGACCACGCCCCAATCACGATGAGTATTATGGTAAATAGGACACCACACAATCATAGGAACTGGAGATTCAATGACCAGTTAGTAAAAGATAAATCTATTAAAGCACAAATAGAATTGAGACTTAAGGAGTACTTTGAGATCAATGATGGGACAGTAAATTCACGGGGGACACTATGGGAAGCCCATAAGGCGGTAATAAGGGGTCAGTGCATAGCATTGATAACAGCAAGGAAAAAAAACGCTAAACAACATATAATTGAAATGAAGGAGGAATTAAAAACATTAGAAAGACAATTAACAACACAACCCACTATATCCCTTCTACGAAAGATAGTATTAATAAGATCTACACTGAAAGATCACGCCGTTGAAAAGATAGAACAAAAGCTACACTATATGAAACAATTACATTATAAGGGAAATAAGGCTGATAGACGTTTAGCAAACAAATTAAAAACAAAAAAATCAGAAGGTATACCAACTAAAATCAAAAACGGGTCAGGACAAATTACTTATGATCCGAGGGAAATATCAGGAATATTTGAAGAATATTATAAAACATTATATTCCTTGATAGCATCCCAACAGATAAGAGAAGGGATATCTGAACTGGATATAAAAATATTTCTGGAAAATGCAAAACTCCCTAAATTAAAACCAATGGAGATAGAAGAACTAAATAAAGAAATAAATATATTGGAAATCCAACAGGTAATTAAATCACTACCCAGGAATAAGGCCCCGGGGCCAGATGGCCTCACATATGTGTACTATAAAGAATTTGAGGGATTATTAGCTCCTTATGTGGTGAAATTATTCAATGGATTTATGGATGGTGAATCCATCCCTGAATCCATGAATCACTCACATATCTCGGTGTTTCCGAAACCGGGGAAAGACCCCTCCGAGTGTGCCAGTTACAGGCCCTTAGCCCTGTTGAATTCAGATGTTAAAATATATTCCAAAATCCTAGCTAACAGACTTACAAAATACCTACCTAATCTGGTGGAAGCGGACCAGACAGGGTTCGTAAAAGGGAGGGAGGCACGTGATAATACACGTAAAATTATAGAACTGATAGATATAGCCAATAAGAAAAAAGATAAAACAATTGTGTTAAGTTTGGACGCTGAGAAAGCCTTCGACAGGCTGAGCTGGCCATTCCTTTTTAAAACACTGGAAACAACAGGGCTAACTGGTGCATATATGACAGCGATAAAGGGATTATACTCAGAGCCAACAGCAGCAGTAATTGGTAATACGAGGACTTTCCTTATTCTAAACGGCACAAGACAGGGCTGTCCCCTATCTCCAATCCTCTTTGCTTTGGCCATAGAGCCATTAGCAGCACATATAAGAAATTCTGTGGATATTCTGGGATTGGAGATAGGGGACAAATCTCATAAGATATCATTATTTGCAGATGATATCCTGCTAACGATAACCCAGGCAAGTATATCTATACCTAACCTAATGAAACTATTGAAGGAATATGGCCACCTATCAGGATATAAAAATAACAATACAAAAACTGAAGCTATGGCTCTCAACATGGAGGAGGGGGAAATAGAAAATTTTAAAACAATATATAAATGGAATTGGAAACAAGACTTTCTCCTCATCATTAATCCTTAATGTGATCCATTAACACTTATTCTTTAGAATTTTAACCCTCCCAACATCTGCACTATAACCTCTCTGGTGGTACAAAAAATGTCAATGATTACTACGTATTGTGCAAAAATGGACCAGCTGATTTTTTCTTTATGTCCATTCATTTATGCTTAATTTAACATGTGTCACTTGTTACAGTATGCTAGGTTGCAAGAGGATGTTCTAATTGTCATCTGCTAAAAATGCACTTCTACAAATGTATTTTCATTGTCTGCCATTAACATCAATGTAAGTTATAATATACATAAACCTATATTAACAGACAAATTAACAAACATATTTTCAAAAACACACTTACCTGGAACACATGTACGCCGTCAATTTCTACACCTCGAAATTTCATGTTTTAACCTGGAAATGTAACCCCAACATACCAAATGTCCAATATATTTGATGATAGGCTGAGGCCCACTAGCTGTGTCTAAGACCCTTAACCCTACTGTCCCTTTCCCCATATGTCTTCTTATTTTGAAAAAATATCAATAAAACTGGTTATTTAAAAAAACACACACACTTCCAGATGTAGTTTGAGCTTTATCAACTAAATACCAACGTCCATGTCAGTAGTCACTAGGAAGCAAACCTAAGTTGCAGCGTATTACAGCAAAGTCCACAGCATTATTCTGGATAAAAATACTTCTGTCAGGCCTCCACTATTAAATAGTCAATTTTAGGATACAAAACATTTTGTTGTAATCGTATACCATATATTCTTGAAAATATAACCAAGCAAATGTGTGGACAATATTGTGGTGATGATAACAAAATTTATGATTAACTGACAAACATTATAATCCAATGTTGCCTAGGGTTCCAGGAGAGAAATTATCCTCTGCCTCTTTTATTTCCCCTTTGCTGGGAATGCAAAGGGGAAATAGAAATATTTAATACATTTATTGAATTTTATTATTTTACATGTGCTGTTTTTTCCCCTTGGAAACCCCTGCTTGTTGTTATTCCCCCCTCCTCAATAGGGATGCAAACAAGCTTTATTTCATGCTGTAAAGTGTTAAATAACTAACAAAGTCAGCTTCTCAGAATTTCACAAAAAATATTGCGACCACCAAGCATGTTACAGTGTGGCCCTGATATTACTTTACAATAAAGGTTAGCTATATTATAACTATGGTATGTTCTGATATGTACAGAATAAGGGAGGCCATTATACTACAGAAACCTTGGAAGAGCTTAAGGAAATTGTACAATAGCATAGTATGGTTTAGTGAGACTGCTATGTGCACTTTAGGTAAAACTCTCATGTATGCATGCTTAGAAAAATCATTTTAAATATCTGAGACAGTGAAACACAGCGACTAAGGATTTGTTTCTGGGTTTTATATGCTTTTTTGTTTTTTTACTAAGATTAGAAATAGTAATAATAAAGCCTTATTGCTTGCTGCTAAGGCTAAGTGGTAAGAATTTTTGAAATTTGTATTAATGCACTAAAGTGTAAGCTCAGCCATAACAGAGTACCACATCTAAACTGTTAACAAGCCCCTTTAGACAATTTAGAACAACATGTCGCTGAATTTCATTCCGTAAAATGTATTTTTAGAAATCAGAGCACACAGTTGGAACAACAAAAAAGTAACAACTATAAAAGCATAGGATAAGCAAGATAAGAGAAGAAATGGCATTAAAGGAAATCCAGTCCTCTGCCATAAATGGTAGCACACTGCCCTCTTGTGTTCAAATGTGATAATGTCATCATTTGAAAGTTTCTCTTTCTACAAGCTTTACAAATTTCTTGTACTGCATAGATTCCAGCTGGAAATTATGCATTTTTTTGCATACTTTCATATTTTAAAGGAATAAATACTAATAAACACAAGATGACCATTATTGTTTTACTTTTGTATACAATTTGTTTACAGGTTTTGCTTTTACAACGTGATATCCCTTTTACTTGCCCACAGACTGCCTGTCTGGGGAGGGGGCATGATACTTGTGACATGTCCCTTCATCTATATTTTATAGTGGTGAATAATATAGAATTATTACACAAAGATATATATATATATATATATATATATATATATATACAGTGGTGTGCAAAACTATTTGATTTCTTATTCTTTTGCATGTTTGTCACACAAAATGTTTCTGATCATCAAACACATTTAACGAATAGTCAAAGATAGCACAAGTAAACACAAAATGCAGTTTTTAAATTATGGTTTTTAATATTTAGGGAGAAAAAAACCTCCAAACCTACATGGCCCTGTGTGAAAAAGTAATTGCCCC
>CM070041.1:26603993-26620601 GCA_036250615.1 Ptychadena robeensis
TAAAATTATTCCTCAAAAATACCACTTGCCTAATAATTCTGCACTCCCTGTATATTGATGTTCTCACATACAAACTAGACTCTTCATGAATCTTCATACAATGAGCAGAGGCATTACTGGGTGGATCAGTGCAGTGGGCCAGCACCCCCTCTGGCGCCCCTCTCGTCACTGCCGTAAAGCTTTCCCACAGGGGGGTGCCCATATTGGCCCTATCTAAAACCTTCACTGCGCTTGACTCCAGCAAAGCTACCATATAACATTAAATACAGCACACACACTTGGAAGTCCTGCTGAATTCTCCATGCAGTCGATGGCCGCACATGCGCATGGCGTGACGCCATCAATCATGCAGCTCAATTAAACAGATATCAACCCGTGTATGGGGGTCTTAACATTAAGAAAGGCGAGAGTATACATAATAACGAGACCGATTTTAATCATCATAATAAAAGATAGATTGTACTTGTTTCTCTCATGTGCTGTTGTTTTTGATACTTTTAAAAGGTACAAGTTAGGCTAAAGCTGGGTAGATTCCAGTGCAATCAATCCCAGCATGGTGACATCACCATTGACTGATTGCAGGTCAACTGAATGGGAATCGATGTGCACCAAAGTGCACATCAATTACCGTTTGATGGGAGCCCAGAACACCCGCATGGCTGCCCCTGCCCTCGCAGCACAGAGCAGTGACAGGTCCCACCCCCTTTCCACTGTCTGGACCTGATCAAAGATGTAGCTTTCTCCCTTCATTACTTTGGAGGGGGACTCCCTGTCTCCCTCCACAGTAATGGAAATTGAACAGGGTTTTCCAACATGGTGGAACCCTGTTCAATCGAGTTCAGCTAACAGATTACAGCAAAATTGAGCTCCCTGAGCGTGCACGGTGCTCGATTATACTCAAATCTATTTAAAAATCTACCTGTGTGTGCCTAGCTTAACTCTCTATTAGATCAAGGCAGCAAACCCAAGGAAACATGGCATGCATTGGAATAATCTTGGAGTTCCCAAACAGACCTTTTTACAATTATCTCTTCCATTCATTCCATTGCTTACTAATAAATTTTTGGCTTAGAGAGTGGAGTCGCCTAATATATTGTCGATCTGCATCTCTCAGTGATTTATAAATTAAATCCAAAGCTAATATTTCATTCATTAAATACAGGGTGTTGTCCTTAATCCTATATGCACTAAAGTAGTTACATATTTCATAATACAAACATTTTAATATCTTGGACATTAGGTATTAAGGCGACCTGATTAAAAGCTTAACTTTTGATATTGCCGACAAGGACAAGAAATTACTTGATATCAAATAAACCTTTATTACACTATTCATAATTAACACTAGAACATAGATATATTTATATATATAGCATACATTGAGATTTAAAATGAATCTTAAACTTAAAAAAAAGCCAGGTTTAAGCATTACTTTGTGCAGGCTGCTATACCAAACTTTCTTCACCCCAAACTGTTGTCAAAAAGCTAGAAGCTCCCAACTGATAAATGTATTTGTATTCTGCAGCACTAAAATCCCTTTAATGAACATAACTTACTCAACTCAATAACATTTGCCTATACATTGTGAGGGATGTATATGTACTGTACATATGACATAGTAAATGCTTGGTGGTGTATATAACTCCTGGCTCAGTTTCACCTTTCCTATCTTTCTTTCACTAACTATCTTAAGGCTACTATACTACACAGTTGTTGGTAGATCTAATGGAGATTGTATGGATCGATCTTAAGGTGTGTGGGGGGCTTAAGTCAGCTATTGTTGATGATGCTAGTTGTTTATGGAGCTCAAATGTTCATGCAGTACTGTTACACCAAAGTAGGGGTGACTGTACAGTTGGCAAAGTGCAATCTAAGGCTCAGAGTTAAAAAAAAACACCTGGTGTTTACCACAAGTGGTGATAGACTTTGCTGCAGACAGTTCCCAAGTTGTGGCCCTCAGATGCACCCCTGCAGAGAGCAGCTGGCAAACACCAAGTCAAGGTACCAAGTGATGAGAAACAGGCAGTCTGTGAAACAAGCTGAGGGTTGGAAGCAAGAAAATGAAGACCTTCTTGTTTGGGCAACTTCCAGTTACCTGAGACTTCCTTAATGTTCTCTGGAACATTGTAGTACTCTGTGGCAAAGGAAAGGAATGGGGGACAGAGCAGGAAGGAGACACAGTAAAAGTAACAGACACAGATCCCCTGAACTTGCTGGAATCTGTGACATGTGCATACTATGCAGGACTGCTGGGACGGATCACATTTATACCAAGAAAGTTGGGCCTTGTTAGGCTATGTTCCCACATAGGCGATCAGCCGCGGGGCCAATAAGATTTTAAATGACATAGGTGCCTCCCAAGATAAGACATTTTGAAAAAAAAATATTTCTCAGCTTGTATTTACATTTGAGCAAAAAAAATAATTCATACCCTTCTCAATAATCAATAGTAAAGCATTTTTTTGGCTATTACAGTAATCAAACGCTTTCTTTAATTGTAGACCAGCTTTTTGCATGTCTCCACAGGTATTTTGCCATTCATATTTAGCAATGAGCTCCAAATCTTTTAGGTTGGAGGGTCTTCTTGCCATCGCCGTGATCTTTAGTTCCCTCCACAGATTCTCAATTGGATTCAAGTCAGGACTCTGGCGGGGCCACTCCAGTACACCAGTACAATTATAAATCAGCCAGTACATCTAGAAAAATATACCGTAAATCTATTAGTATACAATAATACATTAGTCAATACGTATTACTCGCTAGCAAAGGTATTGCCCAATGGGTCAGTGAGAATAGGGGGGGAACCTTTCCCCTGCCTCACTGACGCATAACCATCATTCATCATTCATGCACCATAAATTGATCAGTCGGCACAGGGGGAACCCATCAAGGTTAGTGCAGAAAAAGAGTCCCTCAATTATATCAACAGGGGACCACTCGTTTTTTGTGGTGATATAGTGCATCCTATTATTTATTGCCTTATATCACCCTCCATAGTGTGATTTGATTTGGTCACTAATCTGATGTTACCTTGAATCTATGGTTTAGGGCACCTTGATCTAATTGAGGGTCTTTTTTATGCTAACCTTGATGGGTTCCCCCTGTGCCAACTGAGTGGGTGGTGGTGGGATCTGTCTGCCCCTTGGGCAAGTGTTATGTTTTGGTATGGAACTGAATGATGGTCATGCTTCAGTGGGCATTACCTTTGCTAGCCGAGTAATAAGTGTTGACTAATGTAATATTGTCTACTAACGCATATACTATGTATTTTTGTAGATATACGCCTGATTTATAATTGTACTGGTAAATGTATCAAAGCTTTGGGTGATCCCTCCTGAGCTGAAATGCCTTGGGGGAGTTGGCCCACATGAATGGCGCCTATGACTGCTCATGTGCACCCACATGTATAGGTGATACATTTATATTATAATAAGTATTGTACGGATTACGGTATAAACTGATCAATACGAATGGGTTCTTTATTAGGAAAAAAATACTAATTGGTTCTAGTAGCTTTATTTTAAACCCAAGTTTAGGGTCTTTTTCTTGTATACAGCCCTAATCATTCTAATAAATACAAGTGTAATTAACTGCTAAACATTCATAAGTTCCCAGGTTCGTAGGTCTACAAGGTTAATCACAGGACAATTTTTTCAATTGCCAGTACATTTGCCTAGCAATTGTTCTACAGAATGGTGGCATGGCAGTGAAAGTATCTAAGCCCCCCCCCCTTACACATTGGTTACTTCATCAGGCAAATTTCTTAGGGTGATATGGAAGTAAGCATATCATAATTTTGTTCTCTTTTAAGATGTTTTATTAATTTGATAGTGTATATAACAGTTTAAGTATATTATTATTAAACTTTGTATAGAATTGGAGATTTTCTACTGTCACAAATTATGATAATTTTACACTGTTGTTCTGTTATTTATTTTGACATAAGATACAGAATAAAACGTATACATATGAGGCAAAGGAAATATGTTTACATTACCTGCTGCATAATATAATACATGTTTCTGAGTATATATTGAATTTACTTACCAAGACTGACACGTTACAGTAACAATTCAGTGCTAGTAAACTGTAAAACTGCCCCCACCCCCTTCAACCTAAATTTCTAATTTAGTTTTTTTAATTTCCTTTGCAAAATCAATTAATTCAGGGGTTATTCAACATAATGACGGTAAATACAAGCCATCATTAAAACATGTCCACTCTGCACAGTTTCTAGGTTTTATTGGTAGCACACCCTCTTTATTCTCAGAAATATTCGAGCCATCTATTAGCATATCAAAACTGTTAATCAAAAGGCTTATTCATTTCCCAGGGATTGACTTAATTTGTGATAAGAGGCCTAAAAGAGCGTTTAGGCTGATGGCAGCATGCCCTTTTTTCTACAGTACAAATGTCTGAATTTCATATGTGCTATTCATCCTTAAAGCAACTTGCTGTCACTACTGAACTGTAATGAATTCCATCTTTATGCCATTAGTCGGCTTTGGATGTTCACAAACATGAGTGAAGAACTCATTTTCCACTGCTTAAATTGTACAATGAGGCAAGCTACTAATTCTCTAAATGAAATGGTTTGTGGCCACTCATGCAGAGATTTAATATATCATGGCAAATTAGGTTGATTTTAATAAATGACTTATCTTCCCTGAATACTTTACATATGCTTATGAGTGAATACAAATGGGTTGCAAACAGAGGAAAAGCTGGCTCGTTCTCAGAGTAGATTACAGCAAGAAAAAAAAATGCTGAACTGAAAAATGTTGTTTGGTGCAAATTAATTTGCATATAACAATGCTTCAAAATAACAAAATGTCTCACGTAGGGCTCCAAAGGGATGTTTGCTCACATCAGATTTTCAGCATTTTAAGCAATATATGGTTTATGACACATTTTTGCCTGCAGTGTAACCAAGCATACTAGACACATTACAATAAATTATTGAAATGCGCAAAAGATTTATAGGCGAGAAAGAAATTTAGGTAATGTTTAATGTTTTATGGTATTGTTTTTTTCTAATTTGAAAATGCCTGCCATCCACATCTAAATAACATTTTAATTAGATATAAAACTGGGTAATAATTAACCCCATAAATGAACAGGTAATAATAAATGGACTGTAAATGAAGCAGGTTAGTCAGGTGCGCCTCTAGGGCAGACTAGGGCCAAATCCATCCCATTTAGTCTTTCAATCCGGCCCTTTGTCACCTTGGTGTCAAGACACACTAGCTCCCCTCTGCTTTGTCCCTGCAATAAGTATAGATAATATTTTTACCCTCACCAGGGGGATGATGTTTCAGCTGTTGAGCTAACCGGGGAACCACGACACAGTGATCCACTACATGCTTGAATACCTTGACCTCCCAAATGTGCATCTAATTCGATATTCATATTTCTGAGCATTTTTTGGCCCTCCGTGAAGAAGCCTTGGTAAGGCGAAACATGTAGGAGGAATATCGCTCAAGAGTGCCAAACTTTGTAAAGATTGCATCCACTTAATGCATGTTTGTAACATCTATACATGAAGATTCAAATGTAATGTATTTGTGGATACTTTGATCCAATGACCTGATGCAATGTTGAATTGTTTTTTATATGGGTTCATGTTATAATAAAGACCTTTTAACCAAACTTTATCAAATTTTACTTACCATGAGTAACATTCTGATGTGCCACTTTAAACCCTCTCACAATGTGCCCCTTGGCAGGAGGAAATAGTTAAGTATAGATAATACCTGGAGGTTGATTTGTATGTCTCGTTGTGGCCGTCGTTTGCACATGTCTGCAATAAAATGTTTAAGTTGACTATCCAAAGCCTCTTTTTTAATATATATTTAAGCTGTATGGAAAATGTATCAATTTATCAATGTTTACATTTCCAACCAAGATGGGAGGGCTTGGGACTGGGTGGCCCCTTGACAGGTTCTTTGTCCAGCCCCACTGTCAAATTGAAAAACCCATTGTGGCCATCGAGTCAAAAAGTTTGCCCACCTCTGGTCTAGGGACTAGAGATGTCAAGCCACTATACTGTGGTCAACCATGTTTTAGGAGGTGAGTCAAATACCATAATGACCAGAATTCTTGTAAAATATATAATGTCACTCTTTAATGTAAAGCTTTTACTTATATAACTTACCTGCGACTCATTACTTTAACCTTATAACCGCCAGCTCAGTGTTAAAGAAAAGTCAATGTTGCTGGAGAGAGCAGTGACTTGGTTATCATGATGATCATAGAATGTGGGGTGTGACTAATATTCTAAGGCTTCACCTTCGTTACGCTGTATAATAAAAGATATGAGAGAATCTTACAGAGTTTTTTCCTTAATGGCCCGTGTAGCTTTCCAATCAGGCCCGTGGGGCTCGGGCAACAGCAGCATGGGTCTAATCAAAAATTACATAGCACCCTGCCTGCGGTAGACCGGTTGTATTTCTCAGTGCAGGACGTACTTCCAGTTAGGAATGCAGCATCTGCTGGCAGGAGCTGGTTCTGCATGAACACATTCCAGTCCCCTGAAGTGAATAACCAATTTCCAAACCTTGCAGATCACTGAATATCACAGCATCAATTTCTGTTTTAATAATTTAACAAACGCCAAGTGGCTCTCTATGCATTTTATGAGGTTAAAGAATAATGAATACTCAGGAAGTCATCCATCATGTCAGTGTGTTGGATAATCTTTAGGGACCCTTTCACATTAGCCGCATTTGTCGCTTGTTACCACAAATGCCCTGCAATGCATGCAAAGCATACGGTGTCAGACTTTCAGGGTTCATGGACTGCAGTAATGCAGATAACCTCTAGAGGGCTTAAGATAATTGTTTTCAAGGGTGAAAACATAGATGCATAGGCTTGTAAAGGAAATGTGATGTTATGTACTTACTGTTACAGCCACTGCATTTTCTAAAGAGGGGCAAGGGAATTTCAGGATTATCTCATTACAGGGAAGGATTTTCTATCTTTTTTTGACAGAATCTCAGCATAATGGCATGTTTGGGAGGGAGGAACATAAAGTATATTAGTCGAGTTTAGGTGTGCTTAAATAAAATTACAAAGCATGACTACCTAAATATACCTGTGATTTATTTGTTTTCAACTTTATAATAAAGCCCATAGCCCCCAACTGGTGGTAATCCAAGTGTGGTTTCCAGTACATTGTTATTATAGAAACAGGTAACCCTGTAACAGGATGGATTACCTGTCCAAAATGCACTGTTGGCATCCTCCTACTGAATCAGTCTGGCATCTTCTTCCAGTATTTATATCCCAGACATCAGTGATGATGCTGCGACTGTGGGAGGGTAGGTATTATAATAAAGGCATCCCAAGTCCTCACATCCGCGGCATAACTGATAACTCCGGGAATGTGCAGAGGGGGCTAGAGAGGGTGGGACATTTAAACAGAGTACATAGTGATCTCTTTAAATTTTATACAGTTTTAAATGGGGAAAAAAAATTAATCCAAGAGGGATGGGGATAAATGAAAAATACAGGTTTTCCATACACTTATTGCAAGATGCAGACTGTATCATATATGTAACTTGCTCATAGCTGGTCATTAATGTGTAAAGGCCCCCATAAACCTTACAATCTTACCAAACAATTTCTGTGCAATCCACTTTTGTTCTACTAAAACCATGTAATATGAGGGACCTTTCTAATTTTTCTGTATTTTAGATGTATCCTTTCAGGGAGGACCTGGCACTACATAGTTGTTGGTTGGTCTAATGGGAATTGTATGGGGTAATCTAAAGGTGTATGGGGGGCTTAAGAAATGACAAAATGTGAAGGTAAAATTTTGTATCAACAAGGAATTCCAACAAAATGTAAAAAAAACAATATGTTTAATTATTGCAAACAAAAATATATACCTTCCTGAAACAATTTCATTTAAATGCCGATTGTAATAAAAAAACATAAACAAACCAAAAATATATATACAATTATCTTATAAATTAGACAAAGCAATATCATCAGATGCAATTAGGTAGAAGCATTCCCAGTCCCATATTAGTGACACTGCAATGAACTGAAAATATGCATTTTCCGTGGGACTGATAGCAGATAAAAGGACTGCAATTGTATCATTTTGGGCACAATTTCGATTGATAGCATGTTAGCACACAATTTTTCAATTTTGAACACTTGTCAAACATTTCATGAATGAACACAAAGAACTCTTAAATATTTATGTGTCTTAGCACCTGATTGAAAACAAGAAGAATGTAGTGATTAAAAAAAATAATGCCGGGCTGAGAATGCGATGTGCGGCCTGGATTTCTCTATTAAACTTGCTTTATTATCGACGTAATAAATGCTGGTTGTTGGTTTCAAAGATCAAAACTGGAACAGGAGGAAGGAACAAAGTTTGCAAATTCCTTTTCCGTGCATAAGCTTGGCTTATTAATCCTGCATCAATGACCTGAGGGCCTCAGCAGCTTCGACTGTCACGGTCATCTTACCAATTATTTTTTCTCCAGACACGGCATCATAAACTGGACCAGAAAACAAAATAAAAGTACGGCGTTAGAAAACTTCCAGCATGTGAAACACATACACTGTTAGGGGTTACAGCGTAAAATACAACTAAATCGGCATTTATAGTTTATACCGAATCTCTTCTGTAAGTTTGTCTTGTCTATAACAGGAGTTATGCATTCTATCAGAAAACACTTTCAAAATGAATCGCCAAACACAAACACTATTTAGGTTCATAGTAAAGACAGATGTACTAGAAAAGTATAAACAAGGCTTCTTGCCTTTGGCACAAGACACCTTATAAAGCGATGACTGCTTACCATGGTGCCCAAAGAGAAAAGACATAAAAAAACATAAAGTCTAAATACCAAACCTCGGTTCCTGAACACTTCAGTATTTCACCAAAATTCAAAGCCATTTCATCTATACCAAATGAACACTGCAGAATCTTAGCTCTAAGTTAATTGCTGAATGCCAGGTAAGTGCACAGATAAAATACATGCAATAACTTTGTTTTACTGGCCACATCATTTTCTTTCTTTCATTCTACGATTAAAAAACATAACCATACAGTCCTATTAGGCAGAGGATGGAAAAAAATTACATTACAGCACTTGTTTCATATTAACATATATGTCTTCTCTTTATTACCATGTATGGCTGCACAGAAGAAGGATAAGCAGAAGACTGATGAACTGATTCTACTTCTCTGAATTCCAATGGATGTCCTCAATGATGTTGATATGTGGGAGGGCATAGGTGGCTATAGCTAAACACACCTTTCATTCCCCTAATCACTTAACAGATATTAAAATACAGGCCCTACATGGGCAACTTAGAATGTTAGTCATCATACATGCAAGTACCTTGTGGTTATGTCAAAAGCATCCAGTAAAAGCATCATTGATATAATGCAATGAATTAGCAATAGGGAGGATGCAGTTTTTACAGCAACAGTAGGTTTTTCATTACAGTATTAGCCCATCTGACAATAGATTGCATCTGTATCTGATGGAAGAGGTTTGTGTTAATTTACACAGTCTGCAGGCGCACTGAAACCACAGCCCTGTCGCTGAGAGCACACAGTTTGCTGACGCTTGGATGGTGGCTGTCCAATATGGACAACTGCCCCCCAATGTAATCGTCAATCAAAATGCTGATTGGTTAGTGGAAACCCATATCTGCTGGCTGTGTAAATTAGTTCTTCAGTAACGCCTCTTCAGCATAAATTTGTTGGCATTATGCTATATGTTATATGTTATGCAACTTTCTTTGCCCATAACCTAAACCCTTTTGTTTGTTTAAACCTAATATGCTGTTTAGAGTATTAGTAAGTGATTGCTGAAGTATTGTAATACATAGTTATCACAAGAAAAAATTATAGACATACAAGATATCTAACATCAACAATATTGGTCATCGGAAATAGAATTAAGGCTTTAGAATGGCCCTGGGGAGAAAGAAGAATCTAAAGAGAAGAATTAAAACTCTACATGGATAGTGAATCACTGCCACACTTCAGCACACACGCTTGCTGTTAAATCACTACTAACCTGCTTGCTTAAGTGTTTGACGTTTGCACTAATTATTTAATTATATATCTAAAATTTATAGCAATTATTTCAGGTACTATACTACAATTAGTATGGATGAATCATGACCTACTTTCAATTTTCCGCTGGATGACATCTTTGCCAGTCTGCAAGATTTCTTTCAGGTTGATGTTACTAAATCCGATATCATCGCACTCGAGATCTTGTTCATCCTCTGGTGGGTCACTAACCACTGTAAACTTAATACTGAAAAAAACCCAATTTATTAAAATGGAAGAAGATCACCATAGACATTAATTTCACATTGCCAAATATAATTCTACTAGGCAGCATGCCTACAATTTTAAAGTAATAAATTAGCAAAACGGACCTTTACCAATTTGGTTAAAGCAAGTAGAGTTACAAGTAAAGTAAATATTATTTACATAAAAGAGGCATGTTTGGACCTTGGCATGCCCTCTGAATATCTTCCGGATCCATCGTGTAAAGCTAGCCATACACCCAACTTTTGATCAGACTTTTTTCAAATTAATTGACTTGTCGTATTAACTGTCAGTCTAAAATCGATCATATAGTGATTTTGTAGTTTACCCCCCCATGTTCTCTATACAGTCTATGTTCAGCCCACTGAATCGTTCACTGCTATTTTTAAGGTGGCAACTGCAAAGGCATTGTGTTCCTGACAAAATACATTTACAGCATTGTGTCTTAAAAATACAATGTCTTTTGATTTTCTAAGTAAAGGCTGCCATACACGCATCAAGCGACGGACAATTTTGCTGCCGACCGATAGGCCTGTTGCCCTACAGCTCGGCTGGCCAGAGAATGGACATGTCCGATAATCTCTGCCCGATGCCCTGACTTTCAATGGAGACCGGCGTCTCTATTGAAGCTAACGGCTGGCACACACAGGGTGCCCGCCAATGCTGTCAGCTCTGGAGAGCAGCCTGATGACGTCATCACGCTGCACTCCAGAGCTGATCTGAGCTGCTCTGTCGGCCCCCACTCGGTACGTGTGTGGGGGCCTTTACTTACTGTTTACATGATATATGTTTTTGTTCATTATTTATTTATCTGAAATATAATGCTGAATTTATGTTATGATTGCTGTTTTACATGCATTGTTAATGTCCTGAGGAAGCCCAGACAATTGGGCGAAACATGTTGACAGATAACCTGTAGTGCAAGACGTCCTCCTTGCAGCACAAACCGGAAAACCATGTCTGTCGTGGCATTTTAGGAATCATATATCTTAATATCAATTAAATTTGTTTATGTTCATATTAGAGTACCCTTTTATTTGTTCTGGGTTGTGTCTGCCAATCAAAAGTCCCCATTTGAGGGTATATACGTGTAGGGGATGGGCATTCCAACCCAATACAGACACAAATTGTCCACTACCTTTATTGTATATAAATACACCTAAATTTTATTAATTATATCTGAAGTTCATTAATACATCATGGCAAAAAAACAATAAAAAATATTTAATTTTCTTTAAACATCTTGAAAATACTAATGTACAAATTCAAATAACCAACTTCAAAAGTATTTAGCTTATATAGTAGTAGTTATACATTATCTTTGCTGAAAGGGTTATTACGGACTCAAGACACAAAAAATTATGATCTGTTATTTCTTTATTTCTTTGACACATTGATTAATAGGGACTGTGTCCCACAAACCCTTCTGTGACCTGACTTTGGATCAAAACTAACCACAGTAAAATGCTGCTTCCTCTGTAAAATGTGGAAAACACACACCCTTGGTAGCTTATGAAATTTAAGAAGGGCTTTTAAGAGTAAGAAAGATCTATGTGTTCTTTAAGCAGTATTTCAACATCCAGGCTCAGCAGCCAAGTTTTATTCCTCCTTTAAAACGCTTAATTGCAGGGCAATGCATAAGATGCCTTGAATTTGTGGTTTGTGTAACAGTCAAACTCCATTTTGGGCTGGCTTCAGCATCAGAATGTAAGGCATGGTGGATTTTGATGTTTCTTGGCACCAAAGATCAAACTATGATCTGCTTGTAAAGATAACTGCTTTAACATTCTGAATAAACCCCTTGAAAATTTATTAAAACTAGATCTTGGCTCTTTTCTATAAACTCCAAAAACCAGCCTATTCTAAAAAACATTTTCATTTAATGTCGCAGTCCATTAAAAACACAGCTACTCTCCCCCCTTAAGAATAGAGAGACATATGCCTTGCTGCTATCTTTCTGTATTTGTGGTAAGAGAAACATTTTGCACTTTGAGGCAAATAAATTTGCAGCTCTACCAAAAATGACTGGAGTTAGAAACAAGGACACCATGCAATCTGTCTTAACCTAATGTAATCCCATAAAGTGTGTTTTATCGCTTTATCTTGTGGTTACACTTTGTACAAATAAATAATCTGTGGAATAGCTGGATTGCAGTAGTTTCGCTCCAATCAAACGCCAATATGGCGGGTGGCCAAGACATTAGTAGACTAAAAACATTATAAAAACCCTTTCAAGGGTTGTAGGCTACATTACACTGATAATGACACTTCGCTGAAAAATGGTCAGTGTACTATTCCGACCACAAGATGATAGATCAACCAAATACTAAAGAGAGATAATACAACACATTTTGTTTAAGGTCTGAAAGTCATTTTAGATAAAACATGAAAATATATCAGATTATAAAACTATCTATACTTCTACCATAGATTCTGCACTGTAGTAAGGAAACTAGAATTTCCTAGACAAAAGGTCTACCTCTGACATCATTGTTTCCACCATTTCCTTATCTAATGGAGGTTTGAGCTGGGCACATGCGGCTCGACTTTCCTTCAGATTGAGGTCATCACACTGTGGACAAGCTGGCCCGATTTCGAGCCACAGCACTTTTTCGGTTGCCAGCATGTCCAGTAATCGAACAGGGGTTTCCTACATGTTGGATTGATTGATCCCACTTTTCATCCTGATGTTGACTAAATGGTCAGTGTAGTTGCACTTAAGTCTTTGTACAGGAGTTAAGAATTCAAATATGTAAGTAGATCAATTCAGCTGATAGCATCTACATATTGGTCTTGACT
Source organism: Ptychadena robeensis (assembly GCA_036250615.1). NCBI lineage: Eukaryota > Metazoa > Chordata > Amphibia > Anura > Ptychadenidae > Ptychadena > Ptychadena robeensis. The sequence continues at coordinate 26,617,105 of CM070041.1, forward strand.
TGGAATGGTGCAGCAAAATAGCGATACATGTCTTAAAGCAGATACATAGTAAAAGAAATAAGAAGATTATATATATATATATATATATATATATATATATATATATATATATATTTACAGTGGGTACAGAAAGTGAGAGAGAGGCACCCTTTTGATCTAATACAGCCATGAGTCTTCTTAGGAAAGAAGCAACAAGTTTATCACACCTGGATTTGGGGATCCTCTGCCATTCCTCCTTGCAGATCCTCTCCAGTCCTGTCAGGTTGGATTGTAAACGTTGGTGGACAGCCATTTTTAGGTCTCTCCAGAGATGCTCAATTGGGTTTAGATCAGAGCTCTGGCTGGGCCATGGAGTTGTTGTGAAGCCACTGCTTCATTATTTAAGCTGTGTGCTTAGGGTCATTGTCTTGTTGGAAGGTAAACCTTCGGCCCAGTCTGAGGTCCTGAGCACTCTGGAGAAGGTTTTCGTGCAGGATCTCCATGTACTTGACTGCATTCATCTTTCCCTAGATTGCAACCAGTCGTCCTGTCCCTGCTGGGACTGTAATGGACAGGTGACCGCTTAGAATTAAGGCCAAAAAGTTCTATCTTGGTCTCATTAGAGCAAAGAGTCTTATTTCACACCATCTTGGAGTTCTTGAGGTGTTTTTTTTTTTTTAGCAAACTCCATGTGGGCTTTCATGTGTCTTGAACTAAGGAGAGGCTTCCTTCGGGCCACTCTGCCATAAAGCCCCTACTTGTGGAGGGCTGCAGTGATGGATGAATTTTACAACTTTCTCCCATCTCCCGACTGCATCTCTGTAGCTAAGCCATAGTGATTTTTGGGTTCTTCTTTACCTCTCTCACCAAGGCTCTTCTCCCCTGATAGCTCAGTTTGGCTCTAGAAAGAGTTCTGGTTGTCCAAAACGTCTTCCATTTAAGAATTATGGAGGCCACTGTGCTCTTAGGAACCTTAAGAGCCGAAGAATTTTTTTGTAACCATGGCCAGATCTGTGCCTTGCCACAGTTCTGTCTCTGAGCTCTTCAGGCAGTTCCTTTGACCTCATGATTCTTCTTTGCTTTGACATGCACTGTGAGCTGTAAGGTCTTATTCCTAATTAAGTTTAAACACTATAATCACACACAGCTGGACTCAAATGAAGGTGTAGAACCATCTCAAGAATGATCTGAAGAAATGCACCGCACCAGTGTTAAATATGGGGTGCTGTGTGTACATAAATGAGGAGAATAAAAGAACTTGAAAGATTTAAGCAAATGGCTGCAATATAACAAAGAGTGAAAAATTTAAGGGGGCTGAATACTTTCCGGACACACTCTACTCAGAGATGTCGAATTTCCTTGCCGTCACGGAGCTGCGTCATCACAGAGAAGGAGAGAGGAAGGGTGAGGACGGACATTCACGATTTACACATTACAGGTGATATTTTTACTGGTGACGATCACACAAGCACAGGTGATAGGTTCGATTTAAGGATTAGGAAATAGAAAAATAAAGGTTAAAAAAATGGTTGTGTCTTTCCTACAAGATTTGAAAATCTAAAGCTACTCTGTTGTAATACGTTTTACTGTACTTTGTAGATTTGCTGCAAATGTGTCACTTTAATCATTTATTTCATTCTGTTATGAGTTATGATCTGACCTGATCACAATATGATTGCGCTATCACATGATATAGAAGGGTTAGGGTCTCTACAGAAGAGAACATGAAATTCTACAAAGTTACACATCTGAACAGTGGTATTTCTCCAAGGACCTTATGGTGCTACTTTGCACTTTCTGTGGGCACCTTGGTCCCAATGTAAAATAAAACAACAACCCCATAGCAATGATATTGGCTTTGTACATTTATCATTACCTGCCACTGCCTGGGTCTGGATCCTTTAAGAAAGTCCTTATGGAATCTCTCCTTTGTTGGTTTTCTGCTTTATCCAAATGGATGACTGCAATGATGGGAAATAAAACTTGTTACTGAAGCGCATAAGAGTATAATATGTAGCATAACTCAGCGGTTCCCAAACTTTCCTTGCAGGGCCACCCTTTTCTATTTAGAAACATTATTGGGCCCCCCCCCCCTCCCTTTTTAAAGACACGCTTTGTCATGGGGGAAAAAGATGTAGAGAGGACTCTTCCTATTCTAATAAACTGGAAAGTATCCACTTACTATTCTCAAAGTGGCATGCCTGCACCACTTTGTTTAAAATGTGGACTCCCATTCATGGTGAATATCAATGGACACATCTCCAGGATGCAGAAAAGTCTTTGCAATGCTAAGTAATAGCCTCCCACAAATCACAGTGATTGGTTGCCCGCAAGTGTTTTTATTTTGCCAAGTGTATCTTATTTTGGTAAGTGTGCCTTAGATTGGCCTGGCCTTATATGCTCATGATATGCATTGTTCCAAACTAATAAGTTAGTGTATGTGTGTATATTTATATATATTTTCACGCCATGCCATTACAGATTATGAGATAAAATCTATTGGCTTTCTAAAATAACATTGAATTTGCAGAAATATAATTTATACATTAGATCTGTATTATAAACTTCCTATTCCTATTTGATCCAGTTAGAGAGATCACAATAATGAAACGTTTTACATGCATGTACTACAATTAACCTTGGCCTTTTGATTTACCATTGCTGTAGTTGTAGTGGATTAGCTGCCCATTTGTGGGTTTTGGTAGAGACATTGGGGTTTCCTCAGCTGGAAGGTTGCCAAGTTTATATTCAACAAATAATTTCTTTACGGTTTTGTTCCGTGCCACTTCTGAATTAATATCCAGACTCAAAGACATAATCTCTATACAGATCTTCTCTGACAGCTAAGAGGAGAAAAAACACAGGAGAAAACACATGAGTATACAGAAGCTAATATATTTATCTTAGATTTTGAGGACATGTCATATTGCTTGTTTTCTGCATTGTGTGTCTTCATGTTGACATAAAATTCCAAAAAGAAAACATAAAAGCATCACTTAATAAAAAAAGACAAAAAATATCTATTGTTTATACAATTCATAATCTTCACTACAAAAAAGTACAAGCAAAACACTAATTGGTTTCTGTGGGTATTTCTTACACATCATTTGCCAATGATGAAAAGAATCCAAGACATTTACATGTACCAAGTTTGAAAGCATTTTTCAACCTGGTTTTGCCCAAGGAGGTGCATACACGTACAATATAAGTACAACAAACCTGCATACCACTAAACATGTTACCAATTCAAACAGGTCAAATAATATAAGCTCAAGTTAATATGGTATGTTAGTTAACACAGCAGACATAAACGTCTTCAAACAACCTTAACCACAATTTACACAACCTACACAATCACCTTTTGCATTAAAACCGTACTACACAACACTAGTGGTTATCCATAAAGTGGCACAGGCCAGAAGCAGCCAAATGAATTCTGAGGTGTTCAGAGACATACTATCTGCTTAACCTCCCTGGCGGTTCACTGAGGTGCAGATTTCTGTACCAAAAGTGATACA
>CM070041.1:26620701-26635975 GCA_036250615.1 Ptychadena robeensis
ATTATTGCAGTGTGCCTTTGCCCGAACTGGGTTCGGGCATATCGCTAGGGAGGTTAAGTCAAGCTAAATGCTGTCACATGGATAAGAAGACATTTCATACAGATAAGCAATTACCCGAAATATACAGCCAAAGCAGCCCTTTATTAGGGGCTCGTTTACATGGATGTTTTCAAACCGCCCAGTAAAAGAGTAATAAGCACAACCATCTTGATAGACCTGCGATACGGTTATTATCAAAACGACCCACGAGAGCCTGCACAAGTTTGCAGGTGCTCATGACAGGTAGTTTCTCAAGCTGCTGCTGGAGTGCCTGGCTGTTTAAAGTGACCGTGTAAATTTAGCCTAAAGCAAAAAAGTGGAAAATAAGTCAGTGATCCTGACACCTGATACGAACCCAATTGAACTGCACTTGTTGAAGATAACATTTCGGAAATAAAGGCATGGAAACAAACAGCAACTGAAAGCCACTGTAGTAAAGGCCTATGAGTTCAAGACATCAGGCTGTCATTGCCAGAAAAAGGTTTTCAAACAAGTATTAAAACATTTAATTTACAGTATGTTTTCCAACTACCATATTTTTCGGCTATAAGACGCACTTTTCCCCCCCAAAAATGAAAAGGGATTTACAGTTAGATAAGGCATTAATTAATTAAATCAATTACGTTCTATTATTTGTAAATCCATTTATAAAACACATGATTATTTCCAGTTTATCAGAAAAACACAAAATGTATAACTAGACCAGAGATACATCTTCTGGGTATATTAGGATGCTGGCATATCAATAATTCTTGACCCATTTCTTTCTTTTCTTTCACCTTGGTCCCAGGTGAAATTTGGATGGTTTAGACCCCAGGTGCCCAATCTGCGGCCCTTTGGGCGTTCCTTGGCGGCCCCCCCCTTGGTTTTCCACTTGCCGCCCCAGAAACCTAACTGTTAATGCATAGGGCATAGGAACTCACCTGTCCTCGCCCAAGATCTTCTTCAGGAGGGAAGAGAAGGAGAGGGACTCGCTCTGACTGAGCACATGAAAGCCAATCAGCAACCCAGACAGTGCCTGAGCAAGTCCCTCACCTCACCAAGAATATCCCGATTAGTGCCTATGCTACCACTTTTCCACCAACGAACGGGGGATTATTGTATGTGGCACATAACCTTTGATGATATATATATATGACACAAAATGTGCATTACCGCACTACAGTGTTTCCTAGTGCTTGAAGTATGATTACAAACAAAATTTGTTATTTTAAAAATGAAAAATAATGTCTTCTAGCTCTGCCTGCTGTCATTTTTTCATTATAAAATTCTTATACAAGTCAGTATAGATTGAATATGTTATGTGCGGCCCTTTAGTGATGCAGAGGGCCGCACTTGTGGCCCTCCATATCAACTCAGTTGCCCACCACTGGTTTAGACTATAGAAAGACAATGCAGAACTCATTCTAGATTGCTGGAAAACCATAACAGGTGACTACCCTATTAATTTCATTAAGATAATTCCAGAAGTGTTCAAAGCTGTCATCAAAGCAAAAGGTGGCTACTTTAAAGAATAATACATAATCCATTGAATTAGAATGTGTATTTAAACATTTGACCATTACACCAAAATTGAGATGCCCATTTTCTGTTCCTGTACAGATGTGTCCTTGTGTACAAAGCCAGCTCCATAAAGACATGGTTTGAGAAGTTTGTTGTGGAGTAACAGGTAGTTTGGTGTGGAGGAACTCACTTTGCCAGCAAAGGGCCATAGCTTCAACCCCTACTCAAACCAGTGATATTAAAAACCGAAACAAATGCTTTCTTGGGTGACTAGGTGGAAATTTCCACAAACACAAAGAATACAAAGAATCATGCAAGAAGCCGTGCCAGAACACTAGAGGCTCATGGTGTGTGACTACACCATATGATTGCTCATGATTGTGCAGTAGGATGTCCAACAACCTAAATCAACTAATGGTCAGGTGTCCATAATCATTTGGGCATAAAGTTGTGTCCACCATGACAATGTCTGTTTCCCTCATCCCATCTTCACTGAAAAGTCATTATAGAGCCACATAAGTCTGATACAGGTAAAAAAAAAATGTAATACTCACCCTGGGCAGGGTTGGACTTAAGAAAAAGCATACATAATAATCACAGTAAATGTGGTAAGGGTAAAAAGGTGCTTTCTCAAAATTCTGTTTTATTTTGACCCTGGATCATGTTTTTATGTGGAACACTGGATACCTACGAAGCCCTGTCCTCCCAATCACTGAATGCCAATCATAAACATCAGAGGAACACTGTTCCCGAATGATTTTTGATGCAGAGATTGTGGTACGATTTTATTCTTCTTTTAAGCGTCACCTAGTTTTATCAACCTTATCACATAAACAATTCCTAAAACGATACATACATAACATATCCAATTACACAGCAAAACAATCTCTAATTAAATTTCCGCAGAAATTTCATAAAATTAACATCTCCAAACAAAAATGACACGGCTCAGACACATCCATACTAATGACAGCCTGCGGATTCAGACTATTACAATAAGAGAATATTTGGAAGTGTTTTCATTATAAGGACTAAGAGAGAGTACCCATTTAAAACGACAATTTCCACAGCTGTCAAGCTGACTGAATATTTGATGTGTGCAGGCTTCTCTTCTCCTATAAATGAGACATTTCCTTTCATCTTGTACCCTAACATGCGTTACCTAAACCCCCCAAATCTGAATATTTCAATAAGGTTCTTTCATTATTCACTAGGTTCATGGAAATTTTACTAGGGCAACCACATTTTTCTGTCGTTATGCATACAGGTACAAGCCTTCAGCTGGCAATATTACCTCGATTAGCATAGTTTGATGAAATATTTAAGAGGTTTTCTTTTTTTTTATTATTTTATTACTCTAAAACCTAATAAATCAAATGACTGCCAAATGCCATTAAGGTGACACTCTGACTGCAATACGCTTTTCATATTCAAATTTAAAAACAGGCTGATGAAAGTGTGTGTGGGTTTCCCGTTTTTAGCCGCCTGCAGCTCATATTCACAAGTTCATATATTAAATATATGTTTTAAGCAAATTAGGGTGTATTATTTATTTGGATAAGCATGCTTTTCAACCACCTTATTTTAATGTATATGTATATATGTATATATGCAGCACAAACTCATGTTAACCTTTTCCCAATAATGTTGATTTTAATAGAGAATTAAAAAATACAGTATTTTGCGCAAATATATATACACCGGTATATATATAAAGCTTAAGGTTGAATTAAATTGAAAATATTTTATTTAATAAACTGAGAGAAAAGTTAAGCAGTTGTTCTCATCATAAATTCAGACCAGGGTTATCCAAAATCAGTCCTCGAGGGCCATATATGGGCCAGATTTCTGTTCACTTTCCTGCTGCAGATTTGCAGGAATCGGCTAACCCTGTTTTAGATATTTGTTTAGGGTCAAGAAGCCTGAAGATGTGCCATTTAGACATTGTAAAGATGATTGTCTAGATCAAGGGAGACTCCACTTTTTTGGGTTTGTGAGCTACTTGTAAAATGATCCACCATCAATAAAAATTCTAAACATATATTTATTTATTATATATATAAATAAAAGTATACTTTATACTTTGTGTATGTATAAATTGAGCACCAAATTAAGGACTTTAAAGCAGAATTATAGTGAAAGTTTCACCTCTGCTTCAATAAATTAGCTACACAGTTATTACTCCCGAAAAGCCAGAACATTTTCACTCTCTGCTGCAGACACGACTCAGCTGTCAGACTATTCTTTAATGTATAAAAAGTAGGAGGTAGGCTTGATTATTTAATACAAACAAAGCAGAACGACTAATGAATGATAGTTGTCCTGATCCTATGCAATAGAATGCTGTTTTTATCATCCATGTACGAATATGTTTCTACCGGATCTAACCTAACCACAGAATGGTAGGGGTTAAACACATATTATATGTAGGAAAGACGCAATCATTTAAAGTTGACAATTTATTTAATAAGAGAGTGGCATGACCAGCTCGACACTACTTTGTAATGCTAAGGACATTAGCTTCCACAACATAAAGTAAACGTTAAGTTTGTCATAATGTTCCGCTGTGTCCTTGGCTTCTGTACAAAAAGTTATCGAAGAGTTAATATGTTATGTAATATTTGGCAACGTCCCATAAGCTTGTTATACCCTTGTCATACCCTTGTTTTTCCCAACCCTGATGTTATTTACGAAAAACTCAATAAAAAATTTATTTTTACAAAAAAAAACAGTGGCTCCATAAACACCAAACCGATAAGTCAGTCATATCTGATATATCCTATCAGACAGTCCCTTTCATTACAGTTGTTGGAAGATATAAGAGGAATGGTAAAATTGTACCATATGGCAAATGCCATACCAAAATTAGGAGGGAGACTATTATGATTGTTCATTGTAGGGGCTGGTTAGGAAGCAAATGTCTCTAGTAGGGTGAAAAGCACATACCTGTCTGCTCCTTCCCTATTTATTCTGTGACTGTGCTTGACTGCTTAATTATGAGATAAGTGTAGAAGACAGTGTTAATTAACTACATACTCTTCCAAATTTCCTATTGCAGTACCCTTTTAAGCCTTCTACAATAGTAGCAAACCAGGGGTTTCTTAGAGAAGATTCTTCATACTGCTGCAGGGTTAAATACACCTTCGTTTAAACTTTATATGAAGTATCAATTTCTAGATCTTTGGTATTCTGTGATATTTTGGCAAGTTGGCTGAAGGAGGGGGAGCCTAAGGCTGATTTACAAGTTTGCATATATTTAATAGGACCTTACTAAGTAACATTTCAGAAATTAGAAAGTTGAAAGAGATAAATATGAAACCTCATGGGTCATTACAGGATCAAAATGTATATGCACTTGCAGAAGAGGGAGGATGTTCCAACTGGGAGTGTTCTCATCCTGTGTTCAGACAGATTGGAGAAAGAAGAAAACGGTCACTGGGAAAATGTTTTGGATAAAATAAAGAAGTTGTGGGAAAAAGGAGACTTCTGTGTGAGACTTCAGAACCCAGGGAGCAGAAAGAAAAGATCAAATGAAATCTCTCCAAACACCTATCCCATAAGACAGAGAATGACAGATTGGAAAATGTATTTACTCCATAGTAAATGGTTCTTTAACCATGGAGAGTCCAAAGAACCTTATTCATATGTAATCAAACTCTTTTAGGGTACTGGTAGAAAAAGACAGACACAAGTGTAACTTGATAACTAAAGGAATATAAATGGGTTTCTGTATCTCTATTCTGCATGTATCATATTTACTTGATCGTATTTACCCTGAGTTATAGTTCTGTAATATGACTTAAATATTAAATACAGTGATAGCAGAACTGATAAAAACTGGACAAAATTGTAACCGTTTTATTATTTCTTGGATCTGCTTATCTTCAATGCAGTGGGCCATCCCACTGTTCTACACACAATGTGTGTAGAAATTACCTACTGCAAGATGGGGTAGAGCATGGCTACCCAATAGCAGGGATGGGCATAGATGGCACAGTTAGCAGTTCATTGGTTAGGTCACAGGTTTGGATTTTGGCCTAGGCACATGTCTGCAAGTAAATTTGTATGTTCACACTGTGTCTGTGTGGGTTGCCAATAGACGATCTGGTTTCCTCTGACTCCAATACCATGCCACTAGGTTAACTGGCTTAACCCACAAAAAATATCTTAGGCTGTGAAAAGGACATAATACATAGTCTGTAACATAGTACTATGGTAGGTATGTTAGATTGTGAGCGCTGCATAATGTATAAATAGGGGTTAATATTATTAACTAAACAAGAACAAGATTTACAGAAAGCTGCAGATGTGAATATACTAAAAAACAACATTCAAAATTACATTAACCTCCCTGGTGTTACAGGGAGGTGTACCAAAAGCAGGCTGCATGTTGTGATATCACCCTCGAGAGAAGAGGAAGTAGTTGGTGGAGGTGACGATGTCTACCTCCCATAATCCCCTCGTGCCCGGCAGCCAGCTGAAGGGGTGCAGCATCACTGGATTCAGGTCTGGATTGGTGGAGAAGGTGAGACCGGAAGAGTCTTGCTCCCCCTTCTTACATGCTGGAGGACAGGACACTCCAGGTATTTCGGTGCTGGAGCAAGGTGAAAGAGAGGGAAGGTAAGTAATACATTTTTCTCTACAGGGATAATTTTTCCTGGACCAAGACTCCATGTAGGTAAGTAAGTTTATTCGTTATTTTGTTGTTTTTATGTGTTAAGTTTAAAACCGCTTTAATGTTTGTAAGCATGCTGGTAAGGGCTTGCCCCCACTTGAGTGATCACCAATCACGCTGCAATGATCGTAGGTGATGGCTGCCATGTATTTTATGAGGCTTATACCCACATCCGTGATTGTGCCCGCGGATGCAGTGTGGCCTGCAATCTAAAACATGGCGTCTCATTTAAACTGTGCCTATTCACTCTCTAGGGGCCTGACCAGGCAGGTGGGGCAGATGTCCTGTCACACCCTACCACTTCCAGCCTGCAGGTGCCGCGATTCTAATCGCAGGAGACAGCAGGAGATCGCTGGGTGCTAGAGATCTCCTGCGGTCTTAGCACCACAATTGAAATCGTTGCAGAACGCCAAACAGTTTCAGTATTAATTAAGCAGTATTAGCCACTTACACTGATTAACACTTACAAATATGCTGAAACAAACTCAGAAGAAACCAACAGCTATCTCATCTACACCAGTAAGATCCCCTCAACATTGAACTGAGGTTAGGTTTTGGTTGCACCTTGGAACCACTCTTCGGTATAATAGATTACATCAGTCAGATTCTCCCAAGAAGTATTGGTAAATTTTGCAATTAAAACATCAGTGCGTTTTTCGAGACTTCTTACTAGGTGGGTAAAAAGGGTACATGCCATTTAACAATGGTTTTAAGTAATAAATGATAAAATAATACATTTAAAATAGTACTGTATTAAAAACCTGAGAGTGTCTACAAACAGCTCATATATATGCACAATGTCAAATAACACTACATGAAGTTATATATATATATATATATATATATATATATATATATATATATATATATATATATACAGTATATATACACATTTATAAAAAAACAACAGAGTGGACCATTTATATGGATAAACCTTAAAATTTAAATTGCTACATAATGATGTGTTTCCGTCTTTATGCACTGAAGCTGGCACTTTCCCTGAGTTTTTCCAGCAAGATGGTGCACCACCACATTATGGGTGTCAGGCCCGAGTATTCCTAGATGAACAGTTTCCTGGAAAGTGGATTGGTCGTCGTGGGCTAGTTGAATGGCCCCCAAGGTCTACCGATCTGACTCCCTTAGACTTTTATCTTTGGGGTCATCTGAAGGCAATTGTCTATGCTATGAAAATACGAGATGTGCAGCACCTGAAACTACGGATCCTGGAAGCCTGTGCTAGCATTTCTCCTGTGGTGTTGCTATCAGTGTGTGAAGAGTGGGAGAAGAGGGTTGCATTGACAATCCAACACAATGGGAAGCACATTGAACAAATTTGGACAAAAGTAGACAGAAACTTGTAAATAACTCATGAGAGAGTAGGTTAAAACCAAGCACACCATTGTTTTTCTGGTGAAATTCCCAATACGTTTTGTTTCTTCCTATTGAAAAAACAAAAGTTGGATTCAAAATGTCCGACTTCAAAATGGCCACCATGTTCACCACCCATTTTGAAAAGTTTCCCCCCTCACAAATACTAATGTGCCACAAACAGGAAGTTAATATCACCAACCATTCCCATTTTATTAATGTGTATCCATATAAATGGCCCACCCTGTATATAGAGTCTGCCTTTTATCCATAAGTAGTGACTTCTAAACACAATGGGATTAAAGAAAAAAGGAACATGTGTTTCCAATATATTAGGAACAGTTCTAGCTTGGTCATTTGGACTAGCAGCTTTGCTCAGTTAATGAATTGAGCCTTTTAACCACCCTAGAGCTTCTGACGGCTCCATCTCGTTCAGCACTTTCTTGTCAGTATTGCAGTTGACGAGATGGAGCCGTCCAGCTAAGCTCAGATCCCCGCAGCAGCACATTCTGTTCTGTGCTGTCCCGGGGGATCTGAAGCTTGCTTCTTCACTGAAGCAAGCCGGCCGATGTCACCGCTCTCCCAGCCCAATTTGCATATGAATGTCCCGGTGATAACTGTATCCAATACAGTGATAACTGTATCCAATACAATTCAAAGTAAAACAAAACACGTTTCCAATTGTAATCAAAATGTTATTATAAACAAACATAAATAAATACTGTTTTGAAATCTTTAATACCAAATAAGTATTCAAGAGATTTTATCATTCATATGATACACTTTATAAAAAAATTTTAGTGTACTTTTTTTTTATAATAATTGTGTGTTTTAAACATTATTATATTCAGGATGTCTATTAGACCCTTGTACGGACATATTTTTGGAAGTTACAAGCCTACAACACAAAAAAAAAATTCCATTAGAGTCTATGGTGCGTTTTTGGTACCTTGCAAGAGCTCTAGGGAGGTTAATAAAGATGTTATAAAGATTATTTTAGCTATGTTACTGTAATATACATTAATTCACTTATTGACCATGACCATATTATGAATTGGTTGACATAAGAAAAAGTCAGCTATGTCTGTCAATCAATTGAATTTAGTTTGTATTGCACCCACAGTAAATAATTTTCACCAGGTTGGTTGATGGACATAGCTTTCCTTAATTATCATGGGTGCCATGGGTACTCTTGCAGGTGGAAGTATATCTCAATTTTGATCAAACAGAGAGCTAGAAGAAACAGAGAAGGGCCAGAAGAAAAAGAAGGGCCCCTATTTCAGCGTGCTGGCTAAGAGAATTTAACTTATGTATTTAATCTGATTCATAAAAGAGATTTAAAAAATGGGTTTTCTATGATTTAGGCTATCCACTCCTTCTTTGGTAAAGACGTTTGTGTGCAGTTAGACATAGCAAACCCTGCCCACAGAACCCCACTGGTACCCCTGTTTACTTTGCGTGGATGACTGAACAGGAAAAAATTATTTTGTAGAGCCAATTGACTGGAGAGTCTGTAATCTCAGATTATTAAGCATATGGAGCTGTGGTTGCATACTGAGATTATGGCTTTAGTTTCCTGAAAACTTGGTAGCTGCGAATGTTGAAAACTTAAGTACTCACAGGGGTCCAAAACATTCTAAATCATCAAATTACCTTGTAATCATATAAAGCTGACTGGCTGATATCATATCTTAGAATCTATGTGGCATTAAAGAGAGAAATTTCATTTCCAAAAAAAAGATCTTCTCTGTATTTTATATGTTTAAATTACATATAAATGCTTAAAACACGTTTCCCGGTATATGGATTTGATCGATGCTAGAATTAAATTCAAATTCCTCACTACACAAGAAGCAAATGAAATACACTCACATAACCAATGAACTGCAATGAAGAGTACAATGCATTCCCCTAAACTCCCATGCGTCAGATAAATGTCATTATTCAGAGAGTTACATATATCTGGTATAATTAGAGGGGAAAACGCTGCTTTATCTTGATGAATTTTTCCTCTCCAGTATTTTAAAGACTCATAAATATTTAAAATAGTTGAACTATTTCAAAATTTAATGATGCTGAGATGGCTTGTTATGGCAAGGCAGAACTACAGGAGTATTTTATGAACAAAATGGTTTTAAATCAACCTGACAAACTAAACTGGGACCCTGATGTCCCTTTCCAAATTAATTTGTCAAGTGTTTAAAGAAGCAAAGATCTGAGTGGAATTTTCTACTTTAGGATCTTCCTTTCATGATAAATTAGCACTGATCATGGATAATACAATTAGAAAGGTCTGTCTCATATTATTATAGAGACAGAAACATTTTGACAATGACTATGCTGTTCCCCACAATCACAATTATCACCATCACAGAACTATGAAGAGCAATTTAATAAGCTATTTTATTTCTAACCCGCAACGTCATGCTGAGCTCTCACACCTTATTGAACAAGATCACATACAGACCCTTTATTTATTTGCACAGAATGTTACACACACTAGAAATACTCCCATAACTCCCTCCTAAAGGGGGGGGGGGGGTCATGCAGGTTACAGTAATGCAGAGAAAAAAACTGGCCCCTGCAAGCTGTTAAGCAGAAGGTGGGACTGAATGCCAGCTCTGATGTTGGGGTGACTGGGCTAAAAATTTATATTTTGTAATAAGAAAGGCCAAAACTTTGACTATTAGCAAAATGGGGGAGGTGAGTGGAAACATGCCAAGAACTGGCACTGGTCCTTTGTTGAAGTAAATTACCCCAACAAGAAAGGTGTTGACCAGACTGGTTGGGTCCAGCAAGAACATTGGCTTAGAGCAATCAGTTGTCACAACCCTAACAGGCAAAGAGAAAACCACAAGACCTAAAAATGGTGTGTCCATATTCCCTAGGTCAAATAAATACTATTTACTTTGCCAGATGGAGGGGAAAAATAAAATGTTTTTTTAATCAGAACAATGTTAGGATTTTGGTAGGGCCCTGTCTTAATGTTAGATCAAATTCCTTTCTTAAATCTAAAATATTATTCACTTGAGGCTAGGCTAGGAAGCCTCTTTTCATTAAAGGTAGGCCATATGTCATGCTTACATATATTATGGGTATCTTTAACTGTAGTTCAAATGTGCCTTGTAGCTTGGTAGAGTGTCTTACACAAATAAAGTGTCTAAGGGCTCATGGCATTGCATTAGGGCCTAGCTGTAAAGTATGTTAAAATGTGCTGTGGTACAATTTATTCTGAATCTAATGTTTCCAGCACATTTAACATTTTTGTTAAATACTGCATGCACAATTTTGGTCTATTGTGGCACCTTGTCAACACACAAGATGCCATGATCATGTCATTATGTGCGAGTCAGCTACAGAACCAAGCTGACTAGTGTAAATGAGTGCTACACTCTAACTATTGATGGTATGAGATTTCATTGGTATGAAATATTGAGTCCAATTTGATGTCAAGATGAACCTTTATAAAAATCATGCCATCAACATATCTATTCACATTGGTTCTGAAACAATTTAGGAAAAACATTATGTACTTTGTTTGTTGTACAGTTGTATCTAAGCTAATCATCATTTTAGACCTGGTGTAGTTGTTAATGGAGCAGTTCTGGCACCACAAGAGGGTTTGCAAACATTTCTAGAGGTACATGTGGGTTTAAGGCTGTCTGGAGTTGGAAATGAGGGTTTGTTTAGAAAGTTAGGTAGGAGGTGGAGCAACCATCTTGGAGTTGAAGATGATTAACACTGAGCTCTGTCAATACAATTGCATGACTCCAAAGGCAGAGTTGTGAAAAGATATTTTTCTTGTAGGAACAAGGACAGGAGGCAACCTAGTGCAACAAAGTTAAGTTCTGTTAATGGAAAATGGATAAAATACACTGAACAAAAATATAAACTCAACACTTTCGGTTTTGCTCCAATTTTGCATGAGTGGAACTCAAAGATCTGAAACATTTTCTACATACACAAAAGACCCATTACTGTCCAAATATTGTTCACAAATCTGTTTAAATCTATGTCAGTGAGCACTTCTCCTATGCCAAGATAATCCATCCCACCTCATAGGTGGGGCATATCAAGACAGCAATCTATATTTCATAGGTGTGCCTAAAGCTGGGCACACACAGCTAGATTTACATGCAATTGACCCCCGATTAATCACAGCGTGGTGACGTCACCACGCTGTGATTGATTAGGGATCAATTGAACCGAGATCAATATGAACCACATGGGCACATCGATTCCCGTTCAATGGGGACCTGTTCTCCCTGGCTTGCAGCCTTGAGTGAGTAAATCACAACACGGCCCGCCAGCTGGGGAGAAAGGCTGCCAGCCTCACACAGCCTAAGGCTATGTTCCCACTTAGACGATTAATCGCCTTCACTGGCAGTTAATCGCCTGAGCTGGCAATTTTCAATCGTCTGCAGAATCGCCAGCAGGTGATTGACCAGGCGATTTTTTTCAATAAACCACCATTATAAAAAATTATTGTCTCCATAGAGAATGACGATTTGGAGATGATTTCTTATCGCCTGCACGCGCAATTGCAAATTGTCTCTATTCATGTCTATGGGCGGTGGTCGACATCTGTCCCTCAAAGACCCTCATATTACAAGGTTTTGGTAAAACAAAAGGAGATCTAAAGGAAATTTGATAGAGAAATCTAAAGGTGTATGGGGACCCTAAAAGGTCACTCTGAAATGAGCAGTTTGAGCCACATATGTTGCCAGCACAGTACAATGTCTATGAGCTGTTGCCCATGAAATGAATATTCATTTCTTTACCATAAACCATCTGCAAAGGCGTTTCAGAGAATTTGGCAGTACATCCAACCGCAGACCACGTGTAACCACACCAGCCCAGGATCAATAACAAAAATAATGTCACATTTTATTTAAAACACTTTTTAATGTTGGGGGTGTACCAGCTCATTTACACGGTACTGGGCCGCAGTAAACGTAAAGACCCCTTTGAGGCCCTTTTAACGCTCAAACCCAGGGAATGCACGTTCACCCAGCTAAAATTACTCATCTTTGTTTTCACGGCCGATAAGCTGGTTCTGACCAAAGCATGGTGGTCCGGTACCCCGACGGTGGCCCCAGTCAAGGCTAAAGTAGCCTGGTTTTTCACCAATGAGAAAATGAATGCGCAACTCCAAGACACCATGGCCAAGTTTGAAAAAGTTTGGGTCCCATGGTTGGAATATTACCACGACCGGAACCTAGATGCCCGTCCCCTGACTATCTAGACTACTGTACACCCTACAGAAGGTGTTTGTTGATTGGTACACCCAGGACCTCCCCCCGCTTACCAGCCCCCCCCCCTTTTCATCTCTCACCCCCTGTCCCTATTGCTATTTCCTCCCTCTCTTTTTTCTCTTATTTGAATGTTGATTGTTGCAGTTTTTGCAGTTTTGTCACACTGTTAGTATTTTTTATTTGTTTATTTTATTTGGCACCGTTCAGGCGTGTTTTGCATGTATTGTACTGAACATGTGAGCACTATGTATACCGAATGTGTAGTGGGTATCACCTACTGACGCCTTGGCCTCTCTGATCTGTAACAACGAAGCCTGTCAAGCCTGCTACTATGCACCCTTTTTTATGCCTATGCATTTATTTTGTTATTGTTTGAAAACCTAATAAAAATCTATTGAAACGAAAACACTTTTTAATTTTGCTTAGTTGTTTTATGCAATTAAAAATTTAATTAAAAAAGTCTTTAGCAGATAATCTACATTGATGATACATTTAAGGTGGGCATACATGGGTCGATGTTCGTTCAACCGATGAACCCTTAAGCGTAGCGTGATTACGTCACCATGCTGAGCTTGAGCATTCATCGACTGTTCGATACTTCGGATGGGGACACTAGGACCCCCACCAAAGTAATGGCAATCAAACAGGGGTTTACCAACATGATTTCCTATACTATCAAGCTTACAGTAATCGATTGCTCTGGAATCCATTGAAAAATATGTAGGTATATGTAGGTTTATTCCCATGAATGCACTGCATTTTTAATCCTTTCACTGCTTAATGCATTTTGAGCTTAGAGGACATTCCCAGTAAACCTTCCTGGTGTTTATATTTTCTGCCCGCTCTGAAACCCCCAACCCTGCACATGTGTCATGTGAGGACATTGGATCCTATAGCTATATTACAATACATCAGAATCCACTGGGCACCCTACAACGTCCTATGAGCACGAGCCGCATGACTGACATCAGGGCTTGGCTGGAACACGGCTTGGCTGGAACAGGTAAGCAATTCTGAGAGTGGGTCGAGGTTATTGCTTTCCATAATTAAAATCTACCCTGAGCCACACTTGGCACTATAGCCAGGGGGGGGGGGGTAATTTAAAAGGAATCACAAATGTAAGCACACAGCAAAACAAATAGTACATCCCAAGGGACACAAAACTGCACTGCATTGTGTTTTGCAATGTGCTTTGAAAAGGTGTGAAAGAGCCTGTACAATGAATGAATTTGAGAAGGTGTATTACACTATATGAGTTGATAATACAGTTTTATATATACTTTGTCGTTTACCTTTACAATGCACCAGAACAAAAAGTTTAGTAGCAAAGGATTGCTTGTTTTTGTCTTTTTTTGTGCATTTCTGAAATAAAATCCCTTCTAACCCCCAGTTATATAAAATATATATGACCACATTTTATGTTTTGCTTAGAGATTTCTTTTACATTTTCTTTACAATAAATTTATATCTGTGATCAAGATTAATATTTAGTTTTTTCATAAACAATCTGTAATCATAACTAAAGCGAAAATGATAATTTTATGATCAGAAAAGAAACTTACTAAGTCTAACAGCAGACACCTGGGAGTATACAATTATTTCCAGTTACTACACTTCTTTTAATCAGCAGATTATGCATTCATTCATAAGTATTCAAATTTATGAAAAATTCATAAGCCTTTGTCTAATGCAGGGGCTCAGCAGCTATTCCCCTGTTCAGTCTTGTAATTAATATGCCTCCAAGGTTTTTGTGGATGTGGGAAAAAAAGGGTGAGTGCTCATTATCCTGAGAACCCTTTCTATGCTCCATATACCTCTCACAGTAATTCTATGATAGAGAGTCATCTAAGCAGCATGCCAAATACTCCTACTGGAGTAAAGAAATGTTCAGCTATAAAATTATCTCTCTGCAGGAAATCATTTTAAAGACAACAGTTATTTAAGGTTTTATCGGAAGTTACTTTCTTATTATTTGTACATGTTCTAAGGAGTTGTGCTTGAACAGTGCCTAGTTTATAAACAGACAGCGCTCAGTTCTTTGCCTTGGATAAGATGAAATGTAAGTGTACTGGATAGTGGAGTTCCGGATTTGTAAGCACTTGCCAACAAGGGTACTGCTAGAGTTCCCAGCAACTTAGCACAACATCTATGGTAGTGGTGGTCATAGAGGGCCTGGAGTGTATGCAATGCTAGAAAAAGCTGCAAACAGACCAGATGTAACAGATAGAATGCTACTAATACTGCTAGACATTAGAGATAGAACAGCACCTTTACCAATAATCTTTAAAACCATTATATTGCCTTGTAAAAATTTTACTTGTGCCACATCTTATATTTCTATATTAATAAAGAAAAACACATGAAAGCAAAAAAAAAATATATATATATACAGTGCTGCCTGAAAGTATGTGAACCCTCCAGACATGGTCACTGT
>CM070041.1:26636075-26678348 GCA_036250615.1 Ptychadena robeensis
AGCTGGGGGTTCACTTACTTTTGCACATACACTAAGTCCATGTTTCATGTAGTTTTTGTTTAGTTTAGTTTTTATAAAATCAGGCATACACAATTATTTATGTTTAACAGCTAGTTGGTTCTCAGGACGGCTCAGGACACTTATTGCCTGTGACATTTTCTTCAGATTTATTTAAAACCATGGAGTGAAAACACCCAATGAAGAAAACCACATTGAACAACACATTATTTACTTAGATCTCGGACGTCAAAACAACTTAAGAGTGGAAAGCCCAAAAATAGTAAGGAAAAAGTTTAACATTAGGTAGAAATTCTTATTACTATAAACACTAGGCAGAATACACATTTTTAACATATTTATAGTATTCTTTATTTATGTTGTTTACTAGTTACTTAAACACAGGTCACATGACATTTAAAAAATGGTGTAATGGAAATGGAAACAGGCTAATACTGGGTAGACACATTCAACTGACCAATAAGAATCTAAAGCTATCAAAGGAAAAGCCACCAATAGCTAAAATCTGGTCTAAGGGACCCCATACACCTTTAGATTTCTCTGTCAGATTTCCTTTAGATCTCCTTTTGTTTTACCAAAACCATGTAATATGAGGGACTTTGTAAACAATCAAGTTTACCTGTGTTCAATCGCAGAGGACCCTATACTACAGAGTTGTTGGTTGATCTAAAGGTGTATGGCCAGCTTTAGGAATACTTGTCAACTCACTATAGTAAGTATACATCATACTAAGTGAATTGGCAGGGGAAGTGAAGGGGATCTGGCCTACACCCCTTTATAGGAATGCAATGTTATACCAGACATATTTTATGGGAATGGTTTTGAGAAACTTAACAGTAAGTCCATGGTGATGAATTGGCCTCTGAATTTCTCACATCTCTGTGAATCAGATATGACGTCACAGAAGGGGCCTATTCAGTATGGGTAGGTTTAAAGTTCTGACCGACCACATCGAAAAAAAATATAAACATGTTCTGCAAAATACCTTATACTACAATAAGAAAACTGTGTACTTACTGGTTTCACCTCTTTAGCTGCAGGAATGACGCAGTCATCACTACTGTCAGTTGCTGTAGATTCATTTCCATCAGTTGTTTGTTTTCCATCATTATCTAGAAAAAAAAGATAAAATAATGGAACATTTACAGACTAATTTAATAATTATGCATCAATGAATATAAACTAAACAAAATGCTCCCTTGCTGAACTGTTAAATTTTACTGTCACTGATAAAATCCTGATAACAGCTTTTAATGAAGATTTGAGCAAGGGGGACGGTGGGGAAACAACAGCAATTACCGTATTTAAACTATAAGACTATGAGATGGACTTTTTACCATTAAAATCAATGGGAAAGTGTCCCATTGTCGCTCTTATTACGTTTTCTTTAGTCCCAACCATCCTGAGAGCAAAAGCTATGCCTCCCCTGGAGGCAAAAATGTGTTCCATTCCCTCCAGCCAAGCCAAAAAGCCACTGCCAAGAAGAGATCTTATCTGCATTAGCACTAGCAGTACCCATTCTCCAAACACACTGACCAACTTATGGAGAGACACATTTTACAATTAGATGGCATGAGTTGGGTATGAGTATTTACATTAACATTCTGCATTTCAATAAATACATAATGTGACAAAGAATTATATCTCCTCCCATATGTAAATAGCTGCTCATGGGTAAGTTGTTCAGTGCCAGATTATGTGTCTCTTCATAAGTTGGTCAGTGTGTTCATAGAATGTGTACTGCTAGTGTAAAAACACATGCTAACGTTTCAGCTCTGACACTGCTGCAGCACAAATCTCCCTCCTGGCACTGGCCTTTTGGCTGGAGAAAAATAGAATAAATCCTGCATGGTCCAGTCCTGCCTACTTTGATGGAAAATTCTGTATATTCACATGATATCTGAATAGCGGTCTCTATTTTTTCCCCCTCATTGTCTCTTCAAAACTTTGGGTACGTCTTATGGTCTGATGCGTCCTGGTTGTTTCATTGTTAATTTTAATTTACATTGCTCTGCTATGTTAAATGTTTCATTCAATATAAAATATGAAGGAGCAAGATGCCAAGTGTTACCTTTGGCACCCATTTTGGTAAACTGAGCTATTACAATATTCAATTCTATACATATTGATATAGCTGAAATGCATTAGTACCTTCTGCTTCCAAATCTTCAGATACTTCAGTTTCATCACCAGATGTGTCATCACTTTGAGCTTCAAACTGTCCATCTGAAATTTGAGAGCTTTCTTCATTTTTGTTTGGATATTCTGTTACTTTTTTCATAGGTTCCTTTTCTGCAGATTTATCCTCTTCCTTTAAAACAATAAAGGTAATCAATTTTCATTCCAGCATTTACCGTATTTTCCGGCATATAAGACGACCCCCAACTTTTCCAGTTAAAATATATAGAGTTTTGTCTTTGCTGGAGGCCTTGGACTTCTATGTATCCTGAACATTTCGATACGGCAATCTACTGTTATTCTGGGGCCTTCCACGCTGGGTTTGTTTACTCCGTTAATGCTGTCAAGGTGGGTGGGCCACTGCGATGGGGTGATGTGTGCAGTTGGATTAAGGTTGTTGGCTGTCTGTACGGCCTTTTCTTTGTAATTGAAAATCTTTCAATAAAAAGTTTATTCAAAAAAAAATATATAGAGTTTGGTAAATTCTTGCCGTATAAGACTACTCCTCTTCCAACGCACACCAAATAATGTATGTCCACTCTGACTTTCAACCCACAGATCTCCAACACCCTTAGAAGTCCAATTTATTTTGGATTAGTAATTTACATTCCCAATTTGACACCCCTATCTGCAACCTTTCATATTTATTAATATATATATATTTACTATTAATTTATTAATAGTTTCCCTGCAGTTATCCAACTGACATAAATTGTATACATGTGACAATAAAATAGCTTTAATCTCAATACTGCAATACCAATTTCAGATTTCAAGGTTGTACATCATAGGGTTTTAAAGATCTGGGTGTTCATTCAAACGAGGTGAGTGAGGGGATGCATGTAGCAGAATAAACCATTATAGTCTTATGGAAGAATTATTTGATAACTAACTTCTTTGTAGGAAGCGTTGAAGCTAGGGGCATGACATTTTGCATGAATGTAGTCTCAAGGGTTAGCTGGTAACCCCCAAAATTTCAAGGTTCTACCATGCAGGGTTTTAAAGATCTGTGTTTAAATTCGGATAAGTGAAAGCATGTATGCAGCAGAGTAGTGCTTTATGCTCATAGGGAAGCAATATTTTATAGCGGGCTTTTAGTAGGAAGGATTGTGCTCAGGGTTGCAAAGATATATGTGTTCAATATAGGCAAGTGAAATGTTGCATATAGGAGTATAGCACTCTGGTAATGAAGAAGCATTTCTGATAGCTGGGCTGAAATTTAACGTACAAGTGTTGTAGCTAGAGTGGTGTAACTCGGGGTGTAAGTAGTAGTAGGTGAGCATTACTGACCCTGAAAGTTTCATGATTTTACTATTAATGGTTTTTGTGCTATGAATGTTCAAAGTTACAATGCCAAACAGGTGTTGCTTTTGCTTCTACAGCAGAGTAGAGAGGGTGTGTCCCCTCCTGCGTTTTTTATTGGCTGGGATGATGGAGAAGCATCCTGTAGCCATGATAACACTGCCTGCTTTGAAGAAGGGGAGAGTTCTGTTTCTTCCCCGATTTCATTCTCCTTCTGCTTTTGTCGGCCAGCCAGCGCACAGCCCATGGAACATAGAGCTCTACCGGCTCCCCTAGATGGTCCCCTGCACCCCCCTGCCAGCAACACCCGGCGTATAAGACGACCCCCGACTTTTGTACACATGTTCCTGTGTTCAAAAGTCGTCTTATACGCCAGAATATACGGTACTTTGACCTGAATGATATTTGAACGGAACCTCAGATGTTAACAAACCAATTTTTTGCTCACAGACCAGAAGTGAATATATGTAAAAAAAATCGAAAATGTAAGACCAATGTTTAGTTCAGAGCAAACATTTTCTCATTGCACAATTGCAAGCAACAGATGACTAACTAGAATTGCCGCTGAATGCTCATACTTATGATTGTAAATTAAGATAATGACATGTAGGTCTAATTCCAAGGTTTTCATTATTCAAACTAATGACCCCTAGGCTTGCCATGAATTACTGTTCATGGAGGGCTCTATCTAACTATTCAGACGATGGGTCTTCTCTAAAGCTTTCCCTGTATGTACAGTATGTATCTTCATCCTTCTGGGTCATTCCACCTTATCTCAGTGTCAACAGTAAAGCTAAAGCAGGGAAAATACGGCTCGATATAGGAGCCGTTTGAGGTTCCCCGCATCATCGCACTGCTGCCTGACATCGAAGGAGCTGAAGGCAGAGCACTGCTGTGTCTCCAGCTCCGACCATGCTTTGCATAGAGACCCCATCATCCCCATGCAAAGCAATGGACATCAACTGTGGTTTACAGTCATGTCCGATAACCCTGTTTTCAAGTGTGATTAATTGGTCCCGCTTGAAAACAGGGATGGACGCATGGATATGGGCCAGTAAGATGGATGTGAGTGCGCACGGTGCTCGAAGCGGCCATCGATCTGGCACATATCTATAAGTGTGTTCCCATGGAACAGCAGAGTCAGGCTCGGAAAAAAAAAAGGGGAAAGCAGAACATTCAGAGGATACATGGCAGCTGGATCAAAAGTCGCAAATACCTTATTGTCTAAAATATAAACAAAAGTTACCTTTACATTTTAAAGGCAAGAAACATAATTGCTTGAATATATAAGTAATAAGTAAAACTGCATTATTAAAAAACAATTTGTGGCAGGAGGTTATGACTAACTAGACCGAGATGTTTGATGTTTGTCACATTAGGTAAACAAATACTGCACTTTCCTGTAAAGTCTAATGTTCAGAAAGGTTTAGGCATTGATGCATTTTGTCAATATCCAGCCTCTCACTAAAGCACCATTATTTCCAGCAATAACTATTCCACTTCCATTTTCCTTAATATCCTGTCACAGAAAAATATAATGCTCCTTATTTTAAATCGTGTACATTATGTACAATAGTCAAGGTTCTGTTTCCAAGAGTTTAGCAAGATATTATTTCTGGTATTTACCTAGGTATGGTTCATTGCCTTCCAGGTACCAGATAATTCATAGGGCAGTCAATGGAAGGAAGCATCAATTTTCCAGTCGTGATGGCAGAAAAGTATTATAGATTCTATCAAACCTGGTAAAAGTTTTGTGGTATAACTGAAGGTTTAACCATTGTTGTAAGACCAATCTTTAAACATGGCTGTAAGAAAGCTCAGCAGGCTAAAGATTGATTGACCTTTCAGCTATAAACATAGTTTAAAGCTGCTAATAGGCATGTGATGATGGATAAAAGTGCATACACGATCTGACTGGCCTCAGGCAAGATAGCTTGGGACTTGGAGCATATTCACTGGATCATTAAGCTTAAACCTAGAGTTGTCAATCAGCCTGCTGATGTTGCTTTTTAATAAACATTTGCCCTGACCATTTCTCTGAAGACAAACACATTTGCCTTGTCTCTGAAAAAACAGAGTTTCTACAAAATATATGGCATTAATTTGGGTCATATCAGTTAAGTGCATTGGTTACTTTTTATAAATGTTTTTTTTTCATCATCAGCATAGATCTGCTTTGAAACATTATTTTCTAAGCGCTAATTAAACATTGGGTCACTCTCAATACTGGACTTTTCCAATACAAAGTAAAATGAGAGTTTAAAAAACATGTCAAAAGTAGTGCAGAGATCCACCTGCTCTCTCTCTAAAACATACATGACATTCAAATGCATTACTCAGCCCTACTCAGAAAAGTTAATAATACAAGTTTTATAGTTACTAACTAATATAACATAATAAATATTTATTTTCTGACCAATATTTTGGCTTGATAATAAATATGATACACTAAACCTCACCAAACACTCCCTTAAATAGCCATATCACATCTATTTAACATTATGAATTTAAGAGATCACTCTAGAATTTAATTTCCATAGCAAGATAGTGATTGCCAGACCAAATTTCCTTAACCTCCCTAGTGCTCTGCTGAGGTCCATATTTCTGTACCAAAAGCGCACCATAGACTTAAATGGTTTTTGTTTTAGTAAGCCTGTAACTTTCTAAAATATGTCCGTACAAGGGTCTAGTAGACATCCTGAATATAATAATGTTTAAAACACAATTATGTTAAAATAAATTACATAAAAAATTATATATATAATAAAAGGTATTATTTGAATGATAAAATGTCTAAAATACTTATTTTGTATGAACATTTTCAAAACAGTATGTATTCATATTTATGTTTTTTTTTTTTTTTCAAAATAAAGTTATTATTCAATTGGAAATGTGTTATGTGTTTTTTTTACTTTAAATTGTATTGGATACAGTTATCAATGCCCTTTGGCACCCTCTCTCCTCTTGGTGTAATGAACACACCAAGGGAGAAAGGGTTAACTGCAAATGGCACATCTGGAAATCACACTGGGAACAGTCTTTTCCATAGAAGACTGTTCTGGTGTGATCTACACTCGAATCTTTGAAACACTATATGGCAGATTAAGTAATTTAGTCTTAAAGCCATACTTACAAAGAGACAGGAATATAGAATATAGTAATGCAGAGAAGGCACCAGCCAAAAATAAAGGAAATGCGAGATCCAGAAAAATTAGCACAAAAATCCTGAAAAAAACATTTACCTTAGAAATATTTAACACAGTTACAGTATTGTTCATGCCCTCATCCGTTGTCTGGTTCACTGGATTCTAAAAAAAGAAATAAACAAATGCTATAAAAATAAAACAATTTACCTTGCCACCTACAAAGTAGAAATATCATAAATATTGTGATGCCAAGTCTCAATAAACAGAATTTGTTTACTATTAAATGCTCATGTACCATTGCTAATGATGAAAAAACACAATAGTAGTCCTATTGAACATGGTAAATAAGTCAACCTATCCTATTTTTTGGACCTTTCACGCTTTATGCTTGTGTATGGGTGTTGGGTAGAATGAGCCCAGCTCTGCTAATGCTGTTTATGCCAGCGGGGTTTCAGCTGCCTGCTGACAAACAATGCAGTACATTATTTCCCATGTTTGTTATGATGTCCCATATCATTGGGCTTTATGGGTCCCAACCCTGTTTGCACATTGCCAGTCCTCTTCAGTATTTAAAAAGAATGGCTTCTTAGCTGACTAGAACTAAAACATTTTGTGAACTGATTTAATATACTGTTCTCTACTCTAAACAGATTTACTATATTTTTTTCCCCACCATATGTATGTATGAACACAGGGAGCAATTTGGAAGGAATCCAAATATGAAACATTCTATGAAAGAAAAAAGAAATTAAAATGACTTACCAAACTTTCTGTATTGTGATCAATGAAGGATACTTTTTTGTCTGGTTTCCGTAGCCTTGGCTTTGGCATAGGTGTCTGAAAAATAGGGATTAGAAATCAACTAAACAATAAAGAAAATGTATATATAAATATTAGAGTGTCTTGTCTGACACATCCATACTGTAATTAAAAGAAAAGTCAAATGTTTGTCATAGACAAAAGTGAGGTAGGCTTTAAAGCTGCCAATCTATTAAGGCCCCCATACACCTTACAATCTTACCATACAATATCTGTACAACCAAAACCATGTAAACCTTCCAAGCAGTATGTATTAGATCAGGGAGGCAACTATACTACATAGTTGTTGGTAGATCTAATGGAAATGGAAAATAAAGGCCATATAGGTCCCTTTAGGCACCAAACAATCGCCAAAATTATAATAATCCAAATGTTATTCTTTCAGTAGTTGTAACTACTTAGTAGTCAGTAACTACTGAAACAATAAAATTTGGGTTATTATAATATTAGTGATTGTTTGGTGTCTGAAAAGTCCTGGCCGGTAACTATACCGGCCATTTGCCTAAAGGGATATATATGATCTTGACTTAGGCCTTTTTTTCCTAAACTAAATTGTATGGAGTGATCTAAAGCAGTGTTTTTCAACCTTTCTTGGGCAAAGGCACACTTGTTTCATGAAAAAAATCGGAGGGCACCAACGATACGCATAATCGCGGCACACTTCTGGTCCCCGCCGGAAGTACGTCATCAGCAGGTGCCCCGCTGGAACGCAGATGTGTACCAGCAGAGCAAAAACACCGCCCCTGGTCTGTGGGGACGCGTGTTGCTAAGCAACCGCATCCTCACAGAGCCGGTCCGTGTATAACACGGATCGGCTGTATAAGTCTTATAGTATAAGACTTATACAGCCGATCCGTGTTATACACGGACCGGCTCTGTGAGGATGCGGTTGCTTAGCCCTCCTATCTAGCTGCCTCTTATAGTATAATATATATATAGGTCAAAAACCCACGGCACACCAGGCAACAAAAAACACTTTGGTTGAAAAACACTGATCTAAAAGTATAAGAGGGGCTTTAGTCTGTCTTTGTTTTGTTTTTGAAGTGTCTTGCATTTGAAAGCTGAGCATTTATCAGTTTGAAATGCTCACTTTAGCTAGTTCATATGGAATACTAGAGAAAATACTAAAAAGTTTAGGCAAGTTTGCTCTGAGCTAGCTCATAGGATAAATAGGTTAATGGCTCTGAATACAATTAGCTTCTGGTGGTCGAATGCTACCACAAAGGAATATAATAAAATGCAACTGGCTTAGGAGTACAAGTAATGTTCTTCATCAGTCTGGATATGACTACAGTTGCCACCTAAAAATGTGTTGGCTTAGAAATATTTGGAAGTGAGAGTTGTTACAGTCAGCAAAATGTGTGAGACAGATGTGACAAGCCTGCCTGACCAAATTTTTCATTAGCACCATTTGTAAAATACCGTTTCAACGCCAAAGCTTTTGTACTGCATAAGTCACCGAGCACTTAAAACATATGCCAAGGCAAAACCAAAAAAAATAATTCAGTCCATATTTATAAAGACATCTAAACGTCCCCATGTGTTATACAGAAACATACACGTTGATCTGACAAAAATCCAGTGTGCTTTCTTTTAAACATAAATAACATTTGGACATGTGGGTTATAGGAATATTACAGATAGAAATTGTAAAAAGCACAAATCAATTTCATTTTCAGAATTTTGTAATGGTAGTTCTGATCCATATGGTATGTGAATTGGCTGAACATGCATGTTTGTTATCTTAACTATTTAACTATGTGGCTGTCCTATGTAAAGCAATACCAAAGCAGAGCTGTTTTTCTAAGACATCTTAAACATCAACATCAAACATCTCAAATAATATTTTTCTGTTTAAAAGATGTACAACACCATTTCCACAAAAAAAAACGAAAATATCTAAATTCTGTTAGCTTTATCCCCAAAGCCATCTAAATATGGCCCTAGCTTAAAGCACTGTATGCATTTCTGATATATGCTATGCTGTTGGTAATGTGTCTGATATGTTGTGATGTTAATCGTTAATTTGGAAAAACATTACTTACGGCAGGAACAGACTCTATCACGGTTCTTTTTGGAAGCAGGACTTCTTCATCTTTGAGTAAACAGACAGGTACTGGTGCTTCTTTCTTGAGTTCATCTATCAGTGGTTCTGTTAAAATGGAATCTTTGGGAGACAGATATGTGGACTTCCACTTTAAGGTGACCTTAATGGTACCTCTTTCATTGGCTTGTAAATCAGTGAGCTGAAACGTCCCTTTAAAACAAAATACATAAACACAATAAAATATGGCTCACATATACAGCTCTGCAGAGGGATTATCCATCCATGGACAGATCATCTGCCTGCAGATATGTATGTGAGCAGGTAGCTTCAGTTTGCTCACATACAGAAACAGGGATGATCAATGGGCAACGGGGATACTGAGCTTTAAATAGCTGGGCAAAGCATTTCATAAATAATTTTAGAGCACAGGAACCTTTCCTTTAATGTGAGAAAAACTTCTCAAAGCAACCCATAGATCAGTAAAAATGGTGACAATAGTTCTAGCAAGTTCTGCATGTTACCTGGTTTAGTAAAGTCGGTGACTTAAGCTTTGTAATAAAGAATGCATGCAGTAGAAAGGGGGTTAAGCTGCTATTTTATGTAAGGTCAGTATAGTGAGACGAGTCTGAGATCTACAATGATCCAGAATTGAGGTGTTGCATGCAAGTATACTACACCATGTGCTGTACCCATGGCACTTGCACCATGTTATTTCTACACCTAAACAAAATTGATGTCCAGTTTGTCTCCAGGAAGAAACTTTGCAAAATTGTAACCATTGCAACAGAAGTGGTAATTGTTAAGGATAGCTACAGGCTTCCTTCCTGCTTAGAATGCTTCCATACCATAGGTTAACACAGAAAGTGATAAATGTATACTTGCTGTGTCAAATATCAACAGATACACACTTCTTGAAAAAATGTGTTCAATACCTATACATTACAATCAATGTCAAAAAATATAACTGAGCATATTTCACTTTTTTATTGCATACTGTTGTTACAAACATACCTGAAATGCACTTATCATGAGCAAGGGAGATCAGAGGCACCATGGCTTTACCCATGTAAGCATCACTCATGTCCTCATCATCAAAAACATACAGTACAAGAGACTGTGATTTTAGGTATTTGTCCAGATCAGCATTCATGGATAAGGGGAAGCACATCAGGTCTTCAAATTGAGGATTATTGCTGCTTTTGATAGTGTGAGTATACTGGTCAGGAAAGTGGAAAAAGGTGTAGGCCACATAAGGACTGGGCTGATTTGTACTAGTCCCACACATTAAATTGCTGCAGCTATTTACGGTGATACACAGTTCATTCAGACGATCATCCATTGGGCCAATGTTTCTGTCTTTGCCAACACCGACAGGCTGAAACAAAAACATATTATCAATGCAAGATACAATTTGGATCTGCCACAAATACTGCCTACCAATATTACATTGTAAACTTTCAAAATGATAACCAAATGACAAGAATAGTTTATTTAATAACATTCCATTCAAAAAACATAACCTTGATTAGAGTCTCCATACAAGACGTCATGCTTTTTTACTTTCTTCAATAGACTAATGTACTGCCAACCACTTCCCGAGGAAGTTGTCACAATAAAAGTGCGACATGGACAGCAGCAAAAATCTTACATAGATTTCAACTTTTCTGGTTTGACTTGATTTAAAGACTTTAAAGTAGAATCTGCTAATTGGGGGTAGGGTCAGAAAAGCAACTGGAGGACGCCTCATGTCATGTCTTCCCAGCTTTATCGCTTCTTGGACGTCTGGGAGCTGGAAACTTTTCTAGACACTAGACAGAATCCAGATTCAAGAACTGTGAAAATGGTGGTGAAAATGTTATTATTCAGATTTGTTCCGTTTATTAAGGGCTTTTGCAGGTCATTTAGTTAACTACAAATCACCCATTCATTTCAAAATGTGTTTAATGAGAATGTAAAGCCATCTGAAAGTTGAATCAGAAATAGACTTCTTCATAGAATGATATAAATTTGCACCAGGGATTTATTTATAAACAAAGGCTTCTGGACATGGGGCGGAAGGGGGTTGCAGGCAAAGCTAAAGCCAAGGGTGTACCGCATTTCTTGCATTATAAGATGTCCCCCAAAGATTTGGAGAGAAAATTTGGGGGGAAAACAGATACAGCCATTCAGATATCAAGTAAATATACAGATTTTTTGCAAAGTAGGCAGGACTGCTCCATGCAGTATTCACTCTGTATTCCTCCAGCCAAAAGGCCAGTGCCAGGAGGGAGGTATACACTGCAGCAGAGTGAACGCACTTAGCATGTGTTAGCATGTATTCACTAGCAGTATCCATTCTATGAAAATGCTGATCAACTTATGAAGAGACACATTTTACAATCACTGAACAACTCACTTATGAGCAGCTATATTTACATATCGGAGGAGATATGAGTTACAAAATGTAATTATTGCAATGCAGAATGTTAATGTATACAACTTGTATATATCTATTAGTAAAATGTCTCTCTCCATAAGTTGGTCAGTGAGTTTAGAGAATGGGAACTGCTAGTGCTAATGCAGATTGGCAGTGACTTTTGAAATGGAACATATGCCTCCTGGGATGCATAGCTATTCTTCCCAAGATGGTTGGGACTAAGGTCCATCATATTCTGATCATAAGACGAAGGGACACTTTTCCTATTGATTTTAATGGTAAAAAAGCTTTGCCTTATAGTCTAAAAAATATGTCAACTTTTCTGTATACACTATTTACATTTTATGGAGATGTACATACTTTTTTATATGGTTGTATAAGAAAGGCCTAGTTATTTTCTCCAACATATGCCTTCATGAGCAAACTTGAAAAACTGTAGTGCAGGCTCATGGAAAGTTTCAAATATCCTTTATCAGAGTTTTAGGGCTTGTTTCTATTATACTTCGGGACCCCCTCTGCTAAGCGTATTGCTTGGCGGGGATCCCAACTGAGCACATTTACTGAATGCTGTGTTTACACATCCGCCGATGCCGAGGCTCAATGTACTCAATGTGGCAGGCTCCTGGTCTCAAAAAATGTTAGCAGCAACCGGAGAGAAGACTACCTTGTAATTTTTTTTTGCACACAAAGTTGTTCATTGCCGGACGGTGATTACCTGATAACTCTGAAATGGATCCCTTAGGTTTGAGGAAATATAACCCAAGGCTTTTGCTCGTTCTTTGTATAGTCGAATAGCTTGCTCCATGGGCACTTTAAGCTTGACCCAATACTCAACTGTGCCATAATTGCTCACATCATTGTCAATCCCTAAAATAGAAAGCAACATTTAACTTTCCAAAGAACAATTCTATAGTTTTTGCGAAATATGTCATTGTTACTCACCAATTAATGTAGAAGAAGAAAAGATTTGCCCATTTTGTTCAAGTATGTCCTGGAATTTTAGCTGACACACAGCTATTGTTTTAAAATCTGTGCCAATTGCTACATGAACCTCCAGCCTTGCAGTGTTCTTTTGTATATACTGCAGGAAAAAGTCATCCACTTGTACCAGATACTGAGAGGTGAACTCGTAGGATGGTTGTAAGCCACGCACAATCGGTGTAGTTTGAAGCTCAAAGTCGTAGAAGGCATATGTGCAGAAAGTGGCAGGCTCCTGGTCTCCAAAAATGTTAGCAGCAACCGGAGAGAGGACTACCTTGGATATGTGGATCTCAAGAAGGTTGTAGCCCCGTTCTAGATGTACAGATTCATCAAATTCTTCCACATCATCTTCCGCAGTTATTTCAGGTGTAAATTTAAACTGCTTTGTGCCATATGCAATGTCTTTTAGCTGAGCTTCAATATAAAAACAAAAGACAGAATAATTAGGAAAAACTAAATGAAACAGCTGTTATGATTCTATCCTGCATCAGTTTTATTAAACCTGGAAGGGAGGGTTCCCCAAGCCCCCCCCCCAAATGTTTGATCCTTGCTTTTGTCTACCTAGCCATGTGCTCTTGGGCCTGTCCTCTCTACCCTTAACCTGGTGTGAGGGACTAAAGGAAAACACTTGAATACAGGGCCGGGGGTTGGTCTGAAGGAGGGGGAGTCACCAAGAAAGTGCAGGATCAGGTAACTCAATCTTCTTTTTTGACCCCTCATTAAGTATTTAATAAAAATGCTGTCCTTAGCTTAACCATTATACATCTTGTTTTCAGGAAACTATTGTATTATATTCTTTTATACATTTATATATTTTATACATGTAAACATCATATACTGTATTAATATTTATACATATCCACATCTGCTGACTCAAAAGACCGTACAGAGTAAGGTAACCATATTCTATACATAATAACCATATAACCATATTCTTACATAATAATCTACAGCAGCCTACATTAGATTGCTCTTCTCTACCTCTCTCTGCAGAAAATAATACAGACTCATCTGTCTTCCATAGCTTTCTTAATGATCAATCAACCCATCAAATTAAAGGTTAAATGGGAAGTCTTGGAGGTTGCAGCCAAAGCCAATTTTTATAGGAAAAGTTAAGATTTTGATATGTTACTAATTCTATTTATGGATCATTCCGAAATGCATTTTAACAACTATTAATAATAATAATAATAACTATTTTTCAGCTGCCCAATTTGAATTGCATTGGTGGTGTGTGAATGTAAAAAAAAACTTCTAATAACAGACTACAATAAAAAAATAAACCTGAGCGTGTCTGCCTCCGCTTCCCTCAGCCGATTATCTATTGTAACATTCTAGATGCCACCTTTTACTTTCCTCCCCCTTATGCCTCACCCTGGGAGTCTGACATTGGCACTCCACTAGGCAAGGCACAATGGCAACAGATCTGGCACACTACTGCATGCGACTCCCAATATGTTACCTTTTCAAGAAGCCAACTAGAAGCTACTGTTGCGTTGGTACATGTTCCCGCGAGTTTAAGCCCAGCTCATCACCTCTGCGTTCCTGGAGCTGTCGCACTGAGTGCTCTACCACATTTCGTGGTTGTGCCAGACAATTAGGAGGTTCCCAGATTATACCAACTGATATACACTGTATTTGGTAGGACACTGCGGAAAAACCACTATGAGGCTCTTCTGAATCTGAAACATCCTGGTTGTACCCTCTGATAGTTTTACCTTCTTTCATTTATCTTTAAGGCCTCTAAACAGACCCTGGCAAAAATGTTGTGGTCTTCTACCACTACTGTTGCCCAGGTTAAAAATAAGATGTACTGGTATATGACCAATGAATAAAACTCTGCAGTATTGCATGATTCCCAGGAAAGTTTGGTCCCCTTGGGTAAAACACTACTTGCCACCCAATTTTAGTGACTTATTACTCACCCTATAACCTTCTACTTACACTACTCTTGGTCGGTTATTCCCCCCAACTAGCCTGTTAACCCCCCTAGCCTTCCCACTCCCCTGTACCTCCCCAGTTTGTTCTAGATTTAGTTGTGTTTCTATAATATACAGGCACTTTGGTGGTTTGTGGGATGTCAGCAGGCTTTTTTGTTATATATAAAATGAAAAATAAAAAAAAGTATTGAAACAAAAAAAATAAACCATGTTAGTGCCCTTGTTAAATATTTCTACCTTCAAGTTTGCGTATACGTGCTGCTCTGACATCAAGCAAATGTGCATATTGCTCCAACTTAATTTCATAATCATGACGCACACCCTCCATCTTCTGTGTAACAGCTTCCACCTCTACCTGTGAAAATTAGAACCATTAGACTTATGATGAAAGTTTTACTGTGCTGTAGTCACCTGTTAAAATGGTAGATCAAGCAGAAAACAAGTACTATTGCTAATTTTAACTACAGTACTTGAGTATAAAAATCATGTCTTGGTAAAGATGACAGAAAAATTGGTTTGGTTACCTGGTAGTCTTTGTTGATTTTATGTTGCATTATCAGCATGTTTCTAGTTTTCTCAAGTTCCTGCACAGTCTCCACATGGTTTGCCTGTAATTCTCTTAATGACTTTTCAAGGTCCTTCCCCATGTCATCCTCAACTTTCTCCAGAAATCTGAGCTCTCCATTCTTCTGTTGCTTCCGCGTCTACCGAAAGTTATCATTTCATTTAAAGAGGTACAAAGTTCTAAAGGTATTTTTTCTCATATACCTTTACATGTGAAGACTGAAATGAATTCCCAAATTGTATTAGGGTTAAAACCTAACAGGGTCATCTTTGGATTCTGGAAAACTTAGCACTTAATAATTCACAAAGCAGCAAAGATGTCGATGATTAACAAGCTCATTTCTAATGCCAACTAATTATGACTATATTATGAGTGTATTCCGGCCTGTGCTATTGGCCCAATCTGTTTGTAATTGAGAAAGTGCCAGATTTAAGCCTAAGCCACATGTTTCATAAGGCTTTTTTCAAGCCACAACCAATTATATTGACAAACTGCACATGCCAATTACAGGGAGTTCCATGGCTGATGAGCAAATCTCAGCAGGAGACAGAGAACCTGCATACTGAAAGCATCACAAAGATATGGAACAGATACTGAAGAGTCGCAGACAGCAGTTTTTGTGCGGTCTTCCCCTCATATGATGTGGAATTGTTTTTAGGGACACAAACACATTCATATTGATAAAATAAAGTGATCTCAAAGGCAGCATCTGTAACAACTTACATATCAGAAAAAAACTGTTTCATATTGTCTCATAAATTTGCTTTTTAGATTTGCAACCAAGTGAAATAAGGCATGTGACTCAGAGCACACATGGCTACCTTTTACATTTACAGAAAAAAGACATACTCATGATGATCAAGGTGAACTTTAAGCACAGAATATTTGATATCACCCCAACATTCATGCAATTTTAAAGTACTTGGGAACTTCTGTTAACTCAGCTTCATAAACAGAATTCATTACCTATCTTTTTTTTAGAACGCTTATGATCAAACTGGATGACTGTATCCATATACTGTATCCAACAGTGTGTGGGTCTCTTGGCCACCAGGAGCTACTTCAGGTTCCACTGTCAAGACGCCTATAACAGTGGAATCAACTATAATCTATCTATCTATCTATCTATCTATCTATCTATCTATCTATCTATCTATCTATCTATCTATCTATCTATCTATCTATCTATCTATCTATCTATCTTTTCCTTTTGATGTCAATCATGGCTCTTTCCATCTGATGCTTGATTCCGTCAATTCAGTAAAAATTTATTTATTTTAAAAAAATGATCAAGCAGGAAAATCGACCCATGCATGACAATCTAAAGAGTCATAAATGTAAAGATATACAGAATGTCAAAAGTTCTTCAGGAAAAAAGTAGGCCATGTTACCGAATATTATTACATTTCTAAGTTCCATAATGTTAGGTGAGGTGGAAGCTTTAGAACTAGAGGTGAGCCTTTCTTCTAATCTACTTTTTATGTAATGCTGAAAAATGCAAGACATGTAAGTGTAGACTAGCAAAATTGAGATTCTAACCGGCTTTACACATGTCATTTGTGTAAACGTGACAGGTCAATTCAAGACATAGGTAGGAGAGAGACATTACCTTTATGAGCATCAGAGCTTCACTGAGTTCAGTGACATCAACATCACTTTCCTGAAGTGGAAATAGAAAGAAGGGCAATCAGATGAGCAGAAGTAAATTTGATTTACATCTCAAGCTACAAGACATGCCCGACTCTTTTGAAAAAAAAAGAAACCCTATGTATTCCCTCCCTGACAGATTAATATTAAAATTTAATGCAACATAGGTTTTTTTGTTTCTTATTTTCATACTGGATTTTTACCAATTACGGTGTGTTGTTTTCACATGTTTCAGGGCTGTCAGCACACAGAAAGAAAAATGTTTTCTATTATTTAACTTTACAGGCTTAGAAAAGCAAATCAAAGTAGTCTTTCTCATGAATCTTTTGCAAACTTTCGAAACAAGTTGTTAAATTTAGATGACATGTACGTCTAAGTGCAATATGTCTTTACAAACCAATGAATGGCAAACTTATTTTGACAGGAACATATTTCGAATGATACGACAAGCACTATATTTGTTGAAATAAATTAAATGTGTCAAATGAATAAAGTTACCTTTGTGAAAAACTTAAGTCTATTCTGAAACTCATCAAGCTGATGCTTCTGCTCTAGACAACGCAGCTGGAGTTTCTTATTTTCTTCATCAAGTTTCTCAGCACGCTCTAGGGGTAGAAACCAACACCAATAGTTCTACTTCCAATATTATGTTAGAAAAACAATCTTTACTTGTGCCTAAACATGAAATGATACCTGCTACAATTTTGAGAATAGAAGGTGCCCATGACCAAGGCAGTAATAGAATAAAATATGTAATGAAGATTGCTTTATAATGTTACATGGTTTTTGAATAAAGTGGAAACTGGGTGATGGAATCAAAACTCGTAGAGCTAGATCTCTATATGATCATCTATACTTTGAAATAACATTGCTTAAGGAAAGGCAGCTTTAAGTCCTAAGCTACTTAGTTCATAATATAAAAAAGATACACAAATGTGCTTATACAGGGTGCTTATAGAGTCCAGTCCAAGGCTTATGTATTAAGAAAATATAAATAAAGAAATAGCCAATGAGTTTTCAGGCTTCCATATTAAGAATGAGAATTGATGTGACCAGACAGAAATGCACCAAGTGCCAACCAAGTGCCTAAAAATGCTCTTAATTTCTTTGACAATAGAATTCCAGAAGTATATTATATTACATCTGACACCAAACCCAAACGTTTCATAGCCCATCTCACAAATTATATTACTTCTATTTTAAATCTTGAAAATTTAACTAACGGGTTTGTAACATTAATTGGTTGTATCAGCTCTTTGTAAGAACGTAAGCTTATGTTTATATTCTCATTGACCATATATAGAAGTTTATCTTGTTATTTCTTGCCGTAATATTTGATCCTCAAGACTTATCCAACAATAGTTGAATATTGGAATAATTTAGTGATTGTGAATGTGGATTGTCCCACCTTAGTCCCCCCCCCCCCCCCCCCCCCCCCCCAACTGAAGAATGCACATTTTTAATCCACATCCCATGTATGCTTTGAAAAACACTGGTTATAGTCAGGGGATTCACCTCATATTTAATATCACTTAATACTTAAACTAAGCTTGACAGATTTTACATTTCTTTTCCCTTATGGGCAATTGGCTGAAATAATAGTGCTAGGTCAGATCATTCAGTCCTACAAATGAAACTTTACAGTTTTCTTGATGTAAAGGCAAAAACTTGAAGGATCAAAGACATATTTTACATATTCCTGACGTATGCAAGAAATTAAATGTGGAGGATTATTTTATAAATTAAGTCAAAAAAAAAATCCTCTCCTCTACTCAGGGTAGCATTTCAGTCAGTCCTTGGGGCGAGGTTTTGAGTTTTTTCCAAGAGAAAAAAGATAGCATGTTATTGATGAACTTATCAATTTGAAGGATTTAACTAAAAATAACTTTATACCGTCCATCAAAATTGATTATAGCTTACAGGAATAAAATCTCTTTCATATTTTTAAAACAAACAAATGTTATTTTGTAATAAAAATGAAGATTACTTGGAAGGTAAATGTTAACGTTATCAATTAAAAAAATGAATATAGTACAACATAAAAGTACAAGTAACTATAGAACTCTACAGTACCCATACCCCTTTCTTTATCCATACACATAAAAATGCTGTTTGCTGTGACATGTGTAGACTATATGTAGACTGTACTATGTATAGACAAAGAGTTCTTGGTAGATGTTGTAGTAGGAATGCCAAGGTCAATAGCAAATGGCTTCCGAGTAGCTTCCCATACAAACATTTATATGACAATTGAACTCAAAGTAATAAAAAAATTTCTTCCTGTAAGAAAAGGTTCAAGATAAAAATTGGAAAATAAAATGGCCATCTGGTGGGTCACTTGTCATGATCAGCAGCCGCACAGCAGGAGGATTAGTGGGGATTGCTGTCAGAAATTAAAAAATGTTTTCTGACAGCAGAAGGGGTGATTTTTTAGGGATCGTGACGTGTCGTGTCTGCCCAGTCCCACTGGATTGTGACGTCACCGCACCAAAAACTATAAGCAAGTTCTTTCTCTTCTGGAGGACTGGTTGCTATGGTGACATAACTAGAGGGTATTCTATTATGACCTGTCAGGCATAACTCCAGCAAGGTTAATGCAATACAGGAAAAATACAGTAAACAGATAAAGATACAGGACAGATAAAGATAAAGTAAATTACTTGTTGGTTAGAGCTACGTAACCGCATGCAAACCAACCTCGCTCTTTTCCCATTCTTTCAAGAACCTCATTTTTGTCTGCAAGGTCAGACTTCAGAGCAGCTTCAAGCTGAGAAATCTGAAGTTTCAGTTGCTGCTCTCTTAACTTTCGTTGCTGCTCCTGACTGCTGCTCACAGTAAAGGCACTAAAGAAGGATAAAACATATAATTCTTTAAAGGACGGAAATACAAATTCATAATATTATTATCTCTCTTTTAACCAGTTAT
The DNA here is from genome assembly GCA_036250615.1 of Ptychadena robeensis. Taxonomy (NCBI): domain Eukaryota; kingdom Metazoa; phylum Chordata; class Amphibia; order Anura; family Ptychadenidae; genus Ptychadena; species Ptychadena robeensis. Next base: position 26,656,060 of record CM070041.1, read on the forward strand.
AACATATTTGGTTCTCTATGAATCTTTCCGCATAGTAAAACAGTTTTGTTATTAAAAATCTATTTATTCAGACCAAGTTAGTTTTATCTTAACAAATAAGATTAAGCAAAATTGTGTCTATTTAAAAGACCTCTGATAACCATTTTATTGCTGTTTGTCCATTTCCCACTGACAATCACACACCAAATTTCCTGTTCAAGCCCTTTTAATGGGCAAGCAGGTCTCCAAACTTTAACTCTATTGACAATCTGTGGAGCTTAAGGCCTCCAACATCCAGCAGCTCATTGATGTCATCATGGAGGAGTGCAAGAGAATTCCAGCTGACACCTGTGAAGCTCTTTTGAACTCCATGCCCAAGAGAATTAGGGCAAGTAATGGTGGACACACAAAATATTGACTTTAAGCACAATTTGGACATTTTACATGTATGGGGGTACTTACTTTTGCTGTCCTAAGTTTGTATCATTGTTTATTTCCTACACTATATGTCCTGGCCATGAACAGGTTACAAGAAATTGCTTGTATACTATACTACTATACTATACTAGCCGTTCAGTGATTACATTTGCCAGTAACAGACGTGGCAGCGCTACTTTGTCCACTAACCATGTCCGGTAAATAATACATTTTCACTGCGCTTGTGAGATGCTTTAGCTACAACTGTGTGACTGCTAGTGTGAATGAGCCCTAAAGGACTTATGTTATATGTTGTACAAAGCTTGTTTGCTAAAAAACTAATATTTCATTCTTTTTTAGAATTATTATTTTTGTAAACTTGTACCAACTGCTGATGTGTGAGTTTAAAAGTTAGATGATAGTGACACACAGATCACTTGTCCTAATGTTTCAGGAATTAGGCAAACATATTTTGTTCTGCTGCTTCTTAAAACCAGAGGCGCCTTGCACAGCCTGTGGTTAGACAAGATGAAAGACTCTGTGGGATGATCATGGGAATGGCCTTAATTTAGATTCCCAACTATGTGGAGCTGAAAAAAAAAGTTGGCATAGGTTACTCACTTTGTGGAGCTGCAGTAGGAAATAGTATGTATAATACATAGGAATCCTAATTCCAGTCACTGACATAACCACAGACCAGTAAACTGTGCACCAGGATCTTCAATTGCCACCCAGCATCAACCAGAAACCAGTGCTGGGCCAAAGGGTACTGCTATTGTGTTTTTAATGCTTAGCAAAAGCTGAAGGTAAAACTAGCAAAAATTTTTAAATGGAATATGCATTGTGATCATAATTGTTCATCTACTATAGACATCTCTGTGTATTAGATATTATGGCCCTCCCTCTTGCATCTCACAATCTCTTATTCTTGGTATAGGAAAAAAACAATGGCTAGTACAAAATTTACATAAAAATCCCAACAATATTAAATTAAAAGATGTAGAGGGGATCAAATTATAATAGCAAGCTGCCTTAGTAAATGGTACTGGATTTAAGCACCTGCATGTATAATAATAATAATAATAATTTAACTATTATGAATAGAACCTATATTAAAGACAGAATAACAACAAAAACCCTCCTAACCCCAGTGCACTAAAGTCAGAGATTAAAGATATGAATTGCAATGAGTGAAATAAATATTAGATCCCCTATCAACCAGAAAGATTTTCGGCTGCCAGTTGTCTTCACTTTATTCTGGTAGCAAGCTTAAAGGAGAAGCAAGCCCTGTAAGTGAGTTCTCTTGATCCCAGCATGTTATTACAGTATATGTATAAATAGACCTGTTCACGTAAACCATAACTAGGTACCATGGTGAAGACCAAAGAGCTGTTTAAGGAGGTCAGGGACAAGATTGTAAACCCACACAAGGCTGAACTGAACTACAAGCCTCTGGCCAAATGAAAGGTGACAATAGTTGCTTTAATTCGTTAATGAAAGAGACACAAAATGAATGTGAATCTTCCTTGGTCCAAGGCTGCATGCAACTTGTCAATGATCTCAGGGCTGCTGGGACCTTAGTCACCAAGAAACACACTACACCACGATTGACTGAAATCTTGCAGCGTGCGCAAGGTCCCCCATGCTCAAGACAGTACAAGTATAGGCCCGTCTGAGGTTTGCTAATGAACATGTAAATTATTTCAAAGATAACCAGGTAAAAAGGTTGCGGTAAGATGAGACCAAAATCAAGCTTTTGACATTAACCAAATCTCTACCTAAGAACATTAACCTCACCTACAAACATGGAGGTGGACACATTACACTTTGGGGTTGTTTTGCCGCTAAGGGGACAGAACACCTTCACTGCATCAAAGATACAATCAGGCACCTCCTTCCTCCCAAGGCAATGAAAAATAGTCCTGAATGGGTATTCCAGCATGACAATGAAACACATGTAAGCATGAGTGGCCTAAGAAGAAGCACATTCAGGTCCTTTAGTGGCCTAGCCACTCTCCAGAGTCTTAAAACCTTACTGACTGAACATCTGCAAAGGAGAAGGAGGACAAAATCCCTTCGAGATGTGTACAAATCGGGTGGCCAACTACAAGAAATGTCTGACCGCTGTATTTCCAAAAACAGTTCTGCCCCAAGAACTAATTCTTCTGCTGCAAAGGTATAAAATGTTCTCTCGTTACAATGCTTATGAACTTCTGACTTTAAATTCACTAGGTTTGTGTGGAGCTTTTTTTTTTCTCATAGCAATTATAGACGTGTTTCTGTTTCAGAGGGCAAACCGAAAAAGCAAAGGATCAAATCCATTTTTCCATGCACTATATATATATATATATATATATATATATATATATATATATATATGTTTGTTTTATGCTATGAACTCTGAAAGACCTCCTGTACTGTTTGATGTCTTGCTGACAACAATAGGTAGGAAAAACTAAACTGTTCTGAATTGTTTGCCACTGACAGTACCAGTTATGCCCAAGACTTGTTTAGGGCCGCTCCTACTATCTGGAACTCTATCCTTTGCCCAATTGGACTTGCTCCTACATTTAATACTTTAAAAAAAAAGCTGAAATCCCCCCTCTTTAGTCTCTCCTACCAATCTCCTTACTCCTAACACCACCACCATGCAAGTCCCATCCTCCCACCTACTGTATACTCTGTTCCCCATCCTATTAGATTGGAAGCCCATTTGGGCAGGGTCCTCTACTCCATTATCTTGTGTTGCATCACAACTCTAATTTATTGCTTTTCCTCATCTTTGTTAGTATAAATAAAGTTCTGACTCTACGACTTCCTATTCAATGCCATCACATATACTTCTTTTGAGTTGCCGTGCCACTTATGAGAGCCTGAAAAAAGGTCTAAACTAGAGAATGAAAAATTAAAACTTTACTTGCTATGTGAGAAGATAAAAACTGAACCTCACCTACTTACAGCAACACAGGAAGAACTATACTCATTTTTTTTGGGTTGTCCGTTTTCCCTTACTTCTCATGCTGGAAAATCTCCTCTAAGGAAGCCCAATATATTATCAAGACCTGGCAGGCATTCTAACCTCTCCCCATTTTATCCACAACTAATGAAAACTATTTGGGAATATATGCAATTTATTGTATCAACATCTAAAAACATACTGTATGAATGTAGCTTTACAAATATATTTTTTGCAAGCTTTCTATTATAGTCTACTTCAAAAGTTTATGGGAAAGAAGAACCCCCTTAAGATATGTCGGACAACAGAACTCATTATTTTCTTCCCATAGCAGGCTATGTACCATACAATACATCATTTAGCCCTCAGACAATCAATAAAAAAAGAAAACAGGGTAACCGAGTATGGAATGCTACAAGTTCCCTTTGAAGTTTGGAGACACCCCCTCTTCATTTTACAATTATAAAACAATCCTACCAAAGTGAGGTAATTCATTAAACTTGGAATAAATCAATAGAAAATGCAATATTGTGAAAAGGGATTTCATAAAATGTGTTGTTCGTTACAGTAAGATGTTCAAGAGTTAATAATGAAAGAGCTGACTCTTTAAATATTTGGCCACCAAAAGTTCAAGAACACAGCACTGAACATGATTAAGTATACAGTAGAAAGCCAGTTTGTGTCTGCCAAGCACATACTGTGATAAAATAACATGCCAGCGACTGCTGTCCTTGCTGGGGACTATATATAGCCAAATGCACACTGGGTTTATAGTAAATATTATCTGTTCACATAAACGAGCTTTCATACCTGCTGTACAATTTGTCAGAATTTTCCTTCAACAGATCACGCTCTTTTTCCAAATCACTGATACGACCAAGTAACTAAGCGGGGAGAAAAAAAATCATTATGACTAAACAGTAAACAGTTATGAACAAACAAGTACAGACATCAATTTGGCAATACACGATAACAAATCACAAGTAGTTCTTGGGCTTCTCCACCATCAGCTTTGGTACGCTAAATGCAAGAATTCCTGCACCCTCAAACTCTTTCTTTCTAGTACCAGTCAAATCCACTGTCCACTGCTGCTTTTTACCCATCTGCAGAGGGGAATAGGATGAAGAGAGGACACTTCCCATTCTGATGAATGGGACAGTGTCCACTGTGCATATTGTGGGGGTTCAGCTCCAAACGATGCTCTCAAAACAGCCAAACGACAAGATTGTTTTCCTTTTAGGGCTCCTGCCTGTGTTTATTTGCACACACAAACAGTCCAAACATAACTTACCCGAACGGCAATTGAAACAAAAAGTCCTGAAAAAAATGCAGAGCCACCTGGCTTCGCACCATCCAACATAAATTGTCTTTGGCTTCTCAGCAGCAACAGGCCTGGGCCTCACACTATCTGTGAGCCCCCTGTAGCAGCGGCCCCAGTAACCACAGGCCTGGGCCCCACACTCTTTGTTGTTGCCCCTGTCTCCACTCAGTCAGAAGCACTGACACTATGGACACACCGAGCTCCACTCACCTGCAAACAGGTGTTAACCCTTTAGTGGACCCTGGGGGAATAGGAAGGCCCACCCAGTTCCTTCCTCCCTATCCCAGAGTCCGGGAGCCTTTAAAGAAAACTAAAACAAAACACTCAGCAACCTAATGGTGCTCGTAAATAATATCCCGGACTCCTTCCAGGATACCACCTAACGGTCCATTCACACAGTGACAGATGACCAGTCTGTCACAATATTTTTTGTGGAATGCCTGCGGTGCTGTTTTGAAGCTGTGAGCTGCTGCGTCTTCAAATCAGCATTTCGTGGTGCTGCCAGAGCCACCTCCATTAAAGATCAATGGAGGTGTCTCCAAGACGCAGGAAAAGAGCGCCTGAAGCAGTTCGGCCCTGATTTTCTGAGTCTTTCCAAAGCTGCATCAATAGGGCATGCTCCCGCTGCATCGGCAGGAGCTGTTCAGGCACTGATTACTTGCTGCATCAATAGTGCGCCCTAAGTCACGGGCAAACTGCCCGCAAGCAGCAGAGAATCCGCCTGGCAAATGTTCTAGCGCGCGCCTCTGCAGTGGACACATGCCCTATGAGCTCTGATGAAGGTGACCCCCACCAGTTAAACCCCCACAATCTGACTATGTGGATATAAAGAAACCATACATATTTACAAGTAGTTATAGAGTTGTTTTCCCTACGAGCTTTCCTGCCATTGATATCACTGGAAGTGTATCAAATGTACAGGTTTCTGATCTGACTAAGGAAATGTAGATTTTACACAAATTTTTGTTAATCCGTATCAGAAATAAGCAATTGATTTATAAACTACTCCCTTTTATGATAAAAATGCCTAAAAGAATAGAATAATTGGCCACTTTATGGCAAGCCTGAGCCTAACTGCTGTAAACCATTCAGAGGGTTGAGGTCTCACATGGGCATTATGCCTCTACTTAAGGCTATATATACACGGTCGTTCACCGGGCTGCTGCAGTCAAGAAAACGACCAGGTGCTCCTGCAGCCGTACGGGAAACCGCCTGTCTCGAGGGCCTGCAAACTGGTGCAAGCACTCGCAGATCGTTTTGATAACAACCCTACGACAGGTCTATCGGGCGAAAGCCTAAAGAACTCTAATTACTCAAACACTATAATTGTCAGTTAAAATAACTGTAGAAGACGTATTACAAAGAATACATTAACTTTTTTGAATATTTGTTAGAGCATGTTTTGTTTTATAGTTCCTGTGTACAATATAAACAAAATAGATGAAATACCAACAAAGTCATTGTAAACTTAACATTGTAATCTTAACACACTAAACTTAGTCTGAGCATCGAGGCTTCTGGATAGAAAAGGGTTAATCAATTAAACAGTAACATGGAGCTTTTCCAACACAAACCTAAAGAAACCAACAACACAGAAAATAGAGAGGAAAATAAGAAACCTCTAAAGATACTGTTGACAGGAGATGCGGATTCTGAAACCTCTGACACAGATGACTCAACTCATCTATTTTAATGCACCATTACAATTACAAGCTCTTTAAAACATTACAGAGTGAACCACTAGCAAAAAAGAAAAAAATGTTTGGCTTGGCTTCTAGACAGAACAAAGATGTCTTCTTTTTTGTACCGTTTCATTTTAGCCTATGTTACAGTTCACTGAAATGAATAGTGGCTGAATTATTAAATAGATGTGGCATTCATAGTCATGATTTCCATATCTAGCTTAAGAAATGTTCTATTACTAATCCTCAGAAAATGAGAAAAAATATCCACATCAAAAGAAGGAAGAGTGGGTACGGATAAAACCAAGCGTATCATATTGGGCAGCAACAGGTCACAGTAGAGCTCATGTATGAAATTATAATTTTCACAGTAAAGGAAGAAACCTGATTGGTTGCTAAGGGGCAACAGCTAGATCTTTCCATAAGGCTTAATAATAAGGTGCTATGCTATAACCAATACAGCAGATATACCGTATTTTTCGGACTAGAAGACGCACCGGACCATAAGACGCACCCAGTTTTTAGGGCAGAAAATCCAGAAAAAAAAGATTTAATAAGTTTTCACATCAATTGGGATAATGCAATGAATTTAATGGATGCAATATTCAATTCAGCCACAGGTGTCACTAGCAGCAGTACACTATCAGCTCAACACGTCACACTACACTGATCTGTTCAGTGTTCTGCACAGGATTTCTGCACCCCCTGCACCCTGGCCGAGCCATCCATAGCCGAACTGAACACAGCCTACAGCTCTCCTCTGTGTTTCGTTGGTGGGGATGCAGGGGATGTGGCATTTAGATCTTTCTTCTGAAATGACAGCAGCCGCAGCTCTTCTCTGTCGGCAGAGCTGGCGGGAAGCCAATGTGCGACCGGCCGCCGGTGATCGCACATTCAGACCATAAGACGCAGGCACCCCCCCCCCCCAATTTTGGGGGTGAAAAAGTGCATCTTATGGTCCAAAAAATACGGTAGGTTTAGAAGTCCAAGTTTGGTCTGTTTATAGTTATTCCTTACTCTAATTATCTTGCACAACCTTAAAATGAGGTAAGAAAGCTATGAAGATAGCAGACATAAAATGATGGAATGCAGTTTTTTGATTAACCCCCCCTAGCACTTCTGACGGCTCCATCTCATCCAGCGCTTTCCTGTCAGTATTGCAGTGGACGAGATGGAGCCGTCCAGCGAAGATCAGATCCCAGGCAGCACATACTCACTGTTCTGTGCTGTCCCGGTGGATTCTCTTAGCAGGCTTCTTCACTTCACTGAAGCCGATGTCACCCCTCTACCGCGGGACATTCAAATGTAAATTGGGTTAACTTCAAACAGCACATCTGAAAAATCACCCCCAGTGTCATTTCCAGATGTGCTCTTTGAAGTTAATCCTTTCAGAGGGTGCCAAATGGCATTGTATTGGATACAGTAATAACTGTATCCAATAGAATTCAAAGTAAAACAAAAACACAACACATTTCCAATTGTAATAAAAATGTTATTATAAACAAAACATAAATACATACTGTTTTGAAATCATTCATACCAAATAAGTATTTAAGAGATTTTATCATTTAAATGATACATTTTATTAATTTTATTTTTAATTAAATTTTTGTTTTACATAATTCTGTGTTTCAAACATTATTCTATTCAGGATGTCTACTAGACCCTTGTACGGACATATTTTGGGAAGTTACAGGACTACAACATTAAAATATTCCATTTAAGTCTATGGTGCGCTTTTGGTACAGAAATCTGGACTTTGCAAGACAAAATGTACAGAAATCTGGACTTTGCAAGACAAAATGCTGTATTTATAGATGGCTAACACGGTACAACACTCTACTCTTCCTTACATCTCTAACAATTTTGGTGATAATACCATTTTTTTTCAATTAGTTGAAATTACATTCCAAAACTAACACATTTTCTGTATGTTTCTGTGCCATAGCTGCTGCATTTCTAATCCGAGTCATTCAATTTTTCCTGGTTTCCTAGGTACCTCAGCATATATTTGAGATTATTTAAGATTTGTGATGTATTATACTGCCCTGCAGATTGGTGCATTACAGAAATAAGGTATGGGTACTGAGGGGTCACACTAACGGCCATACTTCCCACCAGTACAATAGCAGCACCAACCTGAATCATTGATGAAAAGCTAGGTGGATATTCTCAAAAGTCCAATTCTGGCTCTAAAAACCAAATGGCACAGCAACAAATCAATGAATATTTTTTTAAAAAAAAATCTGAACCACCCTGACCTTTCTTTTTAACAAGAGTTCATAGAGGCACTGTGCACTAGTAAAAATATTTTATTTTGCCATTGGTTTGGGTGTTGGTGTTAAGCTAGCCGTATGGCTACGTGTCGGATTCCATGGCCGATTGATCACTTATCCGATCGATTCCGGCGATCTCAGCGGGAATCGGAGGTCTGATCAATTGGCCAATTAAGAGTATCCGATCGCTGCATACCACCTTGTCCCACGGATTCCTGGACGATTCCGTGTCCGATCACTTACTTCACAAATGGCAACTCCCCCTGATGTGTGCAGAATCGGATCAGAAAGACCAACATGTTGGTTCTCTGTCGGATCCGATTCTGAGCCCCCGATCAATCGGACGCGAACGATCGGACAAGGTGGGCTGCACGCGATTCCGGCACGATCGTTTCGCGTGCACGCGCCCGGAATCGATCGTCCCGGAATCCGGTCGGAATCCGACCCGTGTATGGGGGCCTTTAAACAATAATCTTGCACACTTATACATATGTTCTCACTATTCTGTATATTTTCGAATACTGTGGATGAACCATGTCACCATCATGTTGCGCTCGAGCTTCCTCCATATTGAGCCGCAGCACTTCTGCTTTATAGATCCTGTCCGATACTTTGGGACCAAGGGTCCCCTTGCAAAGCAATGGAAATCGTACAGTGATTACCAACATCTTGGTTACCTGTTGGACTGAGCATCTATTAATCTCGCTCGAAGAAAGGCTGGACAGCTCTTTTTTTATTGATTCTAGCACAATCAAGTGCCCACGTGATTGTGTTTAAATCTATTTTAAAAATCAATAATCAAGCCGTGTATGACAAAATGAAAATTGAAAGACAAACCTCGTCCACACTTTTGTGGGAGAACGTGCTCGACTGCAATTGTTTCTCAAGATGGAAGCTTTTCAAGCGCTCTTCTTTTAGTTGGCTGTTAAGCTTGTCTACTTCATTCAGGAAAGCATCTTGACTAGCTTTCATGGTCTTCAAATTCTAATTGTATACAAAAAAAGAATAAAAATCTGAAAAATTTAGAAGAAAAGCCTAAAGGCATTTTTTGTTTGTACAATCATGTGACCTCTATTGCATGTCATGATTACCCTTGTCACCTCATTGTACCACATAACTGAAGTCCAAGGCTTTAGAGCTTAGCTTTTCATGAGGAAATCGAGAAGTAAGCCTACACTGTGCTGTGGCCAATCTGCTATATAATTTGAAAACATTTTCTAAAACACCCTTAGCATGAAAATAAATCCAGCCAGATCTAAATGGCAAAAAAACATATTCAAACTATGGTAAATGTTGACAAAATCAAGCCTGCATGAGTGTAACTGTAGGTAGCCAACTTGTGTCATACCACCAGTTTAAGTTACATTCTACAGTAGTTTTCGAGTCCTTATTGGATTCTCCAATCATGAATACAGAAAACTTAACTTGGGGTTCAGTAATGAAAGCCATTGTATTATTTGGGTCCTAAAATGACAGCCCATCAGCTGTCAAAACGCTTTTCTTAAGCTTTCCTGACAATACCATAAAATAGTACCTTGGGTTTGTGAATTGATCTGTAAATTGAATGTATGAAGACTTATAACTAAACAATTCATGTATCAATACACAGTAAAGCAGTCTGTTACCAATGATTAAAGTGGATGTATATTCAAAATCTAAAATATATATATAAAACTAATGTTTACGTTTCAAGACTTACCACTGAGAAGGTATGATGGTGGCATAGCGATCCACAAACCTAAAATAATATATACTTACCTGCTGTTGCCTGGAATCATATGAGAGGTTCGATCTTTATCTGCCAGGCTTCTGGGGTGCAATATCACAAGTGGCCATTGAAGGAATTATAATGGTTTTCTATGTGAAAATTCCTCTGTGCAGAGCAGAGATCACGGATTTACCTGGCTGTCACTGCGCTCAGAAATGTTGGGCTCTTCTGGGGACGCCATGGCCCATGTCATAAGAGCCAGGGAGAGAGGATGGGCTGCAAGGGACCTTCTTCAGGTTTTTTTATGCATTACTAATATTTGAACTTTTAGTCCAATTCATTGGTGGTCCCTGTTGACACTGATAAGAGTTTAAAGTAAAGGTGCCCATGCATGGCGTGACAGGCACTTGACAAATGACTTGTTTGAGCACAGAATATTTAATCTGCTCTATCAAAACTTCTATTTTTAACATATTTTTTTTTCTATCCTGTCCTAGCTACGAGGACTATGCCAGACGACCCTTGCAAGCTCTTGGTCTGGCCCCCTATGTCCCATTTAAAAACCCAAAAAGTTTGTCCACCCCTGCAGTACATAGACAGCCACGAACGTGCACGGCATGGCGTCAGCGCTCGAATCGGCCATCTTACAAATATCTATACGTGTAGGGACCTTTAGACGAAGACATTATCGCAGTGTCTGAAAACGTCCTTGAAGAACATACTGGTGAAATAAAAAATTAAGATAACAGGAGCATTGCATCAGCCAAAAATGAGAACATAACATTACTTTCCCTAGTTTTAGGGAAAAGGAACTTTAGAATTCATCTAATTAAGACACATAGTTGTAATGAGTTAACCATTAAACTGCGTTGTTGAGAATAAAATATTTTGCCTCAAAGACAAAAGGGAGAATAATATTAATGTGGACCTACACTCACATATTGTGCTCTGTGTCCCTGGAAGTCAATGCATTCATTATACAATATGCAAATATTGTATAATAAAAAAAACACACCTGTTATTAAACCTTGATTGTCCCTCATGACCCTCACTCCTCTTCACTGATGACATTGCCCTTGGCGCTGGCATCTCCTCTTCTGTCGGCGCAGAAAGACTTGGAAAGGGAGACGTCACTGCCTTAACGACGCTCCATGTCACGGGAGATTTATTTTAGCATTGAAAATACTCTTACAGGGACATCTAGTGGCCATTCATGGTACAACAGTAAGATAAATACAGAAAGATTGGCAACAGTTTAATCTTGCCAGTACAAGAATTGATATCCATTGCTACCTGACAACACGAAGAAAAGGAAATGTGTTTCCTTTAAAACAACTTTCAGGTTTCTCATTAGCAGTATATATAGACTATAGCAAAACCATGTTTCATGTATGAAACCATAAAATAGATGGGAAAGGTTAGGGAAGATACAAGTCTTATAGCATTATACCTCTTGAAGTGCATGAAACTTGCTCTCCATTTCAGAAAAAGCTTTGTTTTTTTCAGCCAGCTGTTTCTGGAGCTTGATCATTACTAAATTCTCTTTGATTGTTGCCCTGTGAAAAAAGTACAGATTAAAAGCTGACTGATAAAGCACAGAAATTGCAGAAAATGACAGGTTCAAACACAATCACCATATCTCAGTTGGGGAAGGCAATGCTTATTTCATCAATGTAATGAGGATCAATTTGCTCAAAGTAATGTTCATTACAATATTTCATTTAAAGCATGCCAAATTGTCTGTGGAGTGATCCATGATTACTAGAATTACTGCTTTGGTGTACTAATGACAGATCCAAGCTATACATAGATAAATAGAAAGGGATAGAGCAGAAACAGATTTTACTAATAAAATAAAATCAGAACAAAATTGTTGACTTCTCATACATTTAGCTTTATTAAATGTGACAATATACAGTTGCAAGAAAAAGTATGTGAACCCTTTGGGATTATGAGGGGTTTTGCATGAATTGGTCATAAAATGTGATCTGATCTTCCAGTCACACCAATAGAAAAACACAGTCTGCTTTAAAAAACTACACATACATTTATATGTTTTAATTTTTTTATTGAACATAACATGCAAACATTTACAGTGCAGGGTGGAAAAAGTATGTGAACCTTTGGACTTAATAACTGATTGACCCTCATTTGGCAGCAATAACCTCAACCAAACATTTCCTTTAGTTGCAGATTAGACCAGTTCAATGATCTGGAGTGATTTTGGACCACTCCTCTTCACAAAACTGTTTCAGTGTAGCAATATTCTTGGGATGTCTGGTGTGAATCGCTCTCTTAAGGTCATGCCACAGCATTTCAATCGGGTTAAGGTCAGGACTATGACTGGGCCACTCCAGAATGCGTATTTTGATTTGTTGAAGTCATTCTTTTGTTGAATGCTTTGGGTAATTGTCCTGTTGCATCACTCATCCTCTGCGGAGCTTCAGTTGGTGGACAGATGGTCTTAGTAAAGGTGCCCGTGCATGGTGCGACAGGCACTTTACAAATGACTCGTTCAAGCACGGCGTGGCAACGTTATGATGATGTCACCACGCTGCGCTCGGGTGCCCGTCTAGCGCAGCGTGGTGTATGTTTTAAAGGGCAGGACAGCTTTCAGCAACACATAAATACCATTACACTGATTGGACTCAAGGTTGGCTCACTCCTGGAGAAGTCAGTCGGTTAGGGGTTCACATACTTTTTCCACCCTGCACTGTGAATGCACGGTTATTTTCAATAAAAACATTAAAGAAACAATAAAAGTTCCCCTCCGATGGGACTCCACACTCATGTGATCACCATATCATGATAAAACAACAGTGTGTGTAGCCTGAACACACTAGGAGTGTTTGACAGGAATAAAAGTGCAAGACAAGCTCCCCTATAGCGGAGCCGAATGCCCGATGTAGGATCCTGCCCAAACAGGGACACAGAGTAATTGGAGTGTAACTTTGGCATGTAAATAGGAGGTTTTCCTTAGTATCCTTTGAGGATACGATTGTGTAGACAACGGCTAACCTATCTGGTCAGGGGATAACAACAGGTAGCAATATGTCACCACCCACGATAGTCTCTTTGATGGATATCTGTCAGTAGTGATAGAGAGCGATGATCACTGAACCATCCTGACACGGTCGGAACAGCTCTTAATTTGAACCGTGTCTGATGGCAGGATGGTTCAGTGATCAAACTACTGACAGAGATATCCATCAAAGAGACTATCCTGGGTGGTGACATATTGCTGCCTGTTGTCCCCTGACCAGATAGGTTAGCTGTTGCCTACACAATCGTATTCTCAAAGGATACTAAGGAACACCTCATTTTTACATCCCAAAGTGACACTCACAGAATTCAACCATTACTTTATGCCCCTGTTTGGGCGTGATCCTACATTGGGCCTTTGGCTCAGCTATAGAGGAACTTGTCATGCGCTTTTATCCCTGTCCAACACCCCTAGACTAATCATGTGATCTCCAGATCCACAAGTATTATATGTTTTCATGTTTTTATTGAAGAGAATTTTTATGTTGAACTTGTAGTATTATCTCGTCCAATATTCCCATCCCTAGGTATTATTAAAGAAACAATAAAAGTTCCCCTCCGATGGGAGTTTAGTTGAATGTTATGCCATATTTTATAAAAAGCTATTTTTTTGAAAATCACAGAATGCATGTCGCAAGTCTCTGATGTACACATTTACGACGGTCTATGGGACCCTCCAATAAGAAAAAACACATATTGTTTTATTTTTATTAAGATTTTTTCAATAAAATAGCTTTTTTAAAATATGGTATTACTGTTTGGAGTCAAACATTCCAACTAAAGTCCCATCTGAGGGAAGCTCTTATTGTTTCTTTAATAATACCTAGGAATGGGAATGTTTGACGAGATAATACTACAGGTTCAACATAACAATTCTCTTCAATAAAAACATGAAAACATATAATGCTTGTGTAGTAATATTTTAAGCACACTCTGCTTTCCTATTGGTGGGACTTGCATTCATGCAAAACTCCACATAATCTCAAAGGGTTCACATACTTTTTCTTGCAACTGTAAATCCAGTAGAGCAGGTGATCAAAATATAATTCCTTGATATAACATCATTTAAAGTGAACTTAAATGTGAAGACTCTCTGTTATATGTTCATATAGTTAACTCTCTTTGTCTAGAATTCCTACGAAAAAAGCAGTGCACACCCTGGTATGGGACTGTTCCTAAAAACCTCTGCTTTACTGCTCTATTATCTCCTCAATGTAGGACATGCCACAAATAACAGGTCTTCTATGGTGAACACTCCACAAAGAGATATAATGCAGAACAAGAAGTAATTCTATATGAAGATCACAAGCAATACCATTGACTAGTAAATATGCCCTCCATCTGTCCTTTTTTTGGTATCAAAAGAGTTTGGATCCTCTTTAACTGAAATATTACTTTTTGAAGTGCTCCTACAACTTAGTACATACGAACTAAACTTATTGTGCCTACATATTTGAACTGCATATGAAAAAAAAACAAAAAAAAAAGAAGAACAATCTAGATGCCTTTTAAAGGTAATGGAAAATCCTACAACACCATAAAATTACAGACCATATATCTTTAGGACTATATAGAACAAACAAGGTCTAGAATTCTCAAGTGTATTCTTAAAAAAATTAAAATTGACCCATTCAATAAATAATAATATAAAATATTCAATAAATAAATTTTTACCATGAATACATGTGAGGCACATAGATTATTTAATATTGGGAGTAACTCTCTCTTTGGGTATGATGAACATAAAAAAACTTGATCTACAATCAATTCCTTCAAATTAGTCAATGGGTACATAAAATATTTATCCCATAAGTAATGTTACAGTTTTAAAAAGTTAATATAGGCCAATGGGTGAGCTATGTTTTATTCATATATGGGCCTCGTTACCTTTTTTACACTCCTAATACATTTAAAGCTTGAATAATTTTCATGGTACAACCTTAGTTAAAGGTATGAGCAATACATATGTAACACAATAGGAAATATTCTTGGGTAGGTGTTTTTTATTAGTCCTTTCTTATGGCTAATTATATCCCATGACTCTGTACATGATAGGTGACCAAAACTTTGCAGGGCACCAGTGACGCTATGTGGTCCTTTCCTATGGCGACCACCGAAGTTCCCCCTATCCAGTTTTAGCTATTTGTATCTTTCCCTGTGTAAAGTTTTTACTGTTTCGTTTTTTCATCAGCCATCAAAACATTGGTAAAGTAAATGATCACGTATAAGGCCATGTATGCTCTTGTCACAGCCTGACTTTGATTTGGATTGTAAAAGCACTTTTTGCATTTGTACTTGTATAGTGAGGAGTTCGGGATAATCTCCTTTCCTGCACACCCCCTTTAAAGTCCCGGATGAAGCCGTTCATGGGCGAATCATGCAAGACAATTCTTGTGTTCCATTATTGGTGTCAAGAAGCTGGACTCATTGAACACATTGTATGGCTCTATGAATGTATACTTTTTTATACTATTTTTCACATGTTTGTATTCGTCTTTTAGCTCTAATTTAATAAGGATAATGTAATCTTTTATCTCTTATGGGTCGTGCCTTAAAAACCATACATGATTGTGGAGTAGGTTATCCACTTTTTCAAAGTTATAAAAAAATATGGATGTTTCCCTTTGGTTTAGTTCATACAGGTGCTGCCAACCACCCGTGATCCGCAATGGGACATGTCTCACCTGTGGCTGATGGGTGTCTTGTCAATACATTTACAGTTAGTATTGATGACCATCCACCAATAGATTGAAACTACTCTTTTTAAATGAGAAAAGGTTATTGGAAATAATAGCTCTTTATACCAATCTGTCCCATCCCTGTTAACACAAATTGAAACCAGAAATTCCCTCAATGGGACTTTAAGTGAACAGACCAGTGGATTACCATAAACAATTATACAACAATTTAATACAAGTGAATTTGTTTTCTATTTTTATTAGTTTTCACAACGTTTGCTGCTAAACTGCTTTTAGATCTTTGTTGCCGTTGTTTCTGTGATGTACTGAAATAGAATAATAAGCACTTGATACGATTCAAAGGCTTTTATTGACAATTACATTACATTACAATTACATTAAAAGCAAAGAGTCAGTATTTGCAGTGTTGGCCCTTCTTTTTCAGGGCCTCTGCAATTCGACTGGGCATGCTCTCAATCAACTTTTGGGCCAAATCCTGACTGATACAACCCATTTTATCATAACCACTTCTTTGAGTTTGTCAGAATTAGTTGGTTTTTGTTTGTCCACCCCCTCTTGAGGAATGACCACAAGTTCTCAATGAGATTAAGATCTGGGGAGTTTCCAGGTCATGGACCCAAAATTTCAACGTTTTGGTCCCCGAGCCACTTAGTTATCACTTTTGCCTTATGGCACAGTGCTCTATCGTGCTGAAAAATGCATTGTTCTTCACCAAACTGTTGATGGATGGTTGAAAGAAATTGCTGTTGGAGGGGGTTTTGGTACCATTCTTTATTCATGGCTGTGTTTTTGGGCAAAATTGTGAGTGAGCCCACTCCCTTGGATGAGAAGCAACCCCACACATGGATGCTTTACTGTTGGCATGACACAGGACTGAAGGTAGCGCTCACCTTTTCTTCTCTGGACAAGTCCTTTTTCAGATGCCCCAAACAATCGGAAAGGGGCTTCATCTGAGAATATGACTTTGCCCCAGTCCTAAACATTCTCAAAACTTTTGGCCAGGACTGTACATGACAATTGTCCTTCACAGTTTCTATTGATTATGTGCAATAAAGGTTGTTAATCGTATAGTGTGTGTGTGTCTACATGTTTCGCAATCTGCTTCTTCAGGACCCACACTATTCCTGTTGCCAGATTTGGATTAAGAGACAACTTCTACTGAAATTGATGACCAAATAGTCCTGAGCAGCCTGCGTTAAGCTACCTGACACTAATGGCATTGTCTTATTGGGTGGCAATGTATCCTGAACATAAAGCAGGCAGAAGCTACAGAAGGGATTTCAGAGATAATATATGACATTGAGAATTCTTTGATAACCACAGAATATAATGCAGATTTCTTTTTGTTTTTCTTGCACTCTTTGACACTTGTGCATAGACTAGAAACATTGCCACAAAGCAATCTTGAAACCAGAAAACCAACTACAAAGCCCCAACATCTGTAATCCAGCTGAAGACCTGAAATGCTTATTTTTATTCTTAGAAAAATCAAAGCTTGATGTGTTTTGGCATCATCTGCTTCATTGTCCTTACAATAAAGATAAACAAGCTCTTATGACTGGGCTGATTCCAGAAAGAAAAAAAAGTGTCCTCATGTTGAAATAACAGACGCATAGAACACGATACACCCATAAATTATGGTTGTGATGAGAGGAAACAGCACTGTGGTCCACTGTACATTCTAACAAGAGGAGCCTTGCTTAATACTGAATATCTTTTGCCACACATCAAAGAAAGTCTGTGGGTGTCTTCAGATGGCCCTGGCTGGCTTGATGCCTTCTCATGATCCTGGACAAGACCCTTTTTTGGATAGTAAAAAAACATTATATATATAATATATGTTTAAACCAAATATATTTTGTAACTTTGATATACATGTCACACATGAATTATCAATTTATATCAAAGTTACACAATATATATTTAAATGAAGCCAATACATACATTCTAGTTTGGGGGGGGGATCAACTTTTACCTTGAATACCCCTCCATATGTAAAGTAGCATTGCTCAACGATCCTACTCACTCTCATAGAAACACATGTAAACATAAGCCTACAGGTGCCTGTAACGGATAGAAATAAAAACCATAAGCATCTGTAGCATCTTCAAGCCTTAATATACAGTTTGGACACACTTGACTTTAAAGAGCTTGACTGAGCCTTTATGTTTTGATGCTTTAAGTGTATGAAAGATAGTGATGTCAGCAGGGAAACTTTATCATTATGGAGCAGAAAAGTGATACAATCCTCCAGATTGCTCTTGGGATGCAAGTAAAGTGCTATTTCAAGGAACATTGAACAACATCCCCAGTCGGAGGAAGTCCAAGCACAAGAATGACATACTACATCTACTGCAACACCTGCCGTCATCCCCAGCTTCAGACCCAGAGGCATCCAAACATGTCGATTCAGACATAGGCCAAAATGAGATCAACATTTACCAACTATCACAAAGATCAGATCTACATTTCCTCTTTGAAGAAATTAGATCAGCCCTGAATGCTGCACTAACCTCAATGGTAGCAGATCTTGAAGCTGATATTAAGTCGCATCTCAGAATAAGAGGGCTCTCTGAAACAGTGAATCACTCTGAGTTAATCTCTGCAGTTTCCTCAATCTTTAATAATCTGCTAAATAGATCCCCAGACACTACAGTGGCCTTCAAACACATATATAGAGTACCCTGCAGACATGGTGACATCCTCAAAATGCCAAGATCTCTCCCCATCACGTTGTAGAACCGGCGGGCACTGAGACCTCTCCAGCACATGCTGAGAAACCGCACCATACACTATACAGTAGATCAGTGTTTTTCAACATTTTATGGGCAAAGGCACACTTGTTTCATGAAAAAAATCGGAGGGCACCGACGATACGCATAATTGCGGCGCACTTCCGGGCCCCGCCGGAAGTACGTCATCAGCAGGTGCCCCGCTGGAATGCAGATGCGTACCAGCAGAGCAAAAACACCGCCCCTGGTCTGGGGGGTCGCGTGTTGCTAAGCAACTGCATCCTCACAGAGCCGGTCCGTGTATAACTTTGGCTCTGTGAGGATGCAGTTGCTTAGCCCTCCTATCTAGCTGCCTCTTATAGTATAAGACTTATACTTTAAGAGGCAGCTAGATAGGAGGGCCGAGGGTGGGGTCAAAAACCCACGGCACACCAGGCAACATCCCACGGCACACTAGTGTGCCGCGGAACAGTGGTTGAAAAACACTGCAGTAGATGGCACACTCTATTCTCCTTATTTGTTTCTATGATTCCCTGATGAACTGGAGTTCAGCACTCAGCATCCCCATATCATCACTTCCAGAGTGGTATACAGACTTTGTTCTGCCAGAAGCTTGGGCCCACATGGAGTTGTGTAAAGCAAATAAATATTCTAAAGGATTATCTTGATAAATTTCTGAAAATGATATCTACATTTAGAATGTACTGCTCAACCAGTGCCACAAGTATATTTGCATTAGCAATGTCATGCATAGCTGGGGCAATGGTAAGCTTAAATGTCTGATTTTGTCACAGATTAAACTGGATCCAATACATAAATTTTATAAGGCTTAAGTAAATTTTTGGTAAACTTTTAAACATTGCTTTTAGTTAAGCAGCGAGTCCATATCAAACAAGATTGTACTAAATTACAAAACCTTTAGGAGTTAAAACATACTTCATTGTCACATTCCTTTTATTGCCTACTTTACCAGTAAGAACTGTCCAAGAACTTGTGCTATTTACCAGGATGTATGACTTACCATACTGGTTAAACAAAATACAAGCCAGCTCATGGCATATTTAAAAAATGTAGCCTAATAAAATCTGATCTCGGAGACTTATATTACCAGAACTAAATGTTTTTGCAGTGGACAATAGGATGGGGGTTGTTTAGGTTACGGTCATCAATAAAGGGTTGGTTTACAATTGACAACTTATCAAAAACATAAAGCTTGTTTTTCATGTATATTAACTAATTACACTAATTGTTTCAGATACTTTATCACACACTGGTACACATCTAAGCTTTACTAGACTTTTGCCGACCCTAAAATAAGCCAAGGTGCCTAACTTTAGAATAAAATCTGAAAAAACTGAATGACTCGAGTATTTGCAGTGTAGCACTTTGTAGCATGTTAAGGAGCTGAAATATTCGGCTTATATTCAAGTTTATACGGTATGTTGGAGCATATATCCATACTTGGTAGCGATTTTATCTAGTATGCTGCATTCCTGTTATAGGAAGTGAAGAAATATCTTTAAAAAAGGACAAAAATGTTAAATGACAGTGGAGTCTAACATTCTTTTACCCTATCTAAAATTACAAAAAAAAAAGTTTGGCTAGACTATCACTCCAAGCTAAAGTTTATTTAGCTACTATTTTAGCTTCTTTGCTACAAACTCAACATTCTAATCATTAAATATCTTATGTTAGATCCTGAACCATCATCACTGTGCGTCAATACTTAAGCAAGACTGTAAATGGTAGCAGGGTCTGCAGAATGCTGTACATGAAAGAAGGTAGCTGTATTTTTTTTTTGATAAATTCTCTTTTATTAATTTAAAACATTACAATCTTTCATACTACTTCTTACACATTACTTCTTTTCATATTCTTTACCAGCTTCACATAGCTTTCACATATTTCAACATACAAATACATCACATAACAAATACATTGTTCTCTGTTGTTTCACTCTCCCTCTCCTCCACCCTCCCCTCCCTACATCCGATGGCCTCTCTCCTTCTCTTGTCCTCTATCCTCCGTGGGTGGGGTCAAAAACCCACGGCACACCAGGCAACATCCCACGGCACGGCGAGGAGGTAGCTGTATTAAGACCCACATTTGACACTTAAGGTAGGAATACGCATATAGATTTTTAAACAATTGATAAAAGATTTGCTCAGGATGTTCGATATTTTTGATCCAATATCGATTGTGCCTATATCCAATGTAAACACCGTATTTTCGTTCAACCAAATTAAATTTCATTCGACTGTTCTCAAATAAAATGTTGTTTGATTTTTGAACAAGAAATAGCTTCATTCAAATGTATTAGATCAAACAAAAATCAAACGAAACAATGGTACGTTCGATTTGCATTAGTTTTTTACAAGAAAATTTAACAACATGTCCAATCAGCTTCCGAAAGATTTTTTGTTCATTATCGTCCACTTGTTCGATGTTGGTCGAACTAAACCTTTGTTCGGTTTTAGATTGTCATTCGAACGATTAAAAAATCTATACATTTCGAATGAAAAATTCGACTCATGTATTCCCACCTTAAGCCTCCATGTTTGCAAGGGCGGTGTTTTAAATAAATGAAAAGGGACAGGCAAGAGATAATAAGACTGTGGAGGAAAGGGCTTATACTGTCTTTCAAATCCATGCTTCAAAATAAAAAATGGCTCTAAGGGCTTGTTTCCATTTACGTCGGGACCCCTCCGCTAAGCTTATACGCTTAACGGGGGTCCTGACGTAGCAGATAGACTAACCTGCTCGGCAGAGGATCTGTTTTCACTGCGCCGAGCCGCTCCGCCGATGTAAGGCTCAATGTAGTCAAATACATTGAGCCTCTGCACCCACAGATGTGGGTCATCTGCCGAGCAGGCAAAATCAATGTGCTACGTCGGGACGATGTATAATGGAAACAAAGCCTAACTCACAAGAATACTTCTACTGTGACTTTACTGCACATCTTTTACACACATATAACTGTGTATATGAGTCTAAAAAAGGAAATTTGTTTTAACGAAATGTCAAATTTACAATTATCTTTCACTTATCTATTTATATATTCCCCATTAGTATTATGGGAAAACTTACCTTATATCTATCTCTGAGGATCTAAGCTGTGGTGCACACCACATGTTACCATTAAAACAATTGAGAGATCACAATTGTGCATTTTCAAATCAAGATCAGTAAAGCTTTGATCAAATGAACATTAAGAACAGGCAACGTATTTACAAATTTTTTGAAACTGAATGTGTTACAACTAGCAAAAGTCTTGATTTGGGTAATGGTTGCATACCACAGATGTGTTGGGTACACTCTAGGATGTTTGGAATCCTTTTGTGGAGTGCTACTACAGGGCTATTATCCATACCACTTACCATTCAAAAATAAGAGGAGCAGCATCATGATGTCATGACTTGTACAGGGAGTGCAGAATAATTAGGCAAGTGGTATTTTTGAGGAATAATTTTATTATTG
>CM070041.1:26682526-26692988 GCA_036250615.1 Ptychadena robeensis
CCACCCCTAAAACATGTATGACTCGGTTTATAACCTCACTATGTCTATTTGAGTTTCTATGATTTTATGGGGAAACTAGATATATTTCCACTGATAATACAGAGGTCGTAAGGTTAATTGGCATTCAACTGAACGGTGGACCAAACTTTTCAAAACCACTATAAACCATATCATGGTGGGATTTATGCAGGGATTAATGGCAACTCGCAAGTCCAGATTTGTTTAAAAATTTACAATCCTACCTCATCTGCTTAAAGCAACCAAAAGCCTCAAGGGTTGATAAGATTATTATCATTATTATAACTTTAATTTATATGGTGTCAACATATCACGCAGTGCTGGACAATAAATTAGAGTTGAAATGCAAAACAAGATTATACACAGGTACAGGTTATGACACAGGAGGAGTAGAGGACCCTGCCCGATCGGGCTTACAATCTAATACCACCAATCTAGTGATACCAGGGTCTCGTCTGGCATCAAATTGTAACTCAATATATAGTGTTGATGTTATTGTGATTGTATGGGGGGGGGGGGGGGGGTTACCTTGAACACGTGAATACAAATTATTATTTATCTTTACATAGGCCCAAAATTACAAATGAGAGTAAAGTCCCTGGGGCCAACCACCCTGATTTCCTAGTGTGACAGGAAGCCTGTCAAATCCTAATACTTTGCCACCTGACCAGCAGAGGGAGCTGGAATTGCTGGGCCTGGTGCAGGGTAAGACCAGCTGTGTCCTGTTAACTAATTAGAGTTGGTTTTGGCTCTATAAAACCCCCTCACCTGTTCAGTCAAGTGGCTCCACCCTGAACCAGTCCTGTGTGTGGGAGCTGTTGTACCTGTGTGGAAAGAACTCTATGTCTCTGTTTATATGGACTGCTGTTATTTTGGACTTTTCTGCCTTCTCGGATGTACATATTGTATATAGACTTGCACCAATAAACCACCTGTGTGTTTTCACCTGCAAAACCTGTTTGCTGTGCCTCCTTTACCTGCTGGGGACCCATCCAAGGGGTACCGCACCTTGACGCTCTACAGCTAATCCCTCACACTAGATTAAGCTCACAATTGCCTTAAATAATAGGTTTAATTTATTGCATATTTATAAGATTAATTTATTGCATTTATTCATTTGATTTATTAAATATACATTTTGCAGCTTCCTTTAATTACTTGAATAATCCAAGACAAGAAATGTATTCTACAACAGGGTGGCATAGAGTCTAAAATCCCTTACTATTGGTGGTCAACAAGACTGTGATGTAAAAGTCTGCCAATGCATTAACATGCACTCTCCTTGTTCCTGGATTGGCCTATTACATTTTACACCGTGACCTAACTTTTGTCTGCAATTGGGGTTGTATAATTCTTTTGCACAATCCACATCTAGTAACTCTTTAATAAAGAAAACAGCAATTATGGTAGCATGGAGTTGTCTGTTTTAAATACAGAAAGTTTGGAGTTTAAGTGATCCCCTTTATTGGCTAACCGAGTCATTAGAGAACTTTGTGATTCTTCCAGATTTAGGAATTTATTGATATACTGTAATTATGCTTTTGTGGCATGCTCATTTATCCATTGGAAGTTTTTTGGTTTGATAAATCTAATATAGTTGATGAGGTTAGAAAATCACCAAAACATTACATTTATTTTGCTGCTACTTATATGAAAATGTATTACACGATCCCTCCAGGGGTTATTGTGGTATGTGAATCAGTAATGCCTCAGCTTTTAATTTGTTAATTTTGTATCACAAAAGGCTTTCATTAAGATCCAGTTTTCTATGTAAATTTGGAAGCAAAAGTAGGGTTGGCCACTGTAAAAAGACAACATCTGTGAAGATGAATAATTTGTGGGAGGTTTAATTAATTGTAAAGCCAGTTATGACAGGATTCAAACTGCGCCTTGTGCTATAAAGGCTCTGAAATTTAAGCCAAAAGAGAAAACTAAGGAAAGACACTAAATGTGAATATAGAGTTTTAACCAAATATTAATTAAAAAAATAAATACAATTAAGAAAGAAACTGCAAATGCCAGTTACCTGTAGTATGTTCAGCAATAAAGACCATTCCCTGGGATTTTTGGCATCAAAGTCCTAGAGGACTGTAAAGTTTTATGTTGTGTGCTGTATATCAGACTGGGACAAACTCTACTTGGAATCAACATGTAAAGGTACTGGGCAGTAGTTCCCCAAGTGCTAAACATCTAAATGTTAATGCAGCCAATGAGAGCACACCAGAATGCTGATGGTCACCATTAAAGATGAAATTTATTCTGCTAATATTTGGACTTCTCTGGTTTCCTGCTACTGCCTTCCCTACATCTAACTATCTAACTATTCGATTTATGTTAAAAAAAATTATCTTTTCAGCTGATCACTTGGAAATCGGTTGCTTTTTACCTAAATCGATCGGTTTTCTAGGTATTTTATACGATTTGTTTAGGATCGTTCTTTGGAGCATGGGCACTGAACTTAGTAAAAGAATCGATCTGTTTTGAATCGATCATACTGTGTGATGGTACAATCGATTGATCTGTGTGAGTCTGACAGTTCATATTTTACTCGCACCATGTATGTATGGCATGTTTTAACTTCTGGAAGATCATAACTGGTGGGAAGGGCCAGTGTGGTGTACATAACTTCATAAAAACTGGAAGCTGCGGTAATGTGCACATGTGGTGCCGAGCCTTCATGACTGAAACATCTGAAGTTCAGTAAGACTTGGGAGGAAAGGGCTATATAATACTGTTTGCTGCAGATTTTTATACCCATCGTAAGAAGCTGATTCTGTGCAATGAGATCAGTGCAACTTGTATAAAACTATGCAAATAAAGTAAAAAAAAGATTTATTTACCCTGCCTTATAGGAATAAAGTGAAGTAAAAAAATGAATGCATGCCGAGGTAACACCAAAGATGAAAGTACACATTTCACTGTCAAAGTTTTCTTTTTTACCTATAGAAATATTTTGAGTACCTTATTTTTCCTGAGTTTAACAGGTGGAAATAAAACATTTTGCAACAGGAACACTGTTCCCTCCATGCTTAGGTGTGGTAGTTGTAAACTAACAGTTTGAAATTAGCTAGCACTTTAAACTAACAGGATAAATTAGATATGAATCCAATATATATGTGAAGAAAGACTCCAAATATCATTTGTAGGGCACAAGATAAGATCCTGTGCAGGTTTAAAAAACTATTTGTGTAAAAACAAGGTTTAAGCTGCCTTTACCTGGGTCAATGGGTGCGCCACATAGTTCAGACGTGGGCAAACTAAGGCTCAGGGGCAAAAACCTACGACTAGTCTTTTAACCCTCTGCCGTTCCTGACGGGCCCAGCTCGTCCAGCTCAGACCTGTCAGAACTGCACAGGACGAGCTGGGTTCTTCAGGCAGAGATCGGAGACACATGAGAGCAAACTCACTGCTCCGTGCTGTCTCCGATCTAATTAACCTCCCTAGCGCACTGCCCGTATCGCGCCGTTTACAAGGCGGGAAAGCTCAGGCGTTTTCGAGGCGGGAAGCTCAGGCTTCCCGCCGGAGCTCTACTCGCAGCTGTTGTCATTACTGACAACAGCTGCGTGTGAGAGAAAGCCGGCGCTCCTCCATTAACATGGAGGTCTATGGCGCCGGCCCCCCGCCCCCTTCTGCGCCACCGTGACGCGATCGGGGCAGTGCCGCCAACCCGGAAATGCTGCAGCGATGAAGACAATCGCTGCAGCTTTTTGGGGAGGCATAGGGTCTCCCCGCCGCTGGCTTCCCCGGCGGTTGAGAGGACCCTGTTCACCGAACGAACAGGGTTCGTCTCAACTGCTAGGGAGGTTAAGAGGCAGCTGCACGGATAACACCCCCCCCCCCCTGCTTTGTAACCTGGCACATCTGCAGCGCCATCTAGTGGTTGCAGTGCTAATTTATCTCATACAGTGAATTATTGAAATATTCATTATCTGATATTGTGAGTAATTCACAAAGCATCTGAACATGTTGTTATATTCAGGATGTCTACCAGACTCCTGTATGGACATACTTTGGGAAATTACAGGCTTACAATGTAAAAAACTTTATTTCCATGGTGCACTTTTGGTACAGAAATCTGTACCTCAGCAGTGCGCTAGGAAGGTTAATTTGGCCCTTTGGTGTTAAGATGCTTTGGCTCCCCTAATTCCCTTTATTAAGTGTAGATAACACCTGATAACACCTAGAGGAGAACCGTTTCCTAGAAACCATAGTTTGCCTGCAATAAAATGTTTAAGCTTCTCTAGCAAAAACTTCTCTTTATTAATTTTTTTAACATACTTTCATTTTTAAATATGCTGTCCTAGCTACAAGGACTTAGGACCCCTATACGGGGAAAGGCCTGCAGGCTCTTGGTCCGGTCATTTTGTCACTTTTAAAAACCCATTGTGGCCCAAAAGTCAGAATGTTTGCCCACCACTGACCTAAATAAACAATCAATATAATTCTCAGAGTATGGCACCTGACTAGTGCTTTCTACAAAAAACAGGGAGCACTGATCAACATACAACACCTAATTGTAGTCATTAAGCAGTGCTCCCTGATGTTTTGTGTTCTAGGAAAGAATGGCCATTTTCGATTAAAATTTCATTTTAAATAAAGTGAATTACCGTCTTATTTTAAAAAAAATTTAGCTACAGTAACAGTAAGTTTGTGATCATCAAATCTATAAAAAATATGGCATATTGTATGGGCACTTTACTTTGGTCAGAGAGAACAAATAAAGATATACTGTACAGTGTAATGCCCTTGGGAATAAAAAGGCCAAGAGTTCCCTCTGCTTCATAGGATAGAGACATTACTAGTGTCAGACACTTCTAATGGATAGCACCTTAAGCCCCCCATACACCTTTAGATTCCTCCATACAATTTCCATCAGATCTACCAACAACTATGTAGTATAGTGACCTCTCTGATAGAATACATAGTGATTGGAAGGTGTAGAAAGGTCCTCATATTACATGGTTTTGGTAGAAGAAAAGTTGGTTGTACAGAAATTGCATGGTAATTGTATGTGGTGTATGGGGGGCTTTAGTTTAGTCACCACAAAGAATCTTTTACAAAAGATTAAAGATGTTATTAAGGTTTGGACTAGCTGAAGCTGTGAGTTAATTGCAAATCACCTTAGAGTGGTATCATCACACACATTGTTGGGAGGGTTGTAGAAAAGAAAATATATTGCTCTTCCACATGGAGTTTTTGCATAAATGAAGTACAAATCTAAATTTCATCCTAAAACATTGTTATTTTCAGCTCTATGCAATTTATGGAAAAACTACATATGCTAGAATTACTCCTTTTTTCCTCCAACCTTTCCCTACATCTCCAACAATTGCTGATGATACCATGTTCAGGGGCTTTGCAATAAACTCCCACGGTCAGCTTGTTATTATTATCATAATCATTTATTTATATAGCGCCAACATATAAGGCAGCGCTGTACAATAAATTAGAGTTGAGACAACACAAGATAACACACAGGTACAGGTTATGACACAGGAGGAGTAGAGGACCCTGCTAGATCTAGCTTACAATCTAATAGGTTGGGGAACAAAGTATATAATAGGTGGGGGGATGGGACTGGCATGGTGGTGATGTTAGGAATGAGTAGATGGGTAGGCCAGACTGAAAGGGTGGGTTTTCAGGGAATTTTTATAAGTGCAGA
Organism: Ptychadena robeensis; assembly: GCA_036250615.1. Lineage (NCBI taxonomy): Eukaryota > Metazoa > Chordata > Amphibia > Anura > Ptychadenidae > Ptychadena > Ptychadena robeensis. Next base: position 26,688,207 of record CM070041.1, read on the forward strand.
TGGTAGGAGTAAGTCTAATGGGATGAGGGAGAGAGTTCCAGAGAGTAGGAGTGGCCCTAGAAAAGTCTCGAAGCCGCGCATGTTATGATGTTATGAGCGAGGATGTCATTAGTAGGTCACTGGAGGAGCGGACGGGGCGGTTAGGGGTGTTTTTGTGTACAAGGTTGGAGATGTAAGTGGGACAGGAGGTATGGAGTGATTTAAAAGCAAGACAGAGAACTTTGAATTTGATTCTCTGGACAATTGGAAGCCAGTGAAGAGATTTGCTGAGAGGAGCGGTTAGAGGAGTAGATGAGTCTAGCAGCAGCATTCATTAACCTCCCTAGCGCACCGCCTGTACCGCACCGTTTTTAACAGTGTGGTACAGGCAATGGCAGCAGTGTACGAGGTACACTGCCTGCCATTTCCTCCCTCCCCCCTCCCCTCTCCATACAGCCAGTGTCATTCAGGACACTGGCACTGGCAGTGAGGTCTGGAAAGCAGAGGCCCCTCCATTAACATGGAGGTCTATGGCACTGCTTACCCTCGCCCTGTTCCGCGTCACCGTGACGCGATCAGTGAAGCCGCAGAGCCCCGGTTGGAAGCAGCATCGCTGTAGCTTTCCGGGGATATGCAGCTTTCATGGGAGCCCAGCTCATCCAGAGTTTGTTCTTCACACAAACTCTAGACGAGATGGGCTCGTCATGAACACTAAGAAGGTTAAGGAACGGAAGAGATGATAGTCTAGTTAGAGGAAGACCAGAGAGGATGATGTTTCAGTAGTCCAGATGAGAAATGATGAGAGCTCGTGCAAGGACTTTGGTGGTTTCTAGGGACAAGGAGTGTATCTTTGAGATGTTGCGAAGATGGAAGAGGCAGGATCTAGCAATGTTCTGTATGTGCAAAGTTAAGGAGAGTGCTGAGTTGAAGATGACACCAAGGCAGCGAGCTTGTGGAATGGGGGAGATGACGGTGTTCTTTACGGTTAGTGAGATGTTGGGGGGAGGCTTGGAAGATGATGAGTTCTGTTTTGCTCAGGTTGAGTTTAAGGAATCTGCCAGCTATCCATGAAGAGATGGCCGATAGGCACTGAGAGATGTTGTCCAGGACAGAGGGAGTGAAGGCTGGGTGAATAGGTAAATTTAAATGGTATTGCAGACCAAAGAATGAGATGAGTTTGACAAGGGAGGAGGTGTAAAGGGAGGAAAGGACTGGGCCAAGGACAGAGACTTGTGGGACGCCAACAGGAAGGGAGGTAAAAGAAGGAGAGGAGCCATTGAAAGAAGTTTGGAAAGAGCGGTCATTCAGGTAGGAGGAGAACCAGGAGAGTGCAGAGTCACAAATACCAATAGAGTGCAGGGTCTAGTTGGAATTTCAATACTATCACTAGCAGAAACGTACTTGTATCATACAGTAACTAGGTTTAAAGCAAATACTCTGCCTTCTACCTTCTCAAAATGAAAAATTACTTACAGATTTCTTATCTCAGCTCGAGCTTCTTCAAGCAAACTGTGACCATAGCGTGGAAGAGCCGCTTGAGTAGCTTTGACTTCGGGGTTCTGAATTTGCATTCCTGGAATAAATAAAGTGCAAAAAAAGACAAAATCACATCTATATCAACATATCGGTTATCCAGCCTTAATCACATTCATTTCACCCTTAATTTCCCAGATTTTTGCTAGTGAGACATATTTACTTTAAATGTCCAGCATAAAACTTTGGACCAATGTAGTGCACTTTTCATCTCTGTGGCTTTTTATAGTTGAAGTTGAAACCTTCTGGTGCGATCACTGTGACCATTTCCCATATACAGCGAGAAAAATAAGTATTAAATCCCCTGCTGATTTTGTACGTTTACGCTCTGACATTAGAAATCGACCTATTTCTATCTCAGAAATGACCAATCTATAATTGTTAGGGGAGGTTTAGTGTATTGGTGAGAGAAAGATTAACAAAAAACCCTAGCAAACCCAGTGCACATAAATCAGTGAAAAGAGTATTTGAACCCTTCGCAAAAATTACTTTTGGCAGAACCCTTGTTGGCAATCATAGAGTTCAGATGTTTCATGAAGTTGGCCACTAGGTTTGCAGCATCTCAGGAGGGATTTTGTACCACTGCTCTTTGCAGAGCGTTTTCACATTAGTAAGGTTTTTGGCAACTCAGCTCCCTCCACATAATGTATTTTATGTATCAGACGACTTTTTAACATAGGAAAAGGTGTTCAAAAGTGGGGGGTCGTCTTATACGCTGGGTGCCATACGCCATGGGGGGCACTCCTGTCCCTGGCCGACCATCTAGGGGCGCCTGTAGGTCTGCTCCCCGGATCCGTGCTCCCTGCACTGCACGCTAGCTGACAGTAGCCAGTGGTAGAGATCTTCAGCATCCCCGCTTGGCCCCCTCCTTCTCCTTCCCGATGTGTGTGCAAGTGAGAGTAGCTGGCTGCTACTGACAGCAAGTGTGCTCACTAGCATTATTGTGGCTGACATTGGTATTGCAGTGAGATTGAGAATAAAGCTATTTTATTGTAAAATGTATACTGTTTATGTCCAATGGATAAGCGCAGGCAAACCTTAATAACTATAAAAGGTTGCAGACAGGGGTTTCAAATTGGGAATGTAAATTTCTAATCCAAAAATAGGATTGGACTTCTAAGGGAGTTGGAGATCTGGGGGGTGAAATTCAGAGTAGACATAAAAATTTTCATTTGGTGCATTGGAAGAGGGGTGGTCTTATACGGCGAGAATATAACAAACTCTATATTTTAACTGGAAAAGTTGGTGGTTGTCTTATACGCCCAGTCATCTTATACACCGGAAATACGGTATTTATTATGGGATTAAGGTCTGGAGACTGGCTAGGCCACTCTACGACCTTCCTGTTTCTTATTGAGCCATTCTCTTGTTGCTTTGCCCATGTTAATTTGGTCATACCCACCCACAACCCTGCCTGAGTCCATCATGTCTTTTAATGCAGTGAAGTTGTCCTGTGCCCTTAGCAGAAAAACACCCCTTAAGCATAATGTATCCACCTCCACATTTGACAATGGGGATGGTGTTTTTAAGGACTTAAGAAGCATTCTTCTTCCTTCAAACACAGCAAGTTGATTTGATGCCAAAGGACATGATTTTGGTCTCATCTATCCGCAACCCTTTCACCCACAACTTCTCCGGATCATTCAGATGTTCATTTGCAGACTGCAGATAGGCCTGTACATGTTATGTCTTAAGGGGAGACCTTGAGGGTGCTGTAAGATCAGGCCTTCACAGCCTCATGTGTTATCAAATGTAAATAAGTGACTATGGTCCCTGCTTCCCAAAAATCATTTCCAAGTTAGTTCTGTGTTGCTTTGTCACCATTCTCATGTTCATTGCAACTCCACATGGTGAGTTCTTCCACAGAGCTCCAGACTGAGACATGGACAGTTATTTTTGTTTCTTCAGTTTGCAAATAATTGGGTCAACTGTTATTATCATCTCACCAACCTGCTTGGGGATACTATTGTAGCCCAGTCCAGCCTCGTGTAGGTCTACAGTCTTGTCCCCGACATCCTAAGACAACTTTTTGATCTTGGCCACGTAGTAAGTTCTGTGGAAAGGTTTCTTTTATACAGGTACTGTAACGAGGAGGATAATAACACTCCTCTCCCTTACAGAGATGCTCATTACCAGCACAAAGCAAAGAAATATGTGAGCCTGAAATCTTACTGGTTGATGCCCCTCATTGCAATGAACATCAATCTCTGACTTTTGTGCATTGGGTTTTCAAGGGTTATTTTTTTAGTGTTATTCTGTCTCTCACAGCTACAATAAATGGTAATTTCTTTGTCAGAGGGCAAATGTACAAAATCAGCAAGTGATCATATACTCAGTGCTCTGATTTTCCACCCTTACACCTCCCCCCTTCACATTGCTAGCAAAATCGATTAGAAAACCAACATTGCCTGCATAACATGCAGGTCGATGGGGCTGCTTCCCCCCAACTTTTCAGCCTCATCAATGACACAGAAGAGGCGAAACCCAAAACAATTGTTGAGCCGGGGACAAGTGGATAACCCCAAGTGTAGCTTATGGCGGGTTTGGTGTGTGTGGGGAAAAAAGGGTAAGCTTCACTCGGGGTGACCGCTTGGGAGGGTAAACCAAATACTTAATGGAAGAGAGTTTGTAGCAGAACTAAATATTTGGAACTGAAAAACCTTGAAAGTGGGACTGATCAATCCCAATTATAAATGTTAGGATATGCTTGATGGAAGAACTTTTTTAATATTTAAGGAAATATTTGTCCGTGTAGTCAGTTTTGGTCGACTAAGTTAACAACACTATCTCACACGCTTTCTTACTTTTTAGAACTATTTAGAAGAGTTAGAAAATATAATGTGTTGTATACTGGATGTAAGTGTTATATGTCAGTTTAAATAAGTATCCAGTATACTTTGAGAGGTTGTCAACAAGCTTAAAATTGAGTTTCAGCATACTAAAACCTACTGAAATTAACCTTCCTAGCGCTTCTGACGGCACTATCTCGTCCTGCACTTGCTTATGCAGTATTGCAGCTGACGAGATAGTGCCGTCCAACTAAGAGCTCAGAATCCCCGGCTGCACACTCTGCTCTGCTGTCTGTGCGATCCTTATGCAAGCCGGCTGTGACACCTCTGTACCAGCCTAATGTGCACATGAATGTCCCAATTTGGGGGCCGCTGGACATTCATGTGCAAATTGGGATAGTCATATGCAAATTGGGATATTTTCAAAGACCACACCTGGAATATCACCCCCATTGTCATTCCAGATGTGATCTTTGAAGTT
>CM070041.1:26718276-26745548 GCA_036250615.1 Ptychadena robeensis
GGACAAACTTACAAAATCAGTGAGGGGTCAAATAATTATTTCCTCCACTGTACCTTTTATGCCACAGTGTGCAGTAAAAGTAGTCTATGCGTTGTGCTAATCCATTTATTGGTTAACATTTTCGTTTTATAACTGAATGCCTAAAATATTCTCCTGCAATAGAAAGCACATGATCAGATTTTTTTTTAAATTTGTATCTGATACTCTGGAATAAAACTAACACAATGTGTCTTAACTGCAGAATGTCAGATTTAGTTTGAGGGTTTTTACATCCAAATCAAGTGAACGGTGCAGGGATTACAACAGTTTGAATATGTGCCTCCCACTTGATAAGGAACCAAAAGTAATGGGACAATTGGCTTCTCAGCTCAGCTATTCCTTCATTATCCCAATGACAACATGCATATTAAAGGTCGAAAGTTAATTTCAAGTGTGCTACTTGCATTTGGAATCTGTTGCTGTGAACTCTCAAGATGAGTTCCAAAGAGCTGTCGCTATCAGTGAAGCAATCCATCATTAGGCTGAAAAAACAAAACAAACCCATCAGAGAGATAGAAAAAACATTATGTGTGTCCAAAAAAACTGTTGGGAACTTTCTTAAAAAGAAGGAGTACACTGGTGAGCTCAGCAACACCAGAAGACCAAGGGAAACAACTGTGGTGGATGACCGAAGAATTCTTTCCCTGGTGAAGAAAACACCCTTCCCAACAGTTGGCCAGATCAAGAACACTCTCCAGGAGGTAGGTGTGTCAAAGTCAACGATCAATAGAAAACTTCACCAGAGTGAATACAGAGGCTTCACCACAAGATGTAAACCATTGCTGAGCCTCAAAAACAGGAAGATCAGATTAGAGTCATCTAAAAAAGCCTTCACAGTTCTGGAACATCATCCTATGGACAGATGAGACTAGGATCAACCAGAGTGATAGGAAAAGAAGAGTATAGAGACTCACAGTGCAGATGGACAATGACCCAAAGCAGACTGCAAAAGCAACCAAAGGGTTTTTTAAGGGAAAGAAGTGGAATGTCCAATTTAATCACCTGACATGAATCCGATTGAGCAAGCATTTCACTTGCTGAAGACAAAACTGAAGGGAAAATGCCCCAAGGTAAAGCAGGAACTGAAGACAGTTGAAGTAGAGGCCTGGCAGAGCATCACCAGGGATGAAACCCAGCATCTGGTGATGTCTATGCGTTCCAGACTTCAGGATGTATTTGGCTGCAAAGGATTTGCAACCAAGTATTAAAAAGGGAAAGTTTGATTTATGATTATTATGCCATCCCATTACTTATGGTCCCTTAACAAGTGGGAGGCACATGTGCAAACTGTAATTCCTACACCGTTCACCTGATTTAGATGTAAATACTCTCAAATTAAAACTGACAGTCTGCAGTTAAAGGACATCTGTTTCATTCCAAATCCATAGTGGTGGTGTATAGAGCCAAAAATTTTAGAATTGTGTCAATGTCCCAATATTTATGGACCTGACTGTATATATATATATATATATATATATATATATATATATATATATATATGTTATACAATATTATTTAAATCTAATAAACACAGCACCTCCAAAAGAAGCCAGTATTGGCCAACCATATGGATGACAAATAAGTCTTGCAGATGAATAATCTAGAGGCAACCATGCGACTTAGAATTCTGCCAACTACCGTATTTTTGGACTATAAGACGCACCGGACCATAAGAGCAGAACAGTTTTTTAGGGCAGGAAAACCGGAAAAAAAAGATTTAATAACTTTTCACATCAATTGGGTTAATGCAATGAATTCAATGAATGCAATATTCAATTCAGCCAGTAGGGGTCACTAGCAGCAGTACACTCACAGCACAACGTCATTCTCCACACTGATCGTCAGGAGGAGGAGGAGACAGAAATCTTCAGTCTTCTCCCTTTCCTCTGCTCTGATCAGCTGTTAATGTGTCCGTGGGAACTGCAGAGTTATTGCAGTTCTCAGTGACACTGAGAGAGGGAAAGATGGCAGTTCATCTCTCTCTCTCTCCATTGCCTATGCCAGCAAAGTTCTGCTGACATTTATACAGTTGGGAGAGCCGACAGTACAGTACAGCTGGGAGAGCCGACACCAGCCGCCATCTCTCAACTTCCAGCTGCCCCACGGCGACAAGCCCTTAATGAAAATGCTTCCCCCTTTGCTGGAGTATGGCTGCTGCATTTTTTTTTTTAACGATAAAAGTTTATTGATCTTCGGTTAACTTTTAACAATGCAATACACGGCAAGAGAAAGGCTAGGAAAAAGTCCAGCGACTGGAGTACAAAACAAGTAAAGTGCCCGCTTCCCATATAAGTTTGTATGTCCTGTATTAGGCTATGTTTCCATTATGTCGGGACCCCTCCACTAAGCGCATATGCTTAGCGGGGGTCCCCGACGTAGCAGATAGACTTACCTTCTTGGCGGAGACTTTGTCTTTACTGCGCCGAGCCGCTCCGCCGATGTAAGGCTGAACGTGCTCAACTATGTGACTATGCACAGGCAGATGTGTAAACAGACCATCCGCCGAGCAGGCAATGTCTTTGTGATACGTCGGGACCCCTGCTAAGTGTATACGCTTAGCGGAGGGGTCCCGACGTATAATGGAAACAAGCCCTTATCCTTCAGGAGATACCACACTATGTTTTTTTTATTTCGAAGAGTAAAACAATGGCAGTGGTTGGTAAGCATCAAATAAGTAATTGATGGAGTAGACTGCCACATGCTGGGCCTTATGTTTATAGTGAAGGACTGGAGCCATGTCATTATATAAAATAAATGGCAAGCCAATGGGTAGCAGTAATTAACTTTTAAATATAGTTACAATTGAAGTAGAAAAAAATCTTTATTTTGATTGAGCTCTGCTGGTGAAGAGGTTAAAGAACACTCGGGAAGTAAACGTAGGCATTAGTGGAACACGCTAATTTTCTCTTTTTCATAATATAATTTTAAAGGTGCCTGGGATTTGCCTTGACATGGGTCATGGCTTAATTATAGCAGCCGCGACCTCGAGCTATCTCAGGACAAAGAAATCTCATCTGTACTCTTCAAATGCACAATATTTGCAGTACAGTTTACCCTCTGGTTAAGGGTAAATGACTCATCTGCTGAACAAGAGGGAAGAGATGCCCTAGGCATATTACATTGACTGACTGCTCTGGCAGCACATGAAGCATTCAAAGTATAACATGTTACTGCTGAAAGGGGGCATAACATTTCTCCTGCCGCTGAATGGATGGTAGTTATCCATGGGAGATAACAGAGGATTATGTCATAGCAAAGTTGTACGGTCACAAACAAATCGATTTTTTTTTCCAATTCATCTGGTATCTGTCATCATACTGCCCACAATTGTAAAATACCAATGCATTAGACACTGGAGTCAAATCAAAACCAAAATACATTCTGTATATATGTCTTCACTGTTCATTTTGAAATCAGTTAAATTGTTTAATTTAGTAAGGTGGCCCTGTTCTAAAAAAAAAAAATGCTCTTTTAACATCATTGAAGAAAAAAACCATTTCTATTGGCTAGGCCTTTTTTGGGTCAATCGCTACATAAATGTTGAAATGAAGAATATGGAGGTAGAATGTTAACTGGATAACACACCCCTAAGCATTAGGCCCTGTTCACACCTATCCATTTTAACGCATCTTGGGAATTGCATGTTAATATATGTCCAACAACTTCACATTATATCCAATACGCCTGTATACATGAAAATACATTTCAAAGCACATTATTGGTGTCAATGTAGTCTAAAACCCCAAAACATTCCACGGGTTGGATGGGGGATCTAACCCAACTATTGAACTTTAAGGATATACAAATTAATTACTTTTTAAAATGTGTTAAGAACAAAATGTTTATTATAATAGCCGACCAGTATATATTTGCAGTGTTGAAGGAACCCCATGCAGACACAATGAGAACACACAAATTCCTTGCAGATAGTGCCCAGGCTAAGATTCGTTCAATTTGACAGTAAACCATTAACAATATTGTGAACCATATAAATATACAATATAAAGAAAGTTTGAGTTTATTGTGATTGGGGCTTAGTTCTCAACAATTCTGATTGTGGCTTAGTGCTTCACAATCCTATGAAAACATACTTACGTGCTTTTGCCTGGAATCAGATTCCTTCTTTATGTGCCTGGCTTACAGAGGTTAACTCAGGGTGCATTATCTTGAGCGACCACTGGGGTTGTTGATAATGGTTTTCTATGGGAAAATGTGTCATTTGGCATTATAGTGCAGAGCCGAGATCAGGGTAAAAAAAAAGGGTAAAGGTAGCCATCCGCAGGCCGATTTTCCACTAGATTTTTGACCAATCGATCACTGCGCTCGTTCACGAGATTAATCACCTAACGATCGGCAATCAATCTGGTTCTGCCCACCCTGAACGATCGACCAAACAAAATCGGAATCGACTTAAAATTGGATAGAACATTGAACAAACATGTTTTTTTTGGTCGATCGTTTTGCAATCGGAGTATGCAGCAGCCTTTCCGATCAATGGATTTTGTGGAATCAGCCATTTTGGAGAACAACTCATATCCAGATCAGCCACAAATCGGATTCCCAAGGTGGTGTTCCATCGATTTCCGATCCGATCAATTGCCGATTCCTGATCGCCTGGAAAGATCGGATCGGGAATCGTTCGGCAATTGATCGGTGACAAATCGGCCCGTGTATTGCTACCTTTAGAGCTAGGTAGAGAGGAGGGGCTGTGAGGGACCTTCTTAAAATACTCATTACAGGTAAGTTTTTTTTTGGGGGGGGGGTGTTGATGCATTCCTCCCTATTATTGGCACTTCTAGTGCCATTCATGCAAAGGGGAACTTCTGGTGGTAGGTCTGTTTTAAGTAGCAGTTTATTATAAATGTTTTAAGTCTAAACACATCTAATCATTATCAGAATTATACATTGTCGGAAAATAAATTATATATAGAGTCCATTTATAACTTATAAGGTAAATTCATTGTTTCTTTGGAGTCCTTTGGCGGTTCAAAAATCTAAAACAATCCCTTATGCGGTATCCTCCAATCCAAGACTTTTGTATATGAAACAGAAGCTTGGTTGCTTTTTAAGTAGTAACTTGCTTTCACAAAACATATTCAACACTTTTACTTAAAGGCAATTAGCACCAGCCATACCAGGCCTGGAGACACACTTCCTGTGTGCACTTAACCACTGCTCTTACTGCACACACCAATGAGTAGTCTAACTCAGGGCGCTCATCTCCTTTTGTGGAGACACACCAACTACCTTTCTGACAGAAGATAAAAAAATTCCTGTATATCCTTGGGTGAAATGGTAAAGCCCAACCAGTTGTTTCCCTCCCATTCCAGAGTCCAGACCCCTATATCCAAAACTTAACATAAATGCACAGCAAACTAATGTTGTCCAATATCCTGGACTCCATTCCAGGAAGCACTGCCTGATGGGATTACAGCCTGAAAACATGGAAAATATACTTGCAGTACTTATACTTGGTCACAGTGGTCCTATATAATATGCATATGTTATTTTTAAAATTAACCTTCCTCTCTGAGTATAAGGTAGGGACTGGTTACACTTGCTTGAGATAATTCAATAGTTACAACTTCATTGTATAAGTGACTCAACCAGAGGAAGGTATTTGTTTTTGGACCCTAGTTCACTGACAGAATATTTGAAGTGATGACTTCCCCTATTACAATTAGGCTATTGTTGCCATATTGGAGAATATCTTAGGTGACATTTTGAAGGTTCACAAACTTTTGTAAACAACTGTGGATATATGTCTTTGCTAACATCCGATGGGATTTTCTTTACATAAACATCTTTCCCTTTGGGCGGGGCTGCGGTAAAGAGTGATGAGATGGGAATTTAGCACATGTCCTATGTTTCAGGAATGACATCCGTTTCTGAAGGCTGGTTTTACATGGGCACTCTTCCTTACAAATGCGCTCAAACAGAAACCTTTACGTTAACTCTTCAAATAAGACTTCTCCCTTTCTGAAATACAAGTGATGCCCAATTAGCGTGAGGGATTGTCATACATATAAAGGAGGAAAAAAATAGGCTGCATTTCTTTAACTGTATCAAGCAGCCTAAGAAGCACATCTTTCATGCACTTCATCTCCTTCATCTCTCGTCTTCTCACAGAAAGGTGGTCATGTTCTCAGATCCCCACACATCACCTCTTCTCTCTGTTAACAGCCCACGTGAATAATTTTCCAGTGCAGATGGATAGGCAAAGAATATAATAGACACTGCTTGACAAAAGGAGCTTAAAGAAGGAGAAACTGTTCAATGACAGCATGATTTTTATTTTTTTATTTATTCTTTTTTACTCTTGCGACAGCATCGTTATTCATTTTAAGTGACTTGAAAGCACTAAGCAGTAAGTACAGCAAGCTGTGGGAGTAAAACATCCTCACCGGTTTCGGTTTCCAAGCAAAATAACTTGAATTGACTGAAGGTGCTGTCAGAAATTCAGTATGAGCGTAGTAGTCGGAGGCACGAGGACCGAGAGCAGTAATAAGCTGCTGCTCTTGATCTGTCCAGACATCTGACACATTGCTCTGTCTCTTCTGAGTCTGTTTTCCTGAGCACTGTGACATACAAGGAACTGGATCAAATATCCTGGTGACACCCAATAGTATGCAATGTCTACTAACAGAATCACATAGAAGGCTTAACTTGAAGTAATGACATGTTGTAGCAGAGCAGATGAATTATTCAGGCCCTGTCACTCAGTGGAGTACCGGTGATACAAAAACACAAAGTCAGTCAATGAGAAAATAAATTTGATTCTACTGAGTAAATAAAACTGACTTTTAGAAATCACTGTCCAATAGGGGGCCATGCATTTGGAACTAGATGGGCAACGGTTTATTTTTTTTGCCCTCTTTGCTTTACTTTGGTTATTCAAGTCAATCTCTGTTTTTGTGGTTTCCTAGCGTTTTTATTCATAAACATTTTTGCATGCAAATGCTAGACAATTGGAAATATGTATTTCATTTTTAAAATGTTTGTAAATAAATGTGCCTATGGAATTTCTTCCCTAGAAAGAAGAAGATCATTGATTTATTGATGGACTTTTTTCAGCTGCTTGAGGATCAAGGCATTTCTTTATTGTCGTTTGTTGCAATAAAATGAAGATTTTTGGCGACTCACATAAAACATAAATACTTTTTGAAAAACTAAGAAATTGGTGATAGTTCAAATTTGGTATTTTAGACAATATTTGTGCAATAGCTCATCAAACCAATTTTTTTTGTAAAAACACCTTAAAATTTATTCTCCCCTCCCATACGTAAATAGCTGTTTATGGTAAATTTTTAGTTTTAGAACGAAAATGTGTCTTTTAGTTGGTCAGTATGCTTAGATAATGTATACATCCAGGTCGTTAGAACCTGTAACAGACATGTCCCTAAATCACGGGTCGATCTGACAAGCAGGGGGAACCCCCCCCCCCGAGCACACAGCTGATCGGCTCCCAGCAGGGAAAAGGGGGCAAAATCTAGCAGGCACACAGCCTCTGCAGCCATCCTGTGTCAGGCTCTCCCCTCTGCCTGCAGTTCCCAGCCAGTGTGGTGAGGTATTAATATCTCACAACACCAGACCAGGGTCTCCATCGAACAGGAATCAATGTGCACATTGGATTCCTGTTTCTGTTGTGCACATTGGATTCCTGCGATCAGGCGCAGCGTGGTGACGTCACCATGCTGTGATCGATTGCAGGTCGATCACATGGGTATCTAAAACTTCCTTCCTGGCACTGGCCTTTTGGTGGTTGAGGGGAATGGAACTTATTCCAAATCCATTTTTAATTCCATTCCATTTTTGCAATGCGATTGTCTAGTGTTTTAAAACACCTTGCCATTTAGCAAATCATTAAGCCCTATTCGAGTGCCTTTCCCAGACCAAATGGGTCTGGTTATAAATTGGGAGGATACTCCCCTACAGTGGAACCTAGCCTTATCTCAACTAAAGAGTAGAGATGATGTCTGGTTTTGTAAAGAATATATTCAGTTGGCCTAAAAACGTTTCAAGAAGTTTCTTCACATTATCTGGACCAGTTTGGGGAGGGCCAAAAATATTTTTTTAGGTGATTTGGCAGATTTTTGGGAATTTTCTTATGACAAGCAAAGAGGCCATGAGTTTTGATGGTAGTATTAACATCCACATGTTAACTTCAATTAAGATACTTGGCTAAACAGAAACATATTGCCTAATGTCTTCTGGAATTGTCAAGGCTGTTTAAAAGTGCATTTATAAATATGTAACAATGTGACCTGCTAAAATCACAATAAAGTCAATAAAGTAAATAATCTGTTGGTGAACATTGTTGAGAAAATACTTTTGGCCCTGTACAAATCATTATAAAATCTGTGGATGGACTATAAACTGAATTTTAGTTGGCAATGGTTACAATGGCAAAATTAATGCGATAAAGGTAAAATATTGCAGATGATCTATTGGCGGAAATAGGCAAAACTGCATTTTTAGTTAGTGGTAATTAGTCTGCTCATAGTCTGACCTACATGAACCAAGTGACAGCAACAAATCCAATCAATAAAGAAACAACTAGCATCTAAACAGCAGTAAGTGCTGGATTACTTAAGACTGATGAAGCTTCTGCCCCCTGACTCATACAGTGTAAACATTACATAGGCTTTCTTACATTGTAACTGCTTGTCTCAATATTACAAATTTGGTCACTGAAGCTGAAAGTTATATAGAGAGCAGCCTACCTGACAGTGTAACTGACAGTCTAAACATTACAAACATGGTTACTGAAGCTGAAAAAGACACAAGTCTGTTTTTCAGAATTTAACTTATTATTATCACTCGGGAAATGCCCTTTGTTAGCCCAAACATGTTTATAATTCTGTTAAAGAAGCCACCTTTTTAATATTGTAAAGGTCCCATTTTGCCTCCAAAACAGACCTGATTGGTCTGGACTCCCAAAGATCTCTCTTGGTGTCCTGTTTAAATATACAGTCAAGCCCATAATTATTTATACCCCTGGCAAATGTTGACTTAAAGTTACTTTTATTCAACCAGCAAGTTATTTTTTGACAGAAAGTGACCTAGGTGTCTCCCAAAAGATAAGACGATGTACAAGAGACATTTTTGTGGACATTTTTTTTATTTCTCAGCTTTTTTTTACATTTGAGCAAAAAGTGTCATGTCCAAAATTATTCATACCCTTCTCAATAATCAATAGAAATGTGGTAAAGGCTTCCTATAACTGCAGACCAGCTTTTTTGCACACCTTGAGACATTGCCACTAGGATGGCCTTGGTGGTGCTCCTTGGATTCTTCTTTACCACTCTCACTATCCTCCTGGCCAGCCCAGGTCTCACTTGTTTCCGACCACGTCCTCCGAAATTTTCCACAGTACTGAACATCATTTAATAATACTTTGCACTGTAGCCACTGGAACTTGAAAACATTAAGATATGGCCTTGTAGCCCTTTCCTGGCTTGTGAGCAGCCTCAATGCGCAGCCGCAGGTCCTCACTGAGCTCCTTTGTCTTAGCCATGACTGTCCACAAACCAACTGCAGAGAGCTTCTGTTTTTCACCTGTTGAGTCGAGTTCCCAATTAATCAGAGTAATTAGGATGCTTTTGATCAGCTTGGACTATTTGGAATGGTATAGAACTTTGGATTGTGAGACTGTGACAGTTTGTGAAGGGTATGAATAATTATAAATAAAAGCTGAGAATTTTTTTTTTGTACATTGTCTTATTATCTTATCGGAGACACATATGTCATTTCCCATCAAAAAAATGTCCTGTGGAGTTGTGGCCTCCATGAATAGTTTTTTGTTCAGCATATTCACCAGTAAATAACAAACATACACCCAGCCTTTAATGATTTAAAGGAAATATGATTTATTGAATCAAATAATATTCTACAGATTATCATATGCCCATTGTAGGTGCTTTTGATTTTGGACAGGGGTTAGCAAGGGCACTTTGATGCTTTGTAGTCACTTAGCTTTGTTTCTCATCTGCAATCCACAGCATGTTCTGATATTTTTCTAGTATGTCCAGAAAAAAGTTTTTTTTAGCAATTTGTTCTAAAGTTGTCATCATCTTAGCTGAATCCTGAAGTCAAGCTCTTTCTTGCATCTTGTATCACACATGCTGGAGTAGAGACAGAAATCATAGGAGCACAAGTATTTTGACCATTGCGAATTGGTAATTCATGTCTGGAGAGATGGCTGTGCAAGAGTTGACAAATCACTCAAGACCAGATAGCCTCTGGTTGTTGGAAGGGGTTATATGTTGGCGGTAGACAGACAGACCAGAGAGCAGTGGCATATCAGGATTTAGGCTGAATTGATAATTTTTAATAACAAACCATGGTCAGTAAGTAAGTCAGACAAGTAAGGTCGACATCGAGTGAGCAGGAATACAATTAGGTACTTAGGCTGTCCAGTGAAAGATCTGGAGTTGGGCATCTACACCTGTTTGTTGCTCAAAAATTCTTAAAATTTTCCAGTACCTATAATGCCCTGGCGATCTGCGGATCGAGTGAGCCGGATCCACATATATCTTTAATGTGGTTTCGGACCGCCCGGCTTTTATGGTTGCTAGGGTTACTGCTCGCCCACACAGGATCCTCCCCACTCCTGTGTATGCGGGCTGCAGACTTCCGGCTACGCTGGCTACATTAGCGGCACGCCGGGAGCGTAGCCCCCATGCACAGGAGTCATTGTTGGCTTCTGCCACACGTGGAGGCTCCCGGTTAGGCGGCGGTTGTTTGATCCTTTGGACTTTCTCTGGAGCTGTGCTGCTGCGTCCATCAAAAATCCCAGCCCTAAGGTAAATACCTAATTCAAACAAGGCATTTGAACTTCCTTTTCTCCCCTTTTCTTGCACTGCGGGTATATGGTTGTTCCAATTAATCACATGAGATTAATGTTGATCGGCAGTAATTGGTGCATGCTCTAGAATGTATATATCCCGATGCTGTGCTTCTAAATTATATTTAGGTCAGTTTGTACATTATGAAAGCCACCTCTGGGCTAGTGCAATGATAGTTGATACTGTAAATCCCCAGGGGAATCTAAATAGCACGGACAAGGTATATGTTTGAGGCACTAATCACTTACAAAAGACTCTATTATACTTACCATACTCCTTACTAATAAGAGTATTCATACAATATATACAGTGGAGGAAATAATTATTTGACCCCTCACTGATTTTGTAAGTTTGCACTGACAAAGAATGAAAAGTCGTCAGAAACAGTATCAGTTCAATGGGTAGGTTTATTGTACAGTGGCAGTATAGCACAATCAAAAGGAAAATCGAAAAAATAACTTAAATAAAAGATAGAACGATTTGCATTTCATTGAGTGAAATAAGTTTTTGACCTCTACAAAAAAAGGACTTAATACGTGGATGGAAACCCCTGTTTGCAAGCACGAGGTCAAACGTTTCTTGTATTGAGGACCGAAGTTTTGTGCACATTTTAGTGAGGAATGTTGGCCACTCTCTTGCAGATCATCTCTAAATCCCTAAGGTTTCGAGGCTGTCTTGGTGCAACTCTGAGACGTTGAGCTCCTCCATAGGTTTTTCTATTGGATTAAGGTCCTGAGACTGACGAGGGCCACTCTGACCTTATGTGCTTCTTCGTTGAGCCACTCCTGTTGTTGCTTTGCTGTATGTTTTTGGGGCAGCAGTTTTTCTTCCTCCAAACACAGCGGAGTTGAGTTAGACACAAAGAGCTCTATTTTGGTCTCTCAGACCACAGCACCTTCTCCCAGTCACTCTCTGATATCAGGTGGTGTGCATTTGGCACTTCAGACGGTGCCTGCACATGTGCCTTCCTGAAAGGGGGACCTTGCGAGCCTGCGGGATTTGAAGTCCATTGGGGTGTAATGTGTTTCCAATGGTTTTTCTTGGTGACTGTGGTCCCTGCTAATTTGAGGGCATTAACTAACTCTCCCGTTAGTTCTAGGATGCTGTTTTTATCACTTTTCTTTTTAGAACCATTGACACCCGGACACGAGGTGGAGATCTGTGCGTGGAGTCCCCAGAGCGAGGTGATTGATGGTCATTTTGTGCTCCTATCATTTTTTTCGAACAATCGCACCAACAGTTGTCACCTTCTCATCTCTTTAGCTTTGCTAATGGTTTTGGTAGCCCAGTCCAGCTTGTTGCGGTCTACAATTTTGTTTGACAGTCTTGGGACAGTCTTTGGTCTTTCCATGTTGGAGAGTTTTGGGAGTTGCTTGATGATTGATTCTGTGGAAGGTGGTCTTTATACGGTGACTAGTTTAAGACAGGTGTCCTTAATGAGGGTGACTAATTTGAGTGAGAGTGTTAACCCCCGGGTGGGAGCCAGTAACTCTAATGGTTGGAGGGGTTCAATACTATTTTCACTCAATGAAATGCAAACAGTTTGCGAGTTTTTTTAGAAGTAATTTTTTTTCGGTTTTTTTTGGATGGTGCTACTTCCATGTTAGCAATAACATACCATTGAAATTGATACTGTTCTGAGACTTTTTCATTTCTTTGTCATTTGGACAATTTACAAAATCAGTGAGGGGTCAAATAATTATTTCCTCCACTGTATATGCTTTAAATCCACATAAAACCATCTATTTGGTCTCTTTTATAATATAGCACATTCGGATATCTTCATCCCCTTGGTCTCCTTGGGGAGCCCCAAGTGGGTCCTGGATCGCACTGCCCCCTACCTGTAGAGACACTCACATCTCACCACCCCGCTGCCAACATTATCTCACAGCTTTGTGGACAAAAGTGCAAACTCAGTGGTGACTTCGCGAAAAAATTAAATAGATAACACAGATCCCACTTTGTTTTATCGGTGGGAAAACCATAACACTCTAATTAAGAATGCTTGATCAACTGTGATGTCTACTAATGAAAAGGGGAAGAATTTCCCTAAATATTTCTGGTATGTTCTATAGACTTCCTAATTCTTTTTGAAGCCAATGTTTTTAACCTATGAAACCACAACCACATTTTCCATCAGTTCATCCATGAGAGGCAGGTAAGCCCATTACACAAAGTTGGGTGGTGGTTGCAGTATTTCAATCTTTTAGATAATTTTACAACCTTCCAAATCACATCTACAAGCTAAACATGGAACATATAAATGCCATGAGATTTACAGCCCCTACAATGACCCAGAGTTTGCTAACGTGCCTCTGCTTTCAAAGATATTGGGGGTATAAGAGCACTAAGGTGGTCAAATGGTAAGATCACCATGTGGTAAATATTTGTCTTCATTTTGCAAAGCTAACGCACCACGATACATATATGTAAAAGAAATAAACGTTTTATGTTTAGCCAATAAGACTTAAATTACTTTTATACTGCTGCACAGGTACATTGCAGTCTAAATAAATCCTCTAGATGTCCGTACAAACACACCATAGCACTTAAGATTGACTATAATCTCTTATGTACTTATTTGTTCTTTCTTCCCATCAAGAAGTTTGTTTTATTGAACAAAGGGCATAAGCTAATGTATTCATTTTCATTCTGAAAGGCATTTAAGGCTGCAGCAACATGCCCTTCACACAGCCACTGGCCTGTTAATGGAGCTGATTTGGTGTAATAATTAGCACAAGGCTTTCACTAACTACAGTGCTTACAAACACCAAAGGTGTAGAGGTTCGTGACAAACATTGCATTCTGTGACAAATAAGGTAGGGCAAAGGTGGACATTAGTTCTGTGATTTGCTTCACTTAACAGACAGCTAGTTACCCAACTACTGTTTAAATGTGTCCGTGTATTAGCTGCGGTGCCGTAATGTTTTTCTTTCTATGCTTAGACTGCTCTGGGTCTTAGCACGTTACGTTGGCTGTAGAAGACTGGGTCTATGCTTTGTTTAAGCAAAAGATAAAGGCTTTGACTGTCCATGAGTGGTTTGTTGCCTTTTAATATAATAGTTTTATAAAAAGAAAAAACTTGAACAATAATACTTATCTAATGAATAATATGGCCCTAAATCTCAAAAGGCAATGGTCATAGCTTACAAATAGTGCATGCATTATTCTATTTATTTAAGATTTGGATAAGTTGTGACGAATTGGAGCCACCTTTTCTAGTTGTTCTTATTACCAATGTCAGAGAAAATCTTAAAATGTCTTAGAAAGGAATAAACATCCGAGTGATAAGATTTTAATCCACCTCTTCCATATCCAAAGTATAAAAAAAAGGTTTTGACTTTTGAAATACAATTACATTGTAGATATTGCTATTTTGGCAGCCTTTAAGTATTGTTAGGAAGTCGAAACCCTAGTTTAAAAAAGTATTGTTTTAATTTCTGGTTACATCATGGATAGCAAACTATTAGTACGTAGTATATCCAGGTTGACAGTCTATTTAAACACATGAATGGTACTACTGATATCATGGAATTAGTCCAAAAAGTACATTCATTAAGTACAAATCGGTATTACAGATGTGGTTATTCACAGTTTGGCTTATGAGACTGCTTAAACAAAGTTTGCTTTGAAAAAACCCTCACTACACAGGCTGGAAGCTGCTGACAGCAGCCGTGATGGTCTCCACCCCCTTGCCTGTGTCACAGCTCTCAGATGACAGGCAGAGCTGACACAGGCAAGGGGGCGGAGCCGAGCCCAGCTGCTAGTCAAAGTGTGGGGAGAGGAGGGAGGGCCCTGCAGCCAATCCTGTGGGCCTTGCTCAACTCTGCCTCCACGATCGACCGGGATGTCAGACATGTCTGTTCCCGGTTTGATCAACCTTTTTCGGGCCGGATCAATCGATCCTGCCGGAAGAAAGGTAATTTTTCCTAAATTTTGCATTCGATCGACGAACTTGCATGTTGATCAATCGTTCATTTACAGAATGGAAAACTGATCCATGTATGGCCACCTTTAGTGCTTGGAACCAATTCCCTCTCCTGTAGTATTGGCACTGCACCTAGCCAAAACAACTTGTGTCAATGTAACTTCATAAACCTAAGATTTATATGAATTGAGACATTATCAGTATAGACAATTTTTATTAATCAGAGGTATATGCTTGATACGTATTACCTGAATGAGCCCATTAGAAAATGTAGTCATCCTGGATAGGCATGAGATGGTTCTATAAAACAGTCTAGGACCCATGATCATTTCTCTGTATGTTTTGTGAATTTGTAGGCAGTTTGTGCAATGTAATCTTTATTGTCCTGCAGTGATATAATTTTTTAAAATGATTCAGATCAAGCCTAATTGATACTTGAATGTTATTGATACTTTCTGTGATCTGTTGGTACCTTTTAACAGACCCTGTTAAGGCAATTCGCCTTGACGGTTCTTTTCGGGGTCCCCATCCATAGTTGCTTATGGGAATCCATATGTGAGTGGCACACATGGCAATTCCTGTACATTCGGCTGGCGTCTGAAAGCAGCGTGCAGATGTCACCATGCTGTGATTGCTCGCTGGTGGAATGCATGGCAATCTAGCCGTGTATGGGTAGATTAAGTCCATTATGGATGTGGTACCCTCCCTAGCTCACCGCCTGTACCGCGCCGTTTTAACAGCGTGGTATGGGCAATCGCAGCAGTGTACAAAGTACACTGCTTGCAATTCCCCTCCCCCGAACCCTATCCACACAGCCGGCATCATTAATGACGCCGGCTGTGAGGGCTGGAAAGCCGACGCCCCTCCATTGACATGGAGGTCTATGGTGCTGTCCATCCCCCACCCCCTTCCGCGTCATTTTGACGCATCGCCGTAACTTTCCGGGGATATGCAGCTTTCATGGGAGCCCAGCTCATGCAGAGTTTGTTCATCACACAAACCCTGGACCAGCTGGGCTCGTCATAACCGCTAGGGAGGTTAAAATAGGGGCACTTTTCTAATTGTTACCAATTAAAAAAGAACACCCTTAGGCTTTGTTTCCATTGCGTTGGGACCCCTCCGCTAAGCGTACACGCTTAGCGGGAGGTCCCAACGTAACAGATAGACTTACCTGCTCAGCGGAGACTCTGTCTTCATTCTGTCTTCGTATACGCTTAGCGTAGGGGTCCTGACGTATAATAGAAACAAGCCCTTATTATCTCAGTAATCCCCCTATTTTCAACAATACATATATATGTAAATATTTACAGGTTTGTTCTACCTAGTAGCAAAATATATTTGCATTTAGATACAAGCACATTTCATGAGAACAAAGCATTACATTTGAAATTATTGTACGTTAACTTCTTCATAACTTAATTGACGTGTCACTTCTATGAGTCTACTTCGCTCGCAAGATTATTACTTCCCATTGGAGCTCAAAAGGTTAAGTGTCCTTGCGCTTGAATGGCCTCAATGATATCGGCTAAGTACTCTGTGCATATGCATGATGGTGTGGGAATGGGACTGCAGAGTTGTTTATTATAGGGAGGCAATGTTGTGTGAACAGTTCTTGGATGGGTTTGGTAATGGATGACCAAAGTTTATCTTCACACAAGTTAAATGTCTCACCCACACATATTAATCTGAGTTATATTGAAATAGTTACATATTTTTATTATGTGTTTTTGTATGTGCCATTTCAACTTTTATTGTAAAACACTTTTTTAACAGACATGTGAAGTACGCCTATTTAGATTTCTGTAACATTGAATTTTTTTTCTTTCTCTCAAAACACCAGCAAACGTTATTGCTAATTACAATATTGTACAACAAATCTAAAATATCTCTTATCAGATTTAATGTCGGTTATAATAAATGGGATTTAGGGTAGGAACTTTAACTTTTAGGATTGTACAATATTTTCAAGCAAAGCAGCACTAAATCACATGATCCATACGCTTTTCTATCATTTTAATCATTTCAAGGATTTTCCAATTTCAAACAACATGAAAACTAAACTTCCTTCTGCAGAGGGAGTTATTGATAGAATATGAACTATGCTGTTTGGACTTTTCTCTGTGTTTGAGCTTCTCCGTTGTCAGTAGATCAGCACTATTCTTTCCAGTTCTTTCTGTTTCTTCCTTTTCTTGGTCCACTATCTTGGTCTACTGTCCAACCATTGAGTAGCATAATAACAGCTTTACATAATCCTTTGTAATAAAGTACAAGTGTCTCTGCGTCCAGTCATTTTTTCACGAAAAAACCTGTCGCACTCAGCAAAGCAAATCTGTGATTGTAGAAACGCTGTTAAAGGGTCATTGCCTGATTGAAATCTGCGACTGTAAGTTCATTTCTGTAAGAAAAAAAATTACAGAACATAGACACACTATTAAAGGGACATTTACAAGCAAACTGACTTTAGTAGCAAAGTACGCCTACAGAAAATCTGCGAGTATGTTTGCGAAACCTTAATTCTTTAACATTTCTAAATAATAAATACAATAAGATAGAAATCAACTGCATGGTTGTCCACTTTTTTTGTACTGGAACAAGTCTGTTTTTACAAATGTTTGACCACATATGTTCTAGCGCCCGTTAATTTAACAGGCTTAATATCTAGTAACATAATAACAGCTTTTGACTTTCTTCATGTCAGCTTATAGATGGCATATGATGTACTGTGCAAGTTTTACAACAACAAAAAAATCTTAGCAATTTTTATTTGAAGTTTAGGACCGCTTTTTGGATGTCCGTCTGCAGTGTAGAGGAAACACATACGTAGAGAATTTTAACAGAAATATCGTATGTCTATGCCATATTCGTGTATGTATACATACTGTATATGAACAAAGCACACATATATCACAGGCCAAAGTAGTAATGTCATATATTATATACTGTAGTTAGCTTAAAGAGGATACTGTAGAGTTTTTTGAGTACTTTTTAACCCTGCAAAACACATTTTCAACAATTGATTTTTCTTTTTAACCTCCGTAGCGAAACGCCCGAAGCCAGTTCGGGCACAGGGACGCTGCAACTATCGATGCAACCGCCAGCTTCTCCCGCGTCCCCGAGTGACGTCACGGAGGCGGGACCCGGGCTTAAAGAAAAATTTTTTTTTTCATTTTTTAACCTCCCTAGCGGTTGAGACGAACCCTGTTCATTCGCTGAACAGGGTCCTCTCAACCGCAGGGGAAGCCGGCAGCAGGGAGACCCTATGCCTCCCTGGAAAGCTGCAGCGATTGTCTTCATTGCCTTATCCGGGGTTGTGGCATAGACCTCCATGTTAATGGAGGAGCGCCGGCTTTTCCTCTCACGTAGCTGGTGTCAGTAATGACACCAGCTGTGTGAAGAGCTCCGGAGAGATACCGGAAATGACAGGCAGTGTACTGTGTATACTGCCTCGATTGCCCGTATTGCGCCGTTTACAACGGCGCGATACGGGCAGTGCGCTAGGGAGGTTAAGAATTTTTTTTTACTTTTGCACTGGATCAGAGAAAAGAAAACAAGTGTAAAATTCTGTACCTCTAAAGCCGGCCATAGCGCTTCAATCTGTGGCCGATTTTGCGAATGATCACCATGCGCATTCAGGGTGATCGCTTGGTGATCAATCGCAAAACGAACGCGCCCACCTGGTGCAACCGTTCGTAGTTGCACAAAACTTTGATCAGCCAGAGAACAAAGTTTTTTCTGGTCGAGCGCCAGTACTTTGAATGGGGACAAGGGTCCCCATCCAAAGTATTGGTTGTCGAATCGCAAATGGTGTATTTCGAACGTTTTGACCATGGCATGATGATGTCATCATGCTGCAGTTGATTGTTCGATAAACGCCCGCCGAGCATAGGGTCTATGGCCGGTTTAACCTCCCTAGCGTTACGCCCGAAGCAAGTACGGGCTCAGTCTGATCGTGAATCAAACGGCGCCCGTGCTGGAATCAGGCGCAACTGCTGGCTCTCTGTGTGCCTGCAGCATTTCTACAGAGCTGCAGGCGCACAGAGCCTTTCCGCCCCCATTGGCGTCATCGGTGACGCCGATGGGGGCGCAAAGGACAAACACTGTAGAAATCTGCACCTCAGTGAACCGCCAGGGAGGTTAAATTAAGTTTTATAAATGTCTACATAACTGGCTGGGAGATCACTAAGTTCTATCATTAACAATAATCAAACATATATGTCAATACTAACAAAAAGGAAAACAAAAATATTGGCTGCAGCTCTTCTTTGAAGGAAATCCAAAATCGGAACTGTCTTCAGCTGTATTTCATGGTGTCCCCCTACATGGTCTTAATTCTCGAACTTCATCAGTGATTTCATATTTAATTTCTTCCTATATAAACTGCATGAAAACACTAACACTAACACTAATTTACTGATTAGCTCCCACAAAACATAGACCCACCCTTAAGAATTAATCTTTGTAGTATTAGATAATCTTTAATCAAAGGTGGTGCTATTAAACTCCCTCCTGAAGGTTGATATTGGTTGAATTGAATTGGTATTATACCCTACATCATTGATTGTAAGCCTTTTAGAGACCGAGTGCCCAAATTGAAACCCACACCCAACTTATGTATCTCAAAGTGCCGGCATGGCAATTAAACCTGAATAACACAACTTATTTACACACACAAAACATGTAAACACACACTCTACTTTCTTATAAGATAGAATAGGAGAGGGTATAGGGTGCTGTGTGCAATCAGAAGAGAGTGGAAGAGAACTGACAGCATTGAGAGCCAATAGGCTGCAGTTCTCTCCTCTGTGCTGGCTGACAGTTTGCGTGCCATGCCCACAGAGAGGGCTCCGAGTGCCACCTCTGACTTGCATGCCATAGGTTCGCCATCACTGCACTACATGTTCCATCTTCTCCAGGCATTCTATTTGGGCCTCTTTTTTTGAGGATCTAATGGAAAGTCCAACAAGGGTGCCATAGCTGAATATCACATTTGTAGCTGATAGGTCAATGACTTGAGATTTCAGCTTGCATCAAGAAGAGTTGTTACTGGTCGCTGGCTGAATACAAAGTGTGTTGTTGTGACTCCTGATAAAGGAATTGTTGAACCTGGCAAAAATGGCAGTGACATGCTAAAGGAAATGGGTTTAAGGCTTAGATACACATTACTAATCAATAGACTATTTAAAAGATTGCACCACTGACGTTAAAACATCTGATATTTATACTCTAGCCAATTTAGAAAGCATTTACTAATCCAATTGCAGCATGACCATATAACCATATAATGACAAACATTTTGGATTAAGTTTAAGGAAAAATGGGCCTACACGTTTTTTCTAATTACCGTATATACTCGAAAATAGAATTCGGCTTATATTTGGGTCAAAAAATGAAAATCGCGGCATTTTGTAGGTATACTTTATGAGTGTATTACAAAGCCCCCAAACATGCTATCATCACCAAATTTGCTGGAGATGTAGAGAAGGGTTGTGGGAACATTTGAATCTTTTTTTATTTTGCTCTAGCATATGTCGTTTTTGCATAAATTAGGTTGAAAGGCAAGTCAAATTTAAACTTATTTTGTGCAAAAACTTGATATGCTAGAACAATACTTTTTTCTTTACAATGTTCCCACATCCATTCTCTACATCTCCAGCAATTTTAATGATGATTCCATACTCAGGGGCTTTGTAATTAACTTCTTAACAAATCTGCTGAGTTAAATAATTACACCTCAAAACAAAAGTACATTTGCTATGTGCTTCTATGTCTTAGTTGCTGCATTTCCGTAGGCTTATACTCGATTTATTCAGTTTTTATATTTGTGCCGGCTTATACTCAAGTATATGCGGAGATTTAAAGAGACCATTTTATGATTTTATGAAAATGATGGCTCAAGTGATTTATATAATCTGTTGTATATTATATAATAAATATAATAATATACATATAAAAACACTGCCTGTATATTCCTTGCCTCTTGATATACTTACTGAATTTCATGAAATTCTTATATATTCTCTCCCTAGAGGCAAAAGCTTCTTGAACAGATTGGGGATGGAAAGCTACCGTTTGTTACTCCAAAAGATGAAACCTTCCATGAACTGGTATGTTATATTTTACTTGTGTAGCCTGTCTTGTATGGACAAACATTTGGAAATTACAGAATTTTTCACAGTATAAGACACATACCATAGTTTTGGAGAGAAAAGAGACACAGTCATTCACATATAAAGTGACTATACAGAATGTTCCAGAACAGTAGGCAGGACTGGACCAATGCAGTATTCACTGTGTATTCCCCAGCCAAGTCAAAAGGCCAGTGCCAGGAGGGAGGTCTTAGTTGTCAGGGCTGAAACTTTAGCATGTGTCTATATACTTGCCATAAACATTTTCTGAGCATGCTTATCAACTTATAAAGAGACACATTTTACAATCTGGCACTTACAACTTAAGGTGGTCATACACGGGTCAATACTCGTTCAATCCCTCGAGTGCAGCGTGATGACGTCACCATGCTGAGCTTGAGCTTTGTCGATTAAACGCCCTCGGTCTCCATCCAAAGTAATGGCAATGAAACAGGCATTTACCAACATGTTGGTTCCCTGTTTGATTGATCCTGCTCAAGGAAAAAGTGGCTGTAATTGATTCCCGAACAATCGATAAGAACAAAAGGGCACGGTGGTCGATTGCTCAGGAATCGATTGAAAAATTGACCAGTGTATGACCACATTTACCCATGAGCAGCTATTTACATATGGTAGCAGATATGAGTCTGTGTCAAAAAATGTATTTATTGTAATGCAGAATGTTAATGTTAATAAGTTAGGTAAGTTTGAGAATTGGTTCTGCTAGTGCAGCTAATATCTCCTTGACAGTGGATTTTTTGCTTGGCTGGAGGGAAAGGAACAAATTCCAGTCTCCCAGAAAGAATGGGACAACATTTTTTTTTTTTTACATATTCGAACCATAAGACTATGATGATTGGTAAAAAGTGTGTATTATAGTCTGAAAAATGTGATACCAATTCTTCAAAAGAATAATTTAGTCTGACCTCCTTGGAATACAAAATTGGATAAATGTATCCATCTACTATATCTGTCTACTATTTATCTATCTACTATAGAAAATACAATGCATTAAAAACAACTCTAACCTGTTTTCTCCTCCTGGTATTGGAGCATGGAGGATTTAAGAAATTAAATTAAAACCCTTCGGTTATGCCCCAGTGGAGTACCTTTTTATTCCCGAACACTTTCTTGTCAATGTGTTGTGCTGATTTGTATTCTGGATTCCACCATTTATTGAAGTATATTTTGGGAGGTTCAAACTATTTGGATTTGTGTATACCTCAATGGACAAAAAGTTAAGATTTTTCTCAAACTTAAGCCCCCCATACACGTTCCGATTTTTCGTACGAATTTTGCCCGACCGACCGATCGGGTCGGGAGATCAATCGATCGGGAGATTAATCGGATTCGGAATTATGTACCCGACCGATCCCGATTTCTGAAAATCGGCCGAAAAATCGATCGGGACCGCTTCGGACCTGTCCGTAAATTTTTGGTCGATCTGCTGTTAATAAATAGGGTCGGGCTGAAGGATCGGTGATAATTCGAATTCCGATTTTTCGTGCCAGCCGACCGACCGACCATAACATTTTAGGTGAAAATCGGGTGACAGGATCGGACGAAAAATCGGTCGGGAGAATAATCGGAACGTGTATGGGGGGCTTTAGTAAGTTTACAAATGTTTTTTTTCTTAAACCATGTATATATGGGCTAATTCACACAGTCAGTTAGGACATGCCTATTGGCTGCTCCGAATCAACTGCTAACCATGACCACCTGCACAGGCAGCACAGGGGGCCTTGGCCTGCCAACTGGACTTACAATGTGTGCAACCGCTGCAGTCTCCTTAAAACTGACCATGTAAATTCAGCATGACAGATACGATTATTCTTTGTTTCATTAGCGCTGTACCTTATGTGCTTTTTTCCAAATTCTGCACTTCCTTTCAGTGGAATAAAAAGTATTCAAAATTAGTAATTCATGAAGCTCAGGAAACACCATCCGAGTTGCATCAGAATGTCCAAAGGGGATTTTTATCATTACTTCATCATGGCTGCCTTTTTCAAGACCTTGTTCAACTGAAAGGCAAAGACTTACTTACACCAGTTTCGCGTATTCTGATTGGTCAGCCAGGATGCACCTACAGATACTTGAACACACGGCTGTTTGCTGTTCCTTGGCCTTCAGAGGAATACAACATTACGTATAGCACAGAAGAACTTGCAGATGTCTGCAAAGCATTCTATGAACTGAATACATTTCTTCATGAGCAGACAAGACTTAAGTTACACCAGTGTGCAACAGATGAGCAACGTTCAGGTATTCCACAGACATGCATGGAACATGATCGCAAAACTAACCAGGATTATCCGGAACCTTATAATGTGACCTTGATAAACTACATGAACCCAGATAACATGTACTACCTTAAGGAGGAACCATATTTTGGTATGGGACAAATGGCAGTAAGCTGGCACCATGATGAGAATCTACAAGAGGAATCCACTGTAGCAGTCTACAGTTACAGTCACCAAGGTTAGCAGCATGTTCTTTTTCAATGTCTTATATGCCTTGGCTGTATTGCCATTCAGTCTGGAAAAAAATGTCATTGTAAAGTGTGGTAGTGATATAGGCAACTGTTCGGCTTGCTTTTTGGATCACTTTAATATTCTTTTATCTTCTAAATTGTTTGACAGTGGTTCAAAATTGATTTTATGTTCCAATTGGCTTGTCTGGGGTGCAAAGCAGTTTAGATAAATAATAATATATATATTAATATTGATTCTATTTGCTTTTACAATATCATAGCAACAAACATAAATATGTCTCTGTAGGGCACAAATTGAATTATAATTTTTATTTAATATAATTTTTAGCATGATTAATTGCTAATTCAGAAAATAATCCGATACCCTCTCCCTCAATGGCTCGCAACTGCCTCCCTTACACGGCCTATTGTTACCACTAATTCCCTCCCACATTTCAGACCACTATCACAGCTTCTGTAACCTGCCCATAGTGAAAAAGGACCTTACATAGAGGCATGTAAGCAATTCATGTTGGAAGTTTAAATGTCATTTTTAACTATGTACATATATATATATATATATATATACCTATAAATATAATGCTAACATGTTACCCAGCCCATTACAGAGTATATAGCCAATTGTCTCTCAGAGGAGCAAACAATCTAATGTCCCTACCATAGTCATATGTATGTATATGTAACTAATACAGTCTAGATAAGGCAAACTCAGGCTCATTTATCTTTTTAATGCAGGCCATGCTGACCCCCCCCCCCCCCCCCCCCCCCCCCCCCCCCCCATCATCTCCACTATTGGTATGACGCAGCTGTGATTGTGGGCTGCATTAAAAAAGCTGTATGAGCAGACATGGGGGCCACTCCTCCAAGGGAAAAATAGCATGTAATAGCAAAAAGGTGAGATTGTGATCCCCTGCTGTACCATTGTATTTCTTTCTGTCTGAAGGAACACCATACTAAGGGCTCACACACTATAACGCTGTGTGTCCATAGGAAACCTGTTCAACCATTTGCACATGCTGCATTACTGTGCAACACAATGCATTAACACAAAACACATATGTCCACTGTGCAATGCACACAATTTTACCTTAGAAAGAAAACCATTGTACCATAATGCTGCCAAAGTGAGAAGTGAAAGTCCAACATGGGCGTAAAACTATGTTCCTACAGCACTTTTAGGTGTGCTGCATTAAAGCATCTGTCCTAGTATGGGGGCACGGTAGGACATGTTAGGGGTGCATTTCTGATGCAGGGCCAGGGGGATTTGTACCCTGTTTGAATGCAGTAAGCGTGCATTAGGAACGCAAACCCAAGTGTTTTTGATGTTCCAAATGTATTCCCTATGGGTGCGTTAAGGCACCCCTTCTTGTGTTGGGTTGCGTTAATGCCAACATAGTTCCTTCAGCACATGTGGGAACACATCATTTGAAATGCAATTAAGGGCTTGATTCCACTGGTGCGATTTGCCTCGGCTGTATCCGCGCGGCTGCAGCCGCTCCCGCCGGCACCCCAAGCTGTTGTCATCCGGATGGACGTGTCCGGGCGTGCGTTCGGATGAAAACTCTGGGCAGCCCCCATGTAAAAGGATGCGGTCGGTTGCGGTTTCCGCACGAGAACGCTGAAGCCAGCGTTCGGAACTGCACTGCATCCCCATCCCCACCGCATCCATACTCAGCCGCACCAATGGAGTCTGGCTGATGGTTTGCCTATGGATGCGGTCGGAGGGGCGGCAGCCGCGCGGACACAATCGCGGCAAACCGCATCAATGGAAACAAGCCCGAATGTGTCAACATTTTTTACACCATTAAAACATGTTCCATGTGCTGAACCTGTAGTCTATCTTTATTAATATGAATAAATATGAAGCTAATTAGTCAAAGCCCTGTCTTCAGAGTCATCGGTAAATGTAAACAACAACAGATACCTAATTTAAATGTCTTTTTTTTTCTTTTTCAGATTGTACTTCTGAAATATTCGAAGATGAAAAAGTTGTATCTAAGTGGCATGTAGGTTTAAAGATAGCCTGGGACATTGAAACTCCAGGTCTTGCTTTACCTTTAGATCCTGGTGATATTTACTTCATGCTAGGTAAACTTTACATTTATGTACCTTATATGTACTGTATGTTAAACAAAAAATCACATAATTTAAGGGTTTAGATAAGTGACAACTCAGTATAAGGCTAAAATTTGCAAAAATCCGCCCCATTCACTTTAAATTGGAGAGTCCCCATAGTTAACTGTGTTCTCAAAATTGTGCAGGGATGGAACACCCACACATCACAGGTACACGCCCATGCAAAATGGATGGGATATGTACAAAAGACGCAGCCACTATGTTCCAGTTGTTTTAAACATTTCTGGACCGCTTGCACTAAGTAAAAAGAGAAATGCCATGTGTGATCATTACAGAATATGAAGATGGTCCATAAAATGCAATAACCCGGTGCCATGTGTGCAACCCTCTAACCATTAGCTTTCTTCTCAAGTGTCCCTAATATTATTATTTCTTCTGTATTTGGTTAGTCAACTAGGCTATAATCAACATGACTTATGTCTGGTTCATGTTTGCAGAAGTCATTGTGGAAGGTAACCATTATTAAGTTATGGGGGTTATCATTTTCTAGCTGACTGACAAAGAATTTGCATGATGGTCTGTGTTGGGAAAGTGATAAATGTTTAGTAGTAATCTTTCAGATTGCTTTTTTCAAAGCAGGGCTCTGCCAAAATAAGGGTCACAACCCCAGGTGTTGTCATATAGTGCCCTATGCATAACTGTATGCCGAGGATTATCTATTGAGGACATTTAGCAGATGGAACTTACTTTTTATTGTTCACGATCCACACAATTTGTTGTAGGGTCCACACATGCATGTCAGGTTAAAATCATTAAAGCTTTATTCGAAAATTTCAGGGAAACATAAGTCCATGTTACACCAAGGTTCACAAAGAACATCTTCCCTGACGCGTTTCCCCCCACTGCTTTGGGGAACATCATAGGAACCCCTATAAGCCCCAAAGCAGCAATTTAAACAAATAAAATAAAATAAAATAGACTGTTAACTGCTAGTATGTCTAACATAGTTGGACCAGTGGCTTATGTTGGGTATTTTAAACCTTCAACAAGATTTTCACAGCATGGAATGCTGTTAAGATGTAAAGGATCTGGCGAGTCTCCTGGGCACTATTTTAATGTTCACAAACCAATTTAAACCCCCCCATACACGTTCCGATTTTTCATTAAAAAATTTCCCGATCGACCAGCGTGGTCGGTCAGGGTGATTGATCGGGAGAATAATGAGATGTGGAATTATGTACCCGACTGATCACAATTTCTGAAAATCGGCCAAAAAATCGGTCGGGACCTCTTCGGACCTGTCCGTAAATTTTGGTCGATCTGCTGTTAATAAAATAGTGCCGGACCTATCGATCGGTGATAATTAGAATTTTTCTTGCCAGCCGTCCGATCGACCATAACATTTTAAGTAAAAATCAGGTGACCTGATCGGACGAAAAATTGGTCGGGAGAAAAATCGTAACGTGTATGGGTCTTTATACTTAAAATCTTATTTTTATTCTGTACATAATAAGAATAAATAGTCCAATTTTAAGTAACCATTGGCTTGTGCACCTTAAAATAGTGCCCAGGAGACCAGGGCTGTGGAGTCGGAGTCGAGGAGTCGGAGACATTTTTGGGTCCCTGGAGTCGGAGTCGGCAAAAAATGGAACGACTCCGACTCCTACTAAATTTAAATGGGAATAAATGTTTTTGTTTTTTTTTTTATTTAAAAAAAATTACTTCAAATGTCACAATTAACAAACAGTCATAATGAACATAATGAC
>CM070041.1:26751642-26797578 GCA_036250615.1 Ptychadena robeensis
GGGGGGAGCGGGAGCTATAGCACCACCCTACCGCTCCATGCGGCGCCGGAACCGGAAGTCAGAGTCATATTCTTAATCAGCACCATAAACTTGGTGCTTTGTACCAGTGTTATCCATTAAGAACAATTCAACATTGACCAGGAATGCCTATTCATTGAGAGATTTATAGCCGGAAGTGTCTGCTAACCATCACTAGCCTATTGGAGTGCTCCCCAACACCATTGTGTTGTTGTTGAAAACAAGTCACTGACCACCAACATAAAATCAAAGTACACCCACTTTTTAATCATTTGTGTTGGCTGATGGGTGCATGGTGGTAAATGATCAATATTAACGTCATTGCAATTGTTTACCTGGCTATGCACCCGTCTACCAAAATGTGGCCAGCTTAGTGTATAGGTAAGAGGTCATCTAGAAGGACAGTAAGCTGGTGAACTAAATAAACCTGTTGAAGTTAGCCTTCCAATTAAACAGTTAATCCTTGCTATTTTCAGATATGGGGTTTCTCTTCAGTCTATAAACATCTGCAAGTACAGCCCTGAAAATTATGCCTTCATGGTTTTTTCACTTAGATACTTTATCTAGCAATACTTTCTCTTCAGAATAACACATAAGAAAATATATGTAAATAATTTTACTTTGTGTCTTACTATGCTTTCAGGTGACCTGAATAAAACCCATCAGCACTGTGTGATTGTTGGATCACAGCCTCGTTTCAGCTCCACACACAGAGTGGCCGAGGTATAGGCTTTCTATAACCAAAGTATACTTGCAATTATTGAGTTATTTTTAAATTTTTTACAATTTGTAGAACAGGGCTTCTATGAAAGTTAAATGTTGGCAGACAATGTTTACTGTAATAGGCCTTTATGGCATATTAAAATTTTGCTTTACGTGTAATACATTTCCTA
The DNA here is from genome assembly GCA_036250615.1 of Ptychadena robeensis. NCBI lineage: Eukaryota > Metazoa > Chordata > Amphibia > Anura > Ptychadenidae > Ptychadena > Ptychadena robeensis. The sequence goes on from CM070041.1 coordinate 26,752,554, forward strand.
GACTATTGATATATTTGAAAGGTTACTTTGGGGCTAAGGGTTAAATCTGTTTTTAAACTTTTAATTTCAAATAAACAACAATACAATCAACTGTGATTGTACAGAAATTGTTAAAATTAACATATTGAAAAGCACATTTCTATGCAACACAATTGCTGCATCTACTAAAGAATTTTGTATGGTTGTTGAGTCAATGATGACTGGTGGTGGCAAGTGGGTACCATGGCAGAGATTAATAGCCAGGCAATTGGAAAGAATCATGACATGATTGAAAACATGAAAAGCAGATAATTGTAAAAACATGGCCAACGTGGCACACATTTGGGGAAACATGATAACATGGCCATACTCTTGTGACATGACAATATTCATTATTGTTATAATTAAGTTGTATTTATAAAGTGCCTGCATATTATGCAGACCTTTACAGACTCAGAGCTCACAATGTAATGTCCCTACCATAGTCATATGTAGTTAACACAGCCTAAGGGAGGGTTTTCACATCCGTCGGGACCCCCTCTGCTAAGCGTATTGCTGGGCGGGAGGTCCCGACAAAGCACATTCACTCACCTGCTCGGCGGATGCTTTGTTCTTACAGCGCTGAGCCATTCCGCCAATGCAGGGCTGAACGTAGTGGAGTACGTTGAACCTCTAAAGTCTATGTGCTCTGCCTTTGGTTTTACCAAAACCATGTAATATGAGGGACTTTCTAAACCATCAAGCCTACCTGTGCTCTATCGCAGAGGACCCTATACTACATAGTTGTTGGTAGATCTAAAGGATATCTGACTGAGAGATCTAAAGGTGTATGGCCAGCTTAAGGAGAATTTCTTGGTGAAGCCAATTAACCTACCAGTATGTCTTTGGAGTGTCTATTAAAATGGGACATGTCTCTTAAGATTCTTCTCATGTTTTTGAATATAAGATGGGGATTCTTTTAGCATTTTGATCATTGTTAAATTTTTACTGAAGCATTAGAGATTTTGTCTTATAAAATGTAATTATTATGTTTAATATATTTTTATTGAAGGTTGCTTTATTTTGGGTCAAGTTAGTTTTATTATATTTATCAATTTTGTTTTTTGTGTCATAGTGTTCCAAAGGTACATTGAACTATATAAAATTAAGATGTAAAATTGCTCTTGAGAATCTTCTTGTGAATCTGACTACTGGAGAGAAAAAATTGAAATCGTTAGAAGTTGACAAATTAAAGCAAACAGAGGAGATTCATAATGAGGTAAGATGAAGTAATTGTTTTAAAGGAACAAATTGCTGTACCAAGTATTTAAGGGGGGTGAATGGGTTAACGTTATTACAGTAAATCTTTGCATAGACCTGTTATGTTGGTAAAGATTTTGCCAGGAAATATATTTTATTTCTTTTGAGTGGCAGGTCTTGTGGATGTGTTCATGGTATTCAGTAGAAAGTTTCTACTATATTACTTATAGGGCTCCATAGTTGTGACCCTCATCAGAACTGAACCATGAAGTAATGAAAAGGAGTTACCTGGTTTAATGAATCACCTTTTACTGTAGATATGAATATCTGAGGTATAAAAATGAAATATTGAATAATAATGTGTGCAAAATCTTTGGAAGGTGTGGCTTACACAATGGCTTTTGGCTACACTAAAACTCTAATTGTCCAAATAGGTTGAATTTGAGTGGCTACGTCAATTCTGGTTTCAAGGAAAGCGATATACTAAATGTAGTGATTTCTGGATAAAAGCGATGGCTGATCTGGAGGATGACTGGAGGCAGATGGAGACCATGGTGAGATATGGAACATTATGTACTTCTGCATGATGGAATGACATTTGTATTGTTTGTATTAGAATGTTTAGTTTGTAAATATGTTCCTTCATCTGTAAGCAGTATTGTGTGATGCAAAGAACCCAACTGTCAGACCACATAGGCTTAACAGTATGATTAACATATAATTACACTTAAACAGTTGAATGTCTGTTTAATGCAGTGGTGTGTCATGTATGATTAATGTGTTTATAAACCCAAACTGTAAAATGAAGCTTATGTCTATATATCCTAATACATAATGTTTTTGTCAGATGCACCCAATGCAAGATGTTATCACTCCAGTTTTCTTTATTATGCTTTGTATATAAGCTTTTCTACATTAAGATTGACAGTAGCTGTTGAACTGTGTATACATCTGATATTAGGTTTTTGGGGAACATTCTAAAATATGGTTTTATGCGTCAGAAATATTTAGTCATTGTTTTTTAATTATTTCATGCTTACAAAGTTAATCTCTCCTTATATGAGGCAAAATTAAATTCTGGTTATGGTTGGGTCTAGAGATGAAACTTTGTGACTTGCAAAGCCCCTGAACATGGTATCATCGCCAAATTTGCTACAGAAATGTATGAACAGTTGAAAAAAAGAAAGTATGTCTCTAGCACGTTTTCTAGCAATTTTCACTTACATAAGGTTCAAATTTGGGTCAACTTGATTTGAAAGTAATTCATGCAAAAACTGCATGTGATAGAAAAAAAATGTTCCCACAACCCTTCTCTACATCTCTAGCAATTGTGGTGATGATTCTATATCCGGTTGATGGTTCATCTAATCAGCCAGAGCATCTTAAAGCGTGAAATATTACATAAGCTAGGTGCACATACAGATCTTAGGCAGATCTTTGGCTGATGTTCAGTGTTTTCTACTCCTGGTCACATAGTTGTTTTCACATCTAGCTATGGTATTTAATGTAACCATATGAAATCATTCTTACATGTGCAGTTTATGTTTCTGGATTTTTCCAGCTGTGTACCCAATGTGCCCTTACCATTTGTCTCAAAAATGCACCTTCTCTATATGTAGTGCTTTACAGTGACTTTTATTGTGAACAGCACCCCAACACACTGTACAATAGAGTACAACACTGCATATCACAGTGCCTTGCATTTGCAGTGAATGAGCTGTCTCAATGCAAACCATGCTAACTTGTTAACCTTCAACAGATGCCAACGTCTGAGGAGGACTAAAGTCAGTTTTATGGTGGGTTGGAGTGGTGGGAAGGTCAGGTTGGCTTGTTGTTGTAGCACTATTAAGAATCACACGTCACCAGGTCCTAAGGATCACTTGTGCATACTATTAGCATGTCATAGGGAGTGCATAGGTATTGATTGGGTAACCTACAGCTCAGCTACAAATAAGTGCTGAAGTCCTCATTCGAATGGGAAGGGGTCCACTGCTGCAATTTGTTTTAACTGCCCCACCATACTGTTTATGATTTATAGTTGAACACAATTTAAAAACTGAAATCAACATACTCTTAGGCTGAGTCTATGGACACGTCAGCATGTTCCCTATATTTTTCATGAGCGAACTGTACTGAAAACCACACCTTGCACGCTTTACTCACGTCACGTGACTCCAGTGCATCTGCATGAAGCAGACGTGGTCCACAACGCCCGGTCTGCTGCCACGCCCCCTTACACAAGACAAGACACACCAGTATAGACTGGCACATCATTACCCGTAGGACAGGGGTTCTCAAACTTTATAAACAAGGGGCCAGCACCATCACTGAGATCGTTGAAGAAAACTGAAAAAATTTAATGAGTGACAGGGAGTTGATCTGCAGGTCAGTATGCTCAGTTCCAGTTCCCATATGTAACAGGTTACTTGAGTACTGTTAGCTCCCTTGTGGTGTGCCTGAAAGGAGTCGCAAAAGCGGGTATTGCCGAACTGGGCCTAAATCAGAGGCCCTGCAAGTACTGTTATGTGTATTGCGACATATGTGTATACACATGTGTATTTATCATACATCTACTACGCAGGGCAGGTATAAAGGAGACCGCACAGTACAGAAGGCTTCGTATGGATCAATTCACACACGATCCCCCCTGTAATAAAATGGAATCGCTGTGCGCTGTACACTCATAGTAAATGTACAACATGTCCATTGGCAATGAATGGGGAGCAGATGCAAACGCTGCACATTTGCTGTGCTTTATTAATCATTCAACCACCAACAGTGCCCCTCCCCCGCAGCCAAAATACCTTTCACACAGATATGACCCCCTAATAATCTGCTCCCCCCTTCTGCCTTACACTCTCAACACACAGATATGGCCCCCTAATACAACTCTTTCACACTTTCACAGCCTATTTACATCACAGAGAGTAAAGAATCCTGCCTGTCTCACTCTCTGCATAGGAACACAGGGGGCATGGCAACAAATCCCCACCTTTTGCCCCTTGATCCCTACTTTTTGTCCCCTCATCCTCTCCACTTTTTCCTCCTCTATCAGTGTTCAATTCCTAATACAATTCAGACTATAAGTTCTAGTTTTTCCTTATATTTGTAATACTAATCAACGCAAAGCTTCCTACAACTGCATGTATCAGATGCTTCTCCTCTGTGTATATATACGGTTATATACGGTATATTTTATACTGTATGATTGCGCTTATGTTTCTTCCGTGTATTAGCTTTCCATCAGCATGTTTTTGAAGTTCTATTACAGAGTGGCTGCAATTAGTGAGTTTATCATTTCAGAGATGAAATTTGTCACCGAGTTCAGAGCTCTGTGGCCAAACAGCGGCTGCTTCTAATTTATACTTTAACACTGCTGTAATATTTTGACTTTTCTTACATCTCTCCCTGTTAATTAAAGTTTGTCTGCTAGATGGATAAGATGATTAATGAAGCTTAGCTTTCTTATTAGTTTGCAGTATTTAAAGATTGGCTGAACCTTTTCTTAGTAAATAGTATTTTATTCTTACATGTTATTTGTGATCATTTTTTTTTACTTTGCATCAATTACAGTATTAAAAAATGCAGCCTGACTGAAGTATTAATTGATTTAGTACTTTATATTATTGATATAAAAACCATTGTAACGTTGCCCATAGCAACTGGTTTGGTTTTAGGTTTACTTATACAACCTGTATTACAAAGCTGACTGCAGAAATCATTTTCCATTATGTATAATTTAAGACTATTGAGATGCCTTTCTGCTTGAAACATGTAAATCAGACATTTTACATTTACATTTTCTTTGTGGTTAGGTCACCAGAAGTGTTATTTTATTGTATCAATAGGGAAAATAAATAATATTAACTAATATTATAAGCACATAATTGGTAGCTATATCTCATGCAGCTGTGAATGTGTAGGTAAGATAAGTTGTGTTGTATTAGTCTAAATTGTATAAATTGTATATTAAACATTTATGATACAGTCACACATATTCAGAAATATGGCTTGTACTGGATGTGTGCCAACAGCTGATATGTGATGAAGAAACACCTGTGTGCATTGTTGAATGTGTGTGTACGGTGTGGCTGTTCATTACTTACAAATGTTAAATTAATTGAAAAAAAATGTGGTGTCTACATTACATTACATAAATTTTTTTTCCCAAGGACCTTAAATTTTTTTTATTTTTTATTACTTGATCCAGTAATACAAATCCTGCCTTATGGAGCACATAGACAACGTGCTCGGCAGATGCTGTTTTTAGACATCTGCCGATGCAGAGTCTCAACATACTCCACTACATTCAGCCTTGCATCGGTGGAACGACTTAACGCAGTGAAGACACAGCATCCGCCGAGCAGGTAAGTGAATGTGCTCTGTCGGGACCTCCCGCCAAGCAATACGATTAGCAGAGGGGGTCCCGACGTATAGTGGAAACATAGCCTTAGGGTGGATCCACTGCACTGCGTCTATGAAGAAGAAATGTAGCCAATTTTCTTTACTTCTACCAACAACACCTATGTAGTACTGGGGCCTCCATAACTGGATACCCATACACAGGTCGATTCCCTAACACACACAGGCATTGCGTGTTAGGGAATCAAATGGTATTTAGATCAATCCCACTGAAACAGGAAACCAACATGTTACCAACATGCCATCACTTTGTATAGGGACCAGGCATCGAAAGGAATTGATTGAGCAAAATGGTGCACATCTATTTGACGTTTAATCGATGAAAGCTGAAGCAGGGCCTCCGACAGGGGGGGGGAGGATGCAATCCTGTCTGATCGGGCTGCCCAGTCTGTCATTCTCATTCTACCTATTTTTGTATGGCACTTCAGACACCCTCTGTCTATGAGCTGTCTGCTAGCACCAGCAACCCCCCCTCTTTCGTTCAGAAGGAGAGGAGCAGAGAGAGGAGTGTATTTTTTTTTGCCAAAGTCTGGGGGCCCCGGGATTTCTGACACTGGCCCGGGCGAGATGACTTCATCGTGATGCCACCATGCTGCGCACGAGCATTCAGCGATCAAGTGGGTATCGACCTGTGCATGGGCACCCTTAATTTAATCATTTACAAAGGCACTTATAATACATAACTCTAAAGTTAATGGACAAGGAGATAAAGATCAACCTTTCAACCTAAGTGTCTAACAAATCCTAAATTCTACTACTCCCTATCAACAGTTTTTCTTCTTTTTTTTAAGGACATATGCAAATGCTAAAGTTGATCATAGTAACCACCCCTTGCTACATTGCGTGTTACATGGTTTGCCTCAGCCCTGTTATTTTTGTTCAGTCTCAAAAAGAGAGCTTAGACAACAAACTATCTGAAAGATTAAATAGGTTGTATGATATTTGTCTTTTCTTCTTACTTATTGTTTACATTTCATTCAGCAGTATTTCCAAGTGTGGCTTGGGGTAGATTTTATTTACCGATATTGGTAACCCCAAGCCACACTCTGAAATGTTTACCTTCTGCAGCTGAGTCGTTTCGCAGTATCCTTAATTCTTCTTACCGTTTGAATCTACCTGACGTCAGTGATGATGATGATGATGGATGGGTGGAGGGTGTCCTTGCTTGTAATCAAAATATAGGTGTCTGGGGCATGCACATCCCCAGCGCCATTGATGATATCAGGAATGTGCGTACATTGTAATCTGCTGACATTTTCATACTGGTTTAAAAAAAAAAGAAACAGATTTATTTGTACTATCAGGTTAATCTGTAATGTACCTCAAGCTAGTTGTCATGGTGTTAAACATCTGTAAACTAAATGGGTCAGTTAACAATAACTGCTTTTGATCGTGTGATATGATGTATAGAGTGTCAATTGGTTAAAATTTTAACCGGACCCCAAAAAATAAGCTATATTAATATTCAATGAAATGCTATTTACTTAAATACAAGAAGAAACATTCTACCTATTTTTGTATGGCACTTCTAAAAAAATCTTGTTAGACAGAACACAGCAAAACAAACACAGAGAAACAAAGTAGACATTGTTTGACAAACAGACACATCTTGAAAACCACAAACTACTTCCATCATGAATTCTGCAAAGTCCAACAAAAAAATCTAGGAATTTGACAATTTGCACGAGCTGTGGCTGATCCTATTAACTCTCATGATTCTCTCTACAAGTGTTTTCTCTTTTTACCATGAATATGTGATATATAAAAACACAAATGAGCTTTACCAAAGTATTCTACAACAGAGATGTGACGTTGGTTGGAAAATTTATGTCATCTCTGGTGTGTTTTCCAAGTGAATTGTGAGAGAGTTCTATCACAAATAGAAGTTTTGTTTTTATTTGCGTAACTCCGTTTTATTTTGGGCACTTTATGTTTCTTGCCTGTGCTTGTCATTCTACTACTAGATTAAAGACAACCTTTCACCCAGCCTTGGATTAAACTTAAACCCAACACTAAAGGCCCCCATGCACAGTTAGTTTTTTGCACGACTTCTGATTTAAGCGTACAATTGTAATATCGGTGTTCAAACAAGCATCTATAGTGGGTTGCCATCATTGCATGTTCAATCAGAAGTACTGTAGAAACACGAACATGCAAATTAGTTTAATCGACCCAAAATTCATAATGGCATGTTCGATTTCACTCAACTTTCACTCAACCAATTAAAATTTCCCCACGTATCCAATCCTTTTCTATTTGATTAAATGTATCATTTTCAACATTGTTCGAATTAAATACAAATGTTTTTTCAAATATTCTAAAATGACGGATGGTCAAACATAAATATTGAACCGTGTATGGGGGTAGTAACATTTTAACGATGAGGCACTTAGGAAATTGGTGCCCTTACAGCAACTCGTTGGCCCGGGTATAGTTCCCAATATATTACAGAGAGTGTATTGCTACAGCAGTGTTTCCAACCAGCAATGGTTTCCCAGTCAATGCTTTAATACTATGGTCAACAAGGCTTATTGAGGCTAATATATTTTTTCTTGCATCATTGTATGTCATATTTGCTTGATTTGTATCTATAATGACATGGAATAACATAGATTCAATTAAAGGTGTACTTGTCTTCTTGTTCTTTTTCATGACTGCATTGCTGCAAAGTATTTGCATTATGTTATGCATTATTATGTATTTTCTGGCTCTGGTTAGGTAACCGTTAATTGTACAGCTGGGTGCTCATAAGTTCCTATTTGTTTTTTAAATAAAGATATTCTATATATGAAATAGATATAATATACTCTTCTGAAGATTACCATACAATTTCTGTCCAACTTTTGTTCTACTAAAACCATGTAATATGAGGACTTTTCTAAACCTTCCAATCACTATGTATTCTATCAGGGAGGACCCGGCACTACATCATTGTTGGTAGATCTAAAGTCAATTGTATTAAGTGATCAAAAGGTGTATGGGAGCTTTTGTTTGGTGAGTTTTTATTAGCTCATCACCAATTGTTTTAGAGATTAATGATATCCCCACTTGTCAGGAGAAAATAGTGTTTTGCAGAGCTGTACACATTGTACAGTTTAACTCAAGCTTTTATGATTTATTAATCTGGTCCTTCAGTCATATAAGTTGTGATGCTGTCAAGCGTTTGTTAGACCTAGGTTGTCCAATTCCAGTACTTTTTATTTATGAAGATTGCCAACCATGGTCTGTGTCCTGAAAGTTGGTCTTAAGGTAGCCATACACAGGTCGATTTGTCAGCGATCGATTGCCGACTGAATCTTTAAAGGCGATCAGGAATCGGCATTTGATCGGAATCGGCAGCGAATCTATGCAACACTACCTTGGGAATCCGATTTGTGGCTGATGTGGACATGAGTCGATCTCCAAAATGGCCGATTCTACAAAATCCATCGATCGGAAAGGCTGCTGCATGGGGCTATGGGTCCATCAATGTATTCTGATTGCCATACGATCCACCAAAAAAACCAACATGTTGGTTCATTGTCTGATCAGATTTTTAGTCGATTCTGATTTTTTGGGGTTGATTGGGCAGGGTGAGCAAAACTCGATTGATTGCCGATCAATTGCCAATCGAACTGGTGAATGCGCGCAGTGATCGATCAGTTAAAAATCGAGTGTAAAATCTACCTGTGTATGGCTACCTTTTAGTTTGGCATGCTTAACCACTTATATCAGGGGTGTCAAACTCAGACATCAGGCCAAAATTGTGATACTTATTGTAAAAATGTCAAAATGTTTCCTTCTTATCAATTATAATGATAAAACTATTCATGTGGAAGCTAACTTAAGTTTTGCTTACTCATTGAATCTGGAACAAGAAAAGTGTAATACCATAACACATGTGAAAATAATAAAAATAAAAGACACATCTGTGGTATTCATTTCATAAATATATATTTTTTTTAAAGTCTAATGGGTCTGATCTGAGGGCGAGATTTTGCCCCGGGCCTGAGTTTGGTACCCCTGACTAAGAAGCAAATAATGTTTTGTAGCACATCAGGCATTGGAAACCTTTAGCTTTTATTTATTTTCTGTTTTTGGTGTTGTGCTCCTTCAATTATGGCTGAAGTCATATTGTTAAGCAGTAGATTACAATGTCCTCAAGGGCCATATGAAGGCCAGGTTTAGTATAAACATTCAAAGTATAAAGTCATTTTCAGACTCTTTATAAACCACACCTTACTTAATTTCTGATGACTGTTAGAGAAATGCCTAAACAAAAGTACTGATACAGCCCTCGAGGACATAGGTTAAGCCTTCAAATTATCTAGTAACCTTGTGTTAACACGTTTCACATCCAAAATCTTTTAAAGCACAAATGAAATAAAATATTTGTTTAATTACAGCTTATAACTTCAATTTATTCGTAAAACAAATGCTTGTGACTTGGTAGTTTAAATGTTACATTTCTAAGAACATCCAGCAGAGGGAATCCTTACTCTTCTGTATTCATTATATAGCGCAGTCTGCTTGCCTTCAGAGCTTATCACAGCATTAAAATATTACATTAACTGCAGGGAATTATCTCGCTTGCTTTAAGTTAGATTGTGTAACACAGAAAATCAATAGCGGGTTAACAAATTCAGTATCAATAGAACATAAAGCCACAGTTTGCTTTTACAGACCTCTTATGCCTGTAAAGTGGTCAGCAAGGGGGATGGGGCACTCTGCTCGCATTATATGACCCACAGGGCTTCCTTCTGATACCAAAAAGACCTTTTTTGTACTGGATAAAACGAGGGTTAACTCTGATTGAAGAATAAGATGAACTATTTATTGTATATCTTAAGACTTCCTAGGGAATTTATTAATTAAAGAACTATTACAGGTTAAAAGAGAAAGGCAGATGCTCAAGACGGAAGCACTCCCAATACATTACCCACACTTCTCAGAAGAGGAAAATAAATCACTCAGATGATTATCATTCATTCCGCTCTTATTTACTTTCCAACTGTAATAATAATAAGCGATCTCGTAAGTACATCTTTGCGGGTTTATTGAGAGGGTTAGCGAGCATATTATCCTGATGTGTTTTATAATTGCTGATGTTCTGAAACATTAGCTGTAGACATTAGATTGTGCAAGTGCAGAGAGTGCTACAGAGCAGTCATTTACGCTTTCTCTCCTGTACAAGATTTAAACATAAAATGCGGCTTGTTTTGGTGGAGAAAAAAAAAAGGAAATGACAATTTCTACTGTTTATGGAATCCTTTTGTATAAAACAATGCTGCTCATCCTATTGTTGTACTATTTGTGGTGTACAGGAATCAATGTGCAGCACCATGATGTACTACTCCTGTTACTCAAACCCTTAAAATTTATTCAAAAGAATGTGGATGATTTTCTCCAAAAAAACAAAATAAGAAAAATTTATTGGTTAATGTCTATGCAAGTTTTTTTTTTTTTAATCAAGCATTTGTACACCCTAATGTAGAGAGTTTGGAGTTCAAGTGATATCGTTTATTAGCTAACTGAAGTCATTAGAGAAGCAAGCTTTCGGGATATCGCAGATCCCTTCTTCAGGATAATACAATTCTGGTTTTAAAAGCTCACATTTATACACAAAAAAGTTACAAGAACATAAATATTGTAACAAAAACAACTGTTTTCTAAAGACACACTTGACTTATTGAGGTGAGAGTGAAGGATTAGTAAATGAAGATAGTGATCAGAGTTAGGAAGAGTTATTGGTGGTAATAAAGATAAGAGGTAGAGGCATAATATTTATATTTATCGATGGCTAACATAACATAACATAAAATCTGTGCATACACTTGTTTTGCTTTCATGTGTTAAATGTTGTTGTAGTTGCAATCTCAGCTATTGGAACTCTATGGAGCCAAAACAAAAAAAAATTTGTTTTATGTATTTATGTACAGCAAATAACTCACACAAGGTGACATGTAGTCAAGGGAAGGAGCCCTTGTTTAAACAGGAGGGCCATGTTGCCTAACCAGTCAAAAGTTTGGGCCTGCACTGACACAGAAGGCAGAGGAGGTTACAGAGAAAAAAAAAGTGAGAGCCTGGAATATGTTTTTTATTACATGATAGTTTAATAACACTTTAAAATTTATCTCATTTTGAAGTGAGCAACGGCCTAGAAAACAAGCAACCCTGGAAGTTCTACCTAATACTGCTTCCTATCTGCATATGTAATGGGTTAATTCTGGGAACTAATGATTTTGGCAAGGTTGTAGGTAGCAGATAACGACTTGGGTAGGCTTGGACCCTCTTTTATACCAAATGGATCAGATGTAGTGTAAGCCAAGACTAAAATTAAGTAGTATTTTTAGGTTGTTTTGTATGCATTGTTTTCATTTTAAGGGAAAAGTCCTGTACAATTATTCTCACTTGACTTTCTATTTCTTAAAATCAGTATCTATTCTTTAGAACATTTCAGAGCCCCAACATGTGATGAGCCATCTTTGAGAACTAAGAAGAATAACCAGTTACAGTACAATGCTATCTTACGTGTAATGTTTTTTGTATAATTCTATAGATACAGTAGGGATATATATGACCAGATTGATTATTTTTGACTAGAAACCCCATACCAATGTCAGTTGGAGATTACATTGCCTTGCATATGTTTATAGAGCACTTTATACTGAACAATTGGTTTGTGGATTATGGACATCCCAGGAAGTCAACCTGTACCTAATTGTTTGTGTAGCAGAAGCTGAATATGAATAATTTGGATTTTTTTCCCATATCTTTGATATCTTCCCTAAACCTACTTGTCACCATACCGTTGCTCACATCTAATGCATTCTCAAACAACTAAAGCCATTTGATGCTATCCTTTTGATTATTTTCCATATTGCAAAGAGAGGTCAAATAGTGGGGCATGGTGACAGCAGAAATAATGACCTAATCATACAAGTAATCATTGTATACATATTTTTGTTTTTCTTCCCAAAACCATTTAGAAGCCTGACATTTGTTTATATTTCTTGTTATATTTAATGTCTTAATTACTCCACCAATTATAATATTTATCATTGCATGGCTTAAAGACTTCTCCAGCACTGCCCCAACTCTCTGAAACTTCTACCCATGCCTCATTAGGCTTGCTCCCACCTTTAACACATTTAACCATTCTTCCTTAAATCTTACTATAGTTACACAGTTTCATCCCCCCTTCCTACAGTATACTTTGTTTTGCAACCTCTTAGATTTTAGGCTATATTGAGCCAAGGACCTGTTTCAGGGCCTTTCACAGTATACGCATTGCGTTTTTGTTTTTACAGTACTGCACTTTCTCATAGAAAACTAATGTTACTATTCATTTTTAATAATGTCCTGCTGCATGCATTTTTGATGCTCTGTTAAAAGATATGTTAGGGGTTGTTAGCTCATTGACATTGCCTGCCGGCGGATGATCTGTTTACACATCTGCCGGTGCAAAGGCTGAACGTACTTGACATCGGCAGAGTGGCTCGGGGCAGTGAAAACAGATCCTCCGCTAAGCAGGTAAAGGTCCCCATACACGGGTCCGATTCCCAAGGGATTCCGGGACGATCGATTCTGGGCGCGTGCATGCTAATCGATCGTCCCGGAATCGCGTGAAGCCCACCTTGCCCGAACAATCACGTCCGATCGATCGGGTGCCCAGAATCGGATCTGCCGGAGAACCAACATGTTGGTCTTTCTGATCCGATTCAGCACACATAAGGGGGAGTTGCCATGTGTGAAGTGATCGATCGGGCACGGAATCGTCCAGGAATCGGCCCAAGGTGGTAGGGACAGGCTTAATTGGGCGATCGATCGGACATCCGATTCCCTCTGGCATCGCGGAATCGATCGGATGGGTGATCGATCGGTCATGGAATCGGAACATGTATGGCTAGCTTAAGTCTATCTGCTATGTCGGGACCTCCCGCTAAGAGTATACGCTTAGCTGAGGAGTCCCGACGTAATGGAAACATAGCCTAAGGTGCAAAACACGTAAAAAATGCATAAAAAGTAAAACAGCCTTCAACATTTGTCTTTCCTAGTCCTTCTTTATTAACAGTTTTGTGAAATATGTTAAGCCCCATACACAATTTGATTTGCGACCGATTTCGACGCAGATCGGCCACTTCACGCACTCACGCCGATCCCTCTCCTGCGAAATCGGCCACACAATTTAATGCTTAAACTTGAAATTCAGCCATAAATCGCTCCCCCACATCAATCTCATACAATTCAGACATGTCCCTAATGGTTAGATCGATCTGCTTACTTTCAGTGGGGACCAGTGTCCCATCCAATATAAGTTCCGGCAATGGGTGCGTGGTGGATATGGGGGCTTTAGTTATATATAAAAGATAAATACATAAATATTGGAACTGGTCAAAGTAACTGGCAAAATGTACTCTAGGAATTTCTTCAAAGCTATGTGCATTTTGGTAAAACATCCTTATTATTAAAACAGGTTGCATACTTCACTACACTACTACTTCTCTAACAAATTAAGAACACTGATCCAACACACCATTATTCATAGTAGTGCGTTACCATGTGAAAAAGTAAATGGTATGGTTAGGTTTTTGCGTTCAGCAATTCACGTCAAGGCAGTTTCTTTACCCATTGAACCACTATGACTGCTACCAAATAAAATTTTAAATCAAAGACATAAACATGATTTCACAGGATGTGATCCGTAGGAACAGAAGCTCCAATGCCATTGTTCCTAATTTCAGGATGTGCCCAAAGCAGTATTTTCCTCTATTCCCTTTTAACTAAAATACTACTTAGATGATTAAAAAGATCTATTCATTATTTCTGCTAATATATTTTCATGGAGATTATTGGATGTTGGATATGCTTATCTGTTCCTTAGAGATGATTTTTATTTCTCTAACATAGCTTACATCTTGTTTGCAAATTTATTTAAGCTTACATTTTAAAGCCTTACCTAAACTCACTATAAGTACAAAGGGGCTTGTTAATAAAGTAGCAAAAAGCAATCACGTTTCCGGCCTAAAGGGAACCTGTCAGGGTAAAAGTATTCCGGCTTACATGGCTTTGAAGATTTAGGCTTTTATTACTGCCATCATAAGTCATACATTACTTGGGGAGTCGCTGACCTGGAATCCGCATATGTATATGTCAAAGCCTGATATGTATATGTCAGTGACACACTACATAGTGGAGCAAGGTTTAGGACAATGATCCTAAATTGGACTCCTTTAACAAGCAAATTATTGCAGTATCTGAATATTGTATTCTTATGTGGTACATTTCCCCCCCACAAATATATCAAATGATTGGTTATAAAGAAAATTGTAAATAATCAGAATTTTTGGTCTGTGTTCAAATGTTTTTTAACATGCTTATTAAATTTTATAAATGCGTAATTAGTATCTATGGTGAACTTAGACTTAATAAGAAAACCTGTTCAATTAGTCAATCAGACTATTAACATTCTTCTCTAGTTCACTAGCTTACATCATAACGAACTGGTAGTGATGTAACTGAAATAGTTTGTTCACTTGCATAAGTAGAGTTTACAAATGGAAATTACTTACTTTAGTGGATGTTTACTGAAAATATTATAAAAAAAAAGAAAATATATATATATATATATATACAGTATATATTTGAACATTGTCTTACTGAGTCTCTGAACAGACATGATGGAGAAGAAGCAATGCAAATCTTGGAAAGATTACAGAAAAATATCTGCTGCTTTAAAGGTGCCAATAAGCACAGTGGCCACCATCTTCCATAAGTGGAAGACATTGAAAACCACTAGGACTCCTCGAGCTGGCCAGCCATCTCAACTGAGCGATCAGGGGAGAAGGGCCTTAGTCATAGAGATGACTAAGAACCCGATGGCCACTCTGTCTCTAGAAGCTCTCGGTGGAGAGAGGATAACCTTCCAGAAGGACAACCATCCCTGCAGCAATCCACCAATCAGGCATGTAAGGTAAGGTGACCAGACTCCTTAGTAAAAGGCACATGGTAGCCCACCTGGAGTTTTCAAAAGGCATTTGAAGGACTCTCGGACCATGTGAAAATGTGAAACTCAGACCTGTGAAATTGATGAGGCACATATTGAACTGTTTAGTGTGAATTTTAGGCATTGTGTTTGGAGGAAACCAGGCAGCGCTCATCACCAGGTCAATACCATCCCTGCAGTGAAGCATGGTGGTGGCAGCATTATGCTATAGGGAGATTTTTCAGACCGGGGCTACGGATCATCTTTCAGAAGGACAATGATCTAAGCACACAAACGATATCAGGCAAACCTGGCCAAGGATAGGTGTGCCAAGCTTGTGGCATCATATTCATAAAGACTTGAGGCAGTAATTGCTGTGAATATCTAAGTACATGTGATTTCCCATTTTTTTTTTATTTTAACACATTTACCAATATCTCAAGTAAACTTTTTCACATTGTCATTATGAGGTGTTGTATGTAGAATTCTGAGGAATTAAATTAATTGAATCCATTTTGGAATAAGGCTGTAACATAACAAAATGTGAAAAAGTGATGCACTGTGAATACTTTCCGGATGTACTGTACAGTACACTGATTATCTAGACCTAAATCTGGACCTAAATAATTTGTTGGGAAAAATATCTCTGCAGTTTTGTACACAGAGAGGGAAAATAGAATGCAATAGAGCAAAGAAGATTCTTTTTTGTTCTTCGATTCCAAATGTACTATTTGCCTGAAAATTTTGTTGTCTATTTTTTTTTTTGTAGTCCAAAAATGTCTTGCCAAATAATACTCGATTAAATAAATATGTCCTTTTTAAATCTGCATTGACAGTGTTTGATAAATAGGTTTCCATACAGTAGTGCGTGGGAGCACTTGCTTATTCATTGTACTGGTTGAGGGAGCATATTGGTGAAATTTGTGGATCTTGATTAGCCAATGTCTTGCCAATATTTTTTTCAGGTTTGGAGGTGTTTATTTCCCTTACATGGCCTGACCCTAATTTATCTCAATACATTCCATAACACTGTTTGCTGAAGTGGCTCAAAGACTTCTTGTTCTGGCACTATAACAAGAGGTTGTTTTATGATTTTATTTTATTTTCATTGAACACTAAATGCAATGGGGATTATTGCTTGACATTATTGAAACGTTTACTTGATATAGTGTATTTTTTACACATGAGTGCGTTATGCTTACATTTTATAACTAACCTGCATTTTCTGTTTTTGTCAATACTTGGTAGTGATATCTACAAAAAACCCTTTACCATTAAGGCAGACATTAAGGATACTTTTATCAGACTGCTTATTTCATTCCTCACCATCCCTTGGGGTGAGATTTCGCCAGAAGTCA
Organism: Ptychadena robeensis; assembly: GCA_036250615.1. NCBI lineage: Eukaryota > Metazoa > Chordata > Amphibia > Anura > Ptychadenidae > Ptychadena > Ptychadena robeensis. The sequence continues at coordinate 26,769,516 of CM070041.1, forward strand.
CCCTTGTAATGTAAATATCAAACCTTTTCATTTAAAATACATTCAGAAAAAAAATAATTTCCACCTGTATATTCCACTGCGAATTTAAATGGAAACAAAAATCTTGAAATCTAAGTTAGCCTCATTTACATTACCACTCCCAATCGCTAAAAGTAAAAAAAAATCTATTAAAATGTATGTATTTTGTTTTAAAAGGTCCATGATTTGCGGGCCGTTTGGGGCTTGAGATCAAGATAAAATGAATTCAAAGAGCGTTTGTTTAAAAGGCATGATTCGAGCATGGGTTTCTGGGTAGAGATGCAGATGAAAAGCTAATATCTCTAGTGGTGCGAAGCATTTGTGCAGCGTCAGATATTTACTTTGCAGACAAAGAACAATTTAATATGGCACTCAAAAATATGACATTTAATATCTGTTACTCAGTTATAGAAATAGGGATGGCCACGTTACAATACATTATAAGGCCTGCCTTTCAAGCGAATGAGTTCCTTATGTTCCAAGTCTTTTATGTTTAGGTAACTTTACTTTTCCTTAAAAGAAAGATATATACATTTTTTTATAAAGTTATCCCAATCTTCAACTAGCTATGACTCCTTTCTCATATTAACCCTCTGGGCGTTACGGGCTTTTCGCGCCATTTTTAATGGCACGAAAAGCCATTTCCCCCGCAATCGTGGCGGGGTACACTGTACTCTGCCGTGATTGCCGGCTCTCTGCCCAGCCCTCTACAAAAGGGCGCCGGCAGTGTGTGGGGAGAAGAGCAGCGCCCCCTACATTAACATGGAGGTCTATGGCGCCGCCCCCTTCGGTGTCACAGATGACGCCGAAGACACGGGACTGGAAAAGCTCAGTGTGTAGAAGAGCCGCAGGCACACAGAGAGGCGGCGTTTGTGCTTGATCCCGGCACGAGCGCAGTTTGATACGCGATCAAAGTGCGCCCAGGAGGTTAAGACATGGAACTGGTCTTCTGACTTTATCAGAAGAGCTGGGCATAGACAGTCAATCTGCAGCACAATTTGCCGCATATCTAATGCACAAACGTATGTTCAGCCATGAATCATCCGGGAAATCGATCCAACAAATGAGGTGCCAGTGTCCCATCCAAAGTAGATGCCGGGACACGCACGGTCGATCTCGTCATCAAGACATCTCTGCCAGACTTAAGATATCAGGCAAGTTACTTGAGAAACTAGCCTAATAAGAGTAATTGCAGCAGATAGAAATAGTTGCAAAATATTTTCTACATTTCGGCTACCTAACTTTATGTTTTAATTGCAAAGCCCTTGAATCACAAAAATGCTGGAGATGTAGGGAAGCCTTGTAAGAACCCAAAAAATGCATATTGCCATCTTTTGCAATTTTGGTGATGATACCATGTTCAGGTGCTGTGCATTAGCTCACAAATCAACTACTCAGAATTTTGCACCAGGCATCATGTAGTCACCAAGGTATGTGCAGGCCCACATAATAGTAACTCACACAAATGCTCTTAGGACATATAGTCCAAGGTAGGGAACCCTTGTATAGACAGTTGTGCATGTTTCCTAAACAAACTTTGGTTTACTAGTGGCACAGTAAAGCTAGCCATACATGGTTCAATTAACATCAAATCGATCATCAATTCGATCGAAGTTTTTGATCATTAAATCGTATGTCGATTGTAATTGAATCGAAGTACACACCACATTGAGTATGCAACCAAAGCCCAAATTCGATTGAATTTAATCGTTTTTAAACGTAGAGTAATCAAAAAGCGATTGTCACAGAGTGATCAAAAAGGGACCATTGATGTTCACAGAGTGATCAAAAAGGGACCAATGATGGTCACAGAGGGATCAAAAATCCATAGGTCATATCTTTGCATTTTAATCCAGTACATTATAATCGTGGCAAAAGGACACTGGGGAACACACATTACATTAGGAGATGTATTCATAGAGATCGCCATTTGCATGCTTGTGTGTCAGTGAACAGACACACAAGCCATTACACGGCATGCTTGCATGGTTTAAATGACTGTATTGCATTTCCCTCCTCCCAGAAGTTACAGTATGCTAATTGATTGAATCGAATCTTAATTGGACAGGTCAAACAACAGTACAAAAAATGAGACACAATGTGGGGACAATCAATCAAAATTTTCCAACTGGTCCGATCAAATTTCGATCGAGCAAAATGACAATTAAAATCAAATTTCAATGATTGTACCATGTGGACATGCTTCAACCGATTAAAAAAATTGATCGAATGACATTGATTGTACAGTCAATTGAACCATGTGTGGCTAGCTTAAGGAATATAGGATAAAAAAAGCAATAAAAAAAAAACAATAAAAGGGTGAGAAGCTTTGTAAAAAGAAATGTCTTTTATCTATTATATATTGCTTGTAGGTTAAATAGTTACTTTTGACATGAGGGTTTAATACATTTAAGCATTACATTTATATATCTTAGTTTTAGATGAGATTTATATCTCATGTGCATTTATGTAGCCTTAGCACAGGAATATACAACTTCTTTCTTAAGCACATTTGGACTGTCAATATCACTTCTCAATTCATTGAAATATATTCTTAATTAGATTAAGGAATATATATCTATTTTACAAATATTTTTACTTTTGCAAGCACAGGTATCTTTGTTATACATTACCTGGCAACACCTGGTAACAAAGGCAGAGCTGTGCAAGGTTGCCAGTAGTAAATATACTGCCTGTCCACAAAGAAGTCGCCACACAAAAAATTATCACACACTTTGGACCACCTTTAGCTTTGATTATGGCACACATTCGCTGTGGCATTATTTCGATAAGCTCCTGCAATGTCACAAGATTTATGTCCGTTAATGATGGTAGAGTCTGACTGCTGCGCAATGCCTTCTCCAGCACATCCCAATGATTCTCCATACGGTTTAAGCGCACCTAAACTCAATAATAGAAAAACACCCAAAATTTTTTCTTCATTTTTTACTTACATCTAAACTGTCCCAATAGCTCAAAGTTGCTATAAAACCTAAAAATCTTTTTTAGCTATCCTGCTGCCGTCTGTGGGAGCTGCCATTTTAGATTCAGTGTTATCTTTCAGTCTTGAATGAGTTAAGGCTGCAATAATGCCAAGACAGTCTATCATGATCTATAAGAATCTTTGCAGAATATGTTTATATATGGTGTATACAGCTGTCAAGCTAGGATGTTGATTCTTACTTCAGATATAATAACTCATGGTCCTCTATGGGGTAAGATGTACTGGAATGACACTGTCTTGTCTTCCCCACTTCTGACTCTAGAAAACAACATGAGCGTGTGTGCGATGAAAATTGTGTGTATATAGCCTTAGGGTATGAAAACTTTCTAAATAGTAGCTGTACCGTTTGGAAATAGCTACAATTATGAAAGTACATTGCAAAAGAAAAAATTGTGTAAGTGGAAGAAATATATGCTTATATTAGGCACCTATTTGCATAAATGTAATGAATTCAGCCTAAATGAACAAGAGATATGTGCTTATAGTAGGTCTAAGTATATTATATGCTTATATTAAAGTGCACCTAAATCCACCAGACAAACTTTTGTCCCGAGCTAGCTAACCCCCTATTATTGGGACAATCTGTAAATATAAAATCCTTTCCTGTAAGGAGTTATCTGTGCATTTCCCCCACTGATCATTGAACATAACTGTCTCAGTCTGGACATTCCTAAACCACAGCTCTTGACCTCTATTTTTCTATCTTTCTACTGCTTTCACTTTGTGCCCATTGAAAGACATTGTATATGGTGGCCCCAGTGACCGTTTGCGTTACTAAGGCCTTAACACATGGAAGGCTGGAAGTTACACAGAAATCAAAATGGCGACTCCCACAGACAACAGCAGGGTAAGTAAGTATATTTATTGCCAAATTTGTCCCATTGTATAAACAAATACGGCCTGCAAAACGTTTTTTTTTTTGTTTTTAAGAAGTGAATGCCACAGATATGTCTTGTATTTGACAAAGCATTCTGCTTTGCTTGTTCCAGATTCAATGTTTAGGCAAAACATAAGCTTGTTTCCATTTGTAAATAGTTATTTCTAAAGAGAAGGAAAACCTTTCACAATTATAGACATTTTTTTCAATAAATATCCATGGTTGGCATTGTCCAGTTTTTACATTTGTCCCACTGTGTATTTGAGTTTGACATCCTTGACCTAGACCTAGGTGTCAGAATCACTAGGTTTGCCATATTTGACAACTTACTAATCACACTAATATTCCATGACCTAAAGGTATTATCATTTTGCAACATTTGAAAGGTATTTCAAGGGTCCCTTAAGGTTAAAAAAGTTGCTCCGGATCTCTTGGTATCCAAGGGTTGAGGTTTTATTGAATGAAAAAGTGCAGGTTTGTTTTAAGTTCTAGAACAAAGACCTTTTCTACTACCCGGATAAAAGTAAAAACCACCTTTAAGAAATTTGTATCTGTTGCTAAAAAAATATAATTAAATTCAGAGTTGTTAATGTTTTTTTTTTTTAACAAGAGTCTTTTCATCAACAGCAATGTATAACATAGCACAGAAAGTGCAATTCTGTTCTGTTTCTGAACCGTCTCTACATCCAGCAGGAGACCGAGCACTATATAGCTAGATGAGAACAGATTAGAAGACAAGAGACTTCACATAAAGTGAAACAGATGTTTCTTTCTCGTAGAGGAACCTATTTGCATAAATGTAATAATGCATGAATTCAGCCTAAATGTACAAGGAAAAAGATTGTGTGTTTTCTGATCCTGGGTGTTGATTCATTCATTAAGTCACAAGTTTTTCATTAAACTTTCTCTCAGATGCAGCAGTGACAGACAATTTTCTATTTATTTATTTATTTTCCGCTTCACAGCATTTTTAATTTAAGAAACCGAAAACATACGTTTTTGAAATAACTTTTTTATTGCATTACAAAAGTTGAAAATTGAAACCCGCACACATCAGGCAAGTTTTAGGTTAGTTTATGCAACAACCATATCTTAATTATAAGTGGGCGCTTGTGATTTGGCCTTCTTTTTTAAAATGTTGTCATGTAATGCATTAGCTATCCAAAAAAAAGTTCATTATGGCTGCCATATTTAAACTTTTTTAAGAAAGTGACGTAATATAACATTAGTGCAGTAAACAAACTCTGAAACTTGCCTATACCGCACAGGCCCATAAACATGACTGACCTTCCACCAGACCCCAAAGACTATTACAGGTACTGGGCATCCGAACTAATTGTTATTTGGTGTGCGTTTGAAGAAAGTTGGGGGTAGTCTTATACAAAAAATACAGTACATAGATTTTATCAGCTAATATAATAAATAAAATCAGCTAATATAATAAATAAAATAATAAAAAGTGGTTAACCATGTATATGGATTGCCAGAGAGTGGAGGCTATTTATAGCTTTTGGTTACCAAATTTTTAAAATCACATCCAGTAATTATTGCTGGAAACAATGTTCAGTGTTGTTTTCTCAATCTGTTATATGAAGAATGGGGGGCAAGAACCAGGAGCCGCCCTACAGTGGCTGTTTTGGCACCTTTTTAGGCCATCTAATGTGATGAGCCAGTAAACACATTTTAGGGACAGCTTTGATGTTACTCCCAATAAGATCATGCATTAGTTTTATCTAGCTGTCCAAGTCCAATACACAGTGGGCGAAAATTGAAAACTTAAATTCGATGCCCAATCTTGAATATATTTTTTTTAATTTCTACAAATGAGGGCCTTTTTCCTTCTCACCAGATACAACGATGAACCATTGCATATGGAAACAAATGTAAGTTTTGGTTGAATATTAAATCTAGCAAAGTGTAATACTATAACATGTGACATGATGATAAAAGACAGATCTGTAGCATTCATTTCTGAAATAAAATGTTAGAAATAATCTTTAGGGCCAAATATAATTACACTGAGGGCCAGATTTGGCACAAGTTTGGAAGAATCCATGTAAAAGATAAGCCTACATTTGTGCGAGGTTAGGAGTTACAACTGCCCTGCATGTCTTTGCTTTAGCTTACATTATAATAACATTTTATCTATCTCCGTCTCTGTACTGTATCTTTACTTCGGTTTTTTTTTTTACTCCGGTGCTAAGGCTTGTCTTGCCCCAATGATGGTGTATTCATGCTCCAATACAGTCAATCAAAAAATAGAAGAGTAAAATCAACTCATTTATATTTTGAGTTAAGGTTTTCTTAAAGTTGTGGATATAGAGTTTGGACCAGTAACAAGTAAGCTTTCAGTAATGATATTGAAATGATTCATGGTGCTTTGGGATCTTGCTGCTTGTAACTGATCTGTACTCATACCTGCCACACTGATCATATCATACAAATTTTATTCAACACATTCCCTGTCTTTGATTAATAGCAAATTTTATGTGCATATGATACATACTGTGCTCCCTGACTGGTTATCCTGCATGGTGTTGCTTATTCCAGCTAAAAATATATACCTAATGTGGCTTGAGAGCATATTTTTTGCACATTTTCAATATAAGCTTGTTAGTGGTGTATACAGATATACCAAATACACATTCTGTTGATACAGTGTAGATGGATTTAAAACTAAGGATGGCGAGTAAAATATCCCCTCATAAAAAGTATATATTTTATTTATTAAAAAAAAAAAAACTCTCAACTTCATGTCTGTGCAGATTCCATTTTTAATAGGCAATTTGATTTTGGCCATTAATCTGGCAACTGGTGACATTAATAATAAAACATACCTATGGCTCACAAATGGCAGCCTGAAAATGCCCTGGTGCAGGTGCTCGGGGTGCGTTTAGCTAACGCCCCCATGATAGGTTTGTGAGGCAAAAGCTTGAAAACTGAGCTAATCTGGCATTTACTGGTAGGATGTTAATGAACCCTAAGTGTAGTTTCTTAAATGATACTTATTAAAAAAGTGTTAAACTCATTCCATGACAATTAAAAGATTGACAGTAAACAAATTGTGAATGTTGGAGAAGGCCAAATCACAAAGTAATGCTGTGGGTACATATGTTTTGTTGCAATGGACCAGGCTGCTTATCTAAATAGTCTTCCTAACACACCAAAAAAGGAAGCATACATTGGCCTGCCTTGTTCTGTAACATTGATTAGGGTCAGTGGGCTAACTTTTGGTTCCATATATAAATTTGTGCTGTAAAAGCTAAGGCTGGCTTTGGTAATGCTTAAATGCATTAGAACACAATAATAGATACTTCTAGCAGCATATGAATGATATGATATCTGTGTTACCGTTTACCCATTCATATGCAAACAAAAGTCACATGATTGGTTGTTTAAAGGTATTTGCCTATATGTACTATGCTCAATAAACATCCACTTTGAAAATTGATGTTCTAGAGCAGTGGTTCCTAAACTAGGGGACACAAAGGTATTCCAATGGGGTGCAGGGCCTTGATTCTTAGCCTGTGTTTCAATAGGGAGTGGGGGGGGGGGGGGGGGGGTTCGATAATGTTCCTGAATAGAAAAGGGGGGCTCTGCAAGGAAAGTTTGGGAACCACTGTTCTAGAGGAAAACACCATTTAGAAATGTTTTTGTCCCTTTTTGATTACACGTGTTACAGGCATTACAGCACATAATAAACCCAACACTTTTTTTGTAACAAACTGGCAGCTTGATATGCAGGTGGCTTTATGTAATATTAAATTGGTAGGTGTTAATTTGTTTTGAAAAGTGCACTTCAAATAAATATTTCCTGCTGCACAGGAGCAAGACATTTGTAAAGACGTTAAAGGTAGCAGAAGGGTTAATGACTTCTGGCTGTCCCATTACTTCCAGATGTGTGTTCAAGTACTTAACGTTAACTTCATTAGTTCCCCGTTAACACCATCCTGTTAATAATTACACAGCAAAGGTTTTTGGCTTCAGGGTAAAGATCCAGAATGATTGTGCAACATCATGGACATTGCACCTGCAGCATGGGCCTACAAATTGTTTTATGAATTCCTTGAATGTGGTCACTGCCCTGTTAAACAGAAGTGTAAATTGAAACCTCTATCAAAAAACCCCAAATAATTAAAATAGCTACTGACCAAAGCCTATGTGTTAAAATGTCTGCTAGTTGGTGGTGCATCAATGAGCCTTATGTGCTAGGAATGTTTTATGTTGGGCAGTGTGGCCATATTATTAGAGCCTTGATTTTTTTCATTTCTTCTAACATATCCCTTATAAACACATTCTGTTAACCAGTACATGAAATATAAAGCCCACCCATACACCTTTTTAATCACTCCATACAATTTCCATTAGATCTACCACTGCCGGGTCCTCCCTGATAGAATACATATTTATTGGAAGGTTTAGAAAAGATATTACATGGTTTATGTAGAACAAAAGTTGAGTACAGAAATTGTATGGAAAGATTGTAAGGTGTATGGCGATCTTTATACTTTCGATGATGGATCATACCAGTCAACGAAAGATTTCAAATTGTCACTTTGGTGTGTAGCACTCTCCCTTTCTTTAAATCATAAATAAATACTGTATATAGGTATAAAAACTACCTGTAGAAAGGAAGATTTGGAAAAATAAAACAAATTTACCCCATCTGGCTTTTTTTATGTGAGCAAGGCATCGACCACACATGATGAAGTCATCACGCACGGCCAGACCTTCCTGGAATTAAATCGATTGAAGCGTCTATGGCCGGCTTCAGTCACAAAGTCATGTACCCTTTACAAGCCTACGGAGCGAAGTTTTCATCTAGTTGACATAAGTGTTATTGCAGTTCTTTAACCCTCAGAAGGATGAATCTACAGAGGACTAAACATTGCAACAGTCACAAGTGAGAACACAGCAGATAAATATTTTTTTAGGATGTGGAGGCTCTTCTCCAACATTGTGATAGAGGTAAATGTAATTTTTTTTAATTTAGGTGCAGTTTAAATGCACAAGCTGCCTAAAACTATTTCTATATTAAGCAATTAAATCAAGCAATGGAAAATAAAGAAGTATATTAGACTATTTTAACTAGTTCAGGTTGAAATAGAGTTTAGCAGTTTTCACAAATACATTTGTAGCCAACCAACAAAAAATTGTTGTTGAAAATATGTTTTTGAATTTGTTTCCAAAGCTGTGCAGTAGAAATAATTTTTTGGCTCTTCAAGGCTTTTGCCACTAATATTTTTGACCAGAGTTTATGCAGTTCTTACCCAGTTTACCAGATTCCTGCAAGCCCATACTCAAAAAAAGTGCTGTTTTATTCTTAATTAGCATAGGCCAGTGAATAGCAAAATAACAAAATTGTTATCTCATTGAAAGTACCCTACCATTTAACAAATATAGCACCTAGAGGAGGATGGACCACTGTGATCCATTGGCTTAAAAGTACCAGGATTACCAGGACCTGTCAGAACTGCACTGGACGAGCTGGGTTCGTCAGGCAGAAATCGGAGCCACAGGAGAACAAACTCACTGCTCCATGTGGCTTTGATCTAATAAAGGGGCAGAACCGGGTCACTACCTCCAACACCCCCCACCCCATGTGATGATGTCACATCGGGGCACGGGCGGGAGTTTAAAAAAACAACAACATTTGAATTGGGTTTTCTGCATTGAAAACACAATTTAATGTGATTGCCTATGTAAAATACTCACCTGAATAATTGGTCCGGTGTCGCCACATCTTCCTTCAGCTGGCTTCATTCTGCTTCTCTCTCGATGTTACATTCTGTTCCTGAATGTATTACATTGACTTCAATGTATTACAATGCTCTCCTATGTAACCTGGCAAATCTGCAGCGCCATCTAGTGGTTGCAGTGCTAATTTTCCTGATAAAGTGAATTATTGAAATATTCATTATCTGATTTTTTTGAGTTATTCACAATAAGCATCTGAATATGTTATTATATTCAGGATGTCTACCAGACTCCTGTATGGACATACTTTGGGAAGTTACAGGCCTACAATGTAAAAAAAAATTTTGATTAAAGTCTATGAAGCGCTTTTGGTACCGAAATCTGTACCTCAGCAGTGCGCTAGGAAGGTTAATACAAATTAAAAGTAAAAAAAGTCTTAAATTCAAGACCATTCATACAAAAAATAATTGCATCATATACAAAAACAGATGAAAATATTTGTAAAGCACAAAACATTTTTTAGACACAGTTGATCGTATCAACAATTGTTGCAAATTAATGTATAGTATCCTTTACATGTATGCTGTAAAATATCAGTTCTCTTTGCATTATAGCAATACAATAATGCCCATCAGTGAGTTTCTGATAGTCGATACAGCCCAATTCAATGATGTTTATTCTCCTCTAGGTTCTATATTCGTAAGTGAATAACATTTATGGTAGAAGGCTGTAACTATTTATGCCAAATTCATGACTACCTCCAACTTATTTATCTACATTATATGGGCAAACATTTGTACACAACCCTCCAAATATTTCCAGGGGGTTCTTTTCAACCCCCTGCTTACACAAAGAAATGTGAAACAATAGTGTTGCAAGAGTTTGGTAAGGGCCCTTTTTTGGTATTCTGATGTTGAATAGTAGTTTTACATTGTGTAACTTGAGTGGTCTGCACAGAGCTCTATGCAAAAAAGCTTTGGGAAGAATTGTTATGTTGATGTGGTCAACTCTACATGCATGGTTTAGAACAGACGTGGGCAAACTATGGGCCGAGGGCCACATACCGCCCACGTAGTCTTTTAATGTGGCCATCAAGGCAGCTGTTAATGGGTCAATTATTTTGCAAATTGATCGTCTTGTTAGATTAAAAATCGATCCTCAATTGAAAATCGATGGATTGTACCACCACACAGTGTGATCTTCCTTCACAGAAATCGATTCCATCTGTACATACGTGTACAATGAACTAAAATTTACCAAAATGTCTGATCACTTTTCAATAAATTGTTTGTTTGATATTGATCACTTTTGGCGGAATTTATAATTTGAGCAGGAATCGATTCCTGTTTGATCGACATAAACAGAACGATTTTTTGGTTGATGGAACTGAAATATGGCACCAATTTTTTATTTTTTTTAAAGATGTGCAGTAAATTTTTATTGCAATCTGTTAAAATTTATCATCCAGGTTGGGAGAACTTAGGACTAAGCGGCCCTACCAGGTTATAAGTACGACCCTTCTATCAAATTTAAGAAACCATTGTGGCCCACGAGTCAAGAAGTTTGCCCACCCCTGGTTTAGATAGTGAATGTCCTACAAGCATAACATTTTCTTACTCGTATCTTGCATTATAATTGTCTTTAATTTGCATACAAACAAAGATAGGATTCAGTTTACCTTTGAGGTTGTAAACAGTACCAATTTCAGATAGATTTACTCATTTAGCCTTCTTTTCACAATGAGTCATTCAAACTGTAATTGAGGCTCACTAACCCAGCAGGAAGATATGGATGTAGAGAACAATAAAGCAGGGTACAGACATGAAGATATGGGCCAGATCAATGGCCACTTCGAGCGCCGTGTGCACTCACAGCCACCTATCTGGCCCTTATAATATACGGCTATCACTGTTTTCGAGTGGGACCAATCAACCCCACTCGAAAACAGCCATATCGGACGTTAAATACGGCGAGCAAATGTCGAGCCGTCTGTACCCTGCTTTAGGGTTAGTAAATACATTGATTGGTCACATAAAATTTGTGATCACAAATACAATTATGTTTTAAAGAAATCTCAGCTCATACGCATGCTGTGGGGAAGATTTTTACTTGTCAAAGATATTTTTGGCCCTTCCTGAGATTTCCTCTTACTTCCTGTTTCTATAATTAAAATAAAATAGGGGGCTAAATTTAAGTGGAAAGGAAGGCTTAAGGCTAACATACAAGGCTAGATTTTTCCATTGAATCATTTGGGTTGTTCTTTGGAAAATCTTTTCCTTCTTAACTGAATCAATCTTCCCCAAAAAATGGATCAATTAATTATCTGAGTTATTTTTATAGTATTTCCATTGATTTAATATTCATTGGTACATGTGCACATCATTTAAACTGGTCATAGACATCTCGATTTTTCGGGAAATTTCTAAAATATCAATTGCTGCGATCAATTGCTCACAAATCTATGCATGCTTAAAGTGTGCGATGGACCAAAATGGTGTGAGTTGCACGGAAAATCAATTGTGCAGGGAACGGACCTGTCTGTAAATTTTAGTCGATCAGGAGTCGAGGGACATTGTTAAAGACGTGATCGTTCCTATCAATTGACCCATGCAAACCTCATACCACTTCCACCATTTTCGATTTTTTTGAGTAGCTGATCTTATTTACTTACGTCACCTATCGATCGTTGATAAATTGGATCCCAAAAATGGTGCACTTTTTTATCAATGTACTACTTATGATCGAAGACTCAAGCGCATGTCCCGATCGTATAGCAAATCGATCTCAGGGAATTCTAAGCATTTCTGGCCAGCCTTAATTTTGCATAGATCGCACTGTGTGCTCGTGCTAGTCAATTCAAGATCGATCAAGCTAACGGTGATGTGTGGTAGACAATAGTAAATGAATTCTAAAAAGCGCTCAACTTTTGTCACTTCACTAAAGATGTGTTTTTTTTAAGGTCACCATACACAATAATTCTAAATGTAGACTACCCCATTTGTGGTTATTAATCACTGTAACCCCCATGTAAACTGTGACTGTAAACTGTTGCCCCCATGTAAACATGTAAGGGTGACTGCCTAAAACCTGCTGGGCGAATGCGGCATGGCATGTTGTGGTTCTTAGGCAGTGAGAATGATATGCTTCCAATACTGACTGAAAGGAGCTTTAGCCCACAAATGTGTTGATCTCTGATATGCCAATCTTCTAAATAAGAAATTGTATCAAAGTCTTGTAGTTTAAAATGTAAAGAAGCCCCTGTGTATAGACTGCTTGAGGTATTATTAGAAATTACAATCTGCTTTCTTTTTATCTTTCACATGTTTTAAATGTTGAATCCTGACCTCCACCAAAAAAAAAGTACAAAAAAAATTTAAACTTCCACAGAGGCAAATCGAAACACGATCTTTCCCCCTCTCCCTGGGGACAGTGCTTCTTGGCTAGAATCCTAAAATCTAAGCAGCCACTTTTTGCACATCAAAGGCCCACCACTGTAAGTATTAAAACATGTTTTTAATCTTGTGTTCTGATGAGCAGGAGTTTCACAGTGGTATTTTTATAAAATCCCGCTGGTCATGCCTTTTTCCCTTTGTCCTGTTTATATGGCACTTCCCATGCACTGCTATAGGAAGTATCACTTTCACAAAGCACACTGCTGCCGACCCTTCATTTGAGGCCTATTTATGAAAAACCCATGTGGCAAAGACAAACTAATTCTTTCTTGTTATGGCTTCTGACGTACCTTTTGACTTCCCTTGTGCTCAAATTAGAGTTTTCTTGCTGGAGAAAGGAACAGGAAATACATTTCTTAAAGAAAAGGAATGTGTGCTGTTCTGAAAGTCAGGGAATTAATCTAGTTTATAATAGCCCCCCCCCCCTTTAGAATAACAATGTGGTATGTCAGAGATTGCAAAAAAAAGATTAAACATCAAGACAGATCTATGAACAAAGGCACCTATTTATAACCTATTAACAGATCAAATGCTGTCAAGTTAAAAGATGTTAGGAGAACTTAAAGCCTACTGTGGTAGTACATTAAGTAGGTAGACAATAATGAACAGATTTTTCTTTATTGGTTCTGTATTAAGCTGTGTGATGAAAAACACCTCCAGTCAGCTAGTATGACATGCAGTCCTGGAGAGGTGTGCCTCTGGTGTCATGCAGACCAAATAGGAATAGGAATAGAAATAGGAAGCTCCCACATAGAGGAGAAGGGTGCCAGTTGATGCTAAAGCATAATTTTGCAGCCGATGGTAGTGCTTTTTTTAATCTACCATTGCTATAGTGTTGCACATGTAATCCACTATGATACCAGCCATCTGAAAATTTTCTGCCTGAGAGATTATTATTTGAAGCAGAATCTCCAGTTTACTGGCTACTCTCAGATGCAGCTCATGAAACCAAGGGAACATATACATTTTACACAAAACTCTGCATTTTTGATTACCATCTGTGTCCCATTAGGAAGATTTCTTCAAAGTGGAATTTTACAATTTTACAGTAATAATATAGAAAGGGGGAGATTCGGACAAACCACGGACAGGCCAGTCAACAGCCACTTCAATGTTCTGTTCGAAAATTAAAGCTGTACAAAAGCAAGTGGGCATGTGTCCCTCTGCCAAAGTACATCACAAAAAAGGAGATCACAAAGTAAGGCGGTGGCTATCCAAACCTTCCCAGCCACGGGGTCCAGGTATGTTTAAACTTAGGCAACACAACTTTACAAGGATTTTTTGCCCTGAGGGGATATAAGGGACTTTAAAATGGGCAGTACACAATTGTAAGATAAAAGATTTTTATTTTCATAGATAATGTGTCAACAACGTTCCTTAGGCCACATTCAGTTCATAACAATCAACATAGCATTGCATTTCATCGAGGTAAATTACATTCAGTATATTCCGATTGCAGATAAAAATATCTTATCGTCAATTAACACAAAACAAGATTGATAATTCCCAACATGTTTCGCTTAAAGAACAGAGGTATATTTGCTTAATCAGGAGATATTCTTGTTACCAAAGCCGAGCGGGTGGTATCTCCCCAGAAAGTAAAAGGTGGGCAGCAGGTCACAGACCCCACAACAGTGTCGATCCTTAGATGGCACTGGGGGGCGTAACTTCCAGGTTATTCGGTAGTAAATTACTACAGGTGAATGTATTATTTAATGTAGCATATATTTTCTCGTTGGTGAGGAACCATGAGATGCTTGCCTTTACCTTTGGTTTATGTGGTGCCCCCAGACCACCCCAGTTTTACAGTGTAACGCACATAGAAACATCCCCTATTCCTGTTCTGGTTGCAACTCAACATTTTCTATTTACATTCATTTTGTCCTTGGTTACTTTAATGATAGCAAGCAGGAAAATTCTGTAAAGCCTTTGAGCTCCAGGACCAAGTCAAAAGATCTGAAAACAAACTTAAAGTTTGTAACTTATGAAAGTGAGAAAGCTAGATAACACATGTATAATAATAGTGTGTATATACATATATTTTATTTTTATTTATTTTTTTCTTCCGAACTGTATCTTTATGTAATAAGTGTTATTAAAAGATCAGCACACAATGGTATTTTGTGTGTATTGTTTACATTCTGCCCATTATGTTGGCATTCAACTCTTGTTTTAGTGTTTGAAGGATTGTATTCCATTTTCCAGACAAGCGACCATCATGTTTCTTGCCCAATTATTTTTGAGTTGCAATTGTTGCCAAAAATCCAGGGCATAAACAAATTCTTAAGCCACTTAAAGACCCTGGAACATTTTTCCAAATATTAAATGAAACCAGCCATGTTGCAACTTTACCATAGAACGAGGTCAGGAGGAACCTCCAACAGCTGTTCAACAAGGACTCTGCATTGTTTTTAATTGTCTGAACTCTTTTGGAACAGAAGTAATTCTTGTGTTGCAGGAAAAGTTCTTGACAATGTAAACAAGTATGGCACTCTCAGAGGTCACATGCTTAACCCCTGCACATGGTTACAATGCAAATGTACTTCTTTTGTTTTCCTTAATGTGAACTCATACACAATGTGCAGCCCAAGCTAATAGCTTTAACAGGCCCACATATCTTATTGTTACAGAGACACAAAAAAGGGAACATATAACTGCCTCATTCCACTGTTGGTTGATGTGTTTGGTTCAGTTCAGCCAACCGAAAATCACTTTTATCCCTGAAAAGTTTCCTCCCTAAATGGCTGTCTTTCTTGTAGAGTAAAGATGCTTCAGTTGAACTCATTTGAATATGTATATAACCAGCTGACCCTACCATCTGTGATGTCTGTATCCTCATACCTAGACGTTTTTTGTTTTTTTTTAGACCATACTCTCCTTTTATTGCAAGGATAGGGTATAGTTCCTTCAAAGCTGGTTAGGACCTCAATGGAAATAGATCTGCCATGACAGACTAAGCTGTCAGCTGAATATCAAGCTGAGTGAATAGCATGTTTTCATGCATCTCTTAGAAGGAATCCACTAATACAATATTACTTTCCCCTGAAGCCATTATTGGATTTTCCATAGGAGTATAACTGAGAAGTCAATAGTGATAGGGACAACTTAGTCTCCATGGCCTTGCCTTGGGCAGCAGAAGCTCTCTAATCTGAAGCCAAGATCCTAAACAGCCTAGATAATTTAATAAAAAATATAATGTGAGTGGCACCCTGCTTATGTCCTGCTCTTTCTTCCATACCCTTGTGATCCTGGCATGGGCAGCAGTATAATAAGCAGAAGGTCTTCAATAATTTTACCTTTCTTACCATGCTTTGTGTCTGCTGTGTTGTGCTTACCCTTAGGGGGAGGGGGAGTGGTAGTGGGACAGAGTGAAGACTATGCTTACTGTTCATTTTCAGTCTGGGGTAGAACAATCACTGGCCTCACAAACAATTAAAGGTCAAATATCAAAATCAGCAGTCTTGTTTTTCTCTCCATGCCTCCATTCAAGCCGCTTTTCTTGCTTTTGGGCCCTAATTCTTTCATGTATGCTCTTTAATTTAAATGAGGTAATTCTGCATCCAAGTCTCTCTTAGTTAAGGTTATTATATAAATGGTGGACCAATAAATCTTTTTCATTTTCAAATCTAAAGATGGGGGAGCTTTGAGTTTATCAGATAAACTCAGAAGGTAGTATATTGTCACCATCATAGCATAAAGGTAGCCATATACAGGTCAATTTGTCAGCGATCAATTGCAGATCGATTGCTGATCCAATCTGTACAGGCAATCAGGAATCGGGAATAGATGCAACACCACTTTGGGAATCCAATTTGTGTCTGATTTGAACATGAGCCAATCTCCAAAATGGCCGATTCCACAAAATCCATCGATCGGAAAGGCTGCTGCATAGGGCTGTTTGGGTCCACCAACGTACTGCGATTGCAAAACGATCAACCAAAACACCAACATGTCCGTTCATTGTCCGATCCGATTTTTAGTCGATTCCAAACTTGTGAACGCGCACAGTGATCGATCGGTCAAAATTTTTTTGCTGTGGGATTAAACTTGTTCAGTACATTTTTACCCCAGTTCCCACTGGTTATCCACTGGCTACTGAATTATCTAAATTAACAAAGAATGGAAGAATGCTACTTCTATTGAAGTGAGGCGATCGCACCACATATTGTTAGACTAAGGCAGTGGTTTCCAAACTGGGGGGCGGCCCTCATTCTTAACCTGTGTTTGAATAAGGAGGGCGAGTTCAATACTGTTCCTAAATAGAAAAGGGGGGCCCTGCAAGGAAAGTTTGGGAACCACTGGACTAAGGAATGACCTAACCACTAAACCTGAAGGAACACATGGTATTTACTCTATATCAATAGATACCTTTTCGATGGACCTAACGTTTAAAACCATTCTAGGAGCTGAGGAAATGACAACTTCTCAACCTTTTAAGTAAGCCCAGAATTCCTTCAAGTGACATTTAAACTGTAGGATTCAGCATACCATACTTTAGATTAATTTGGAGGCCCAAAAGATACATGTGCATCTGGATTTACTGAAGGAATGTTTGAATGCTTTGTATAAGAATACACTTTATAAATATATCACTTTATAAAACATTAGTGTTTTTTATCATGAAAATTAAATTCAACTTTTAAATTAGATATTTTTTTCTTATTTCTTTCTGCCATCTTCCTAATTATGATCAACAGCTTAGCTTTTTATTACTAAATATCTTTATTGCTTAAATTATTTTCTTCTCTTTATGTATCAAGTAAAATGTATTTTGCTGCCTACAAATTAAAATTTTAATGCACGGTCTGTTAGGGATGAATCATGCTGCTAGTGATCACGCTTTGTGCCCTTATCCTTTAAACACCTTTGTTTTCTTTAATTAGTTACATGCAAAGCTAATAGTGTCGAAGTATTGCAATTTTTTTTAAATGTTGGGCAGTGATCCTTCTTAATTTTTTTCAGATGTGCCAAAACATGAAGAATGGTGGAAATTATATATACATGTATCTTATTATAATAAGATATATAATACTTCTCCTTAATTCCTGGTTGCTTTTTTAGAAAGAGACATGTTTTCTCACATCAGTAGTTAAATGCTAAGAGAAACTAAGCATAAAAAAACTCTATTGTGTCTCTGTCACTAATTAAGAACATCAATGCTTTGAACCAGAGTTGCACACACTAACTTAGCCACCTCCATCAATAGTCATTTCCCAGCCATGCATGGGATTCCATGTCACCTCTTCAAATTTTAAGTGTCTGCTGTGAACTAGTGTTTAGTTCCGACCTAAACATGGACAAGGGCAAGAGGGATCCACAAAAGAAAGAATAACAAAGAGCACTTTCTGCTCCACTTCCTGACCTGAAAACATATGTTCACCCAAGCACGCAGCCACTGGGATAAAGACAAGCTGTAGGAAAGCAAACAAAAGCCATGATCCCCCCTCACCTTTGCTGTGCTTTCAAACACATTCACAAGCTGCGTACCATCCTGTCATCTGGCTTTTCTTGATAGCTGATTTATCATTCTTTTTTTTTTTTCTTTACCCATTTTTCCCCTTCACCTTTTTTTTTCTACTTCATATAATTCAGCCTGTGCGATATGACTGCTAGGAGATGCATGACGGTAGGGGTTCTAGTAGGGATTACTTGTGGTTAAAGGTTAACCTTGCCTTCACCCACAGGCTTTAAAATGACAGGTACGTTTGCTAGTCTAGTCCACATGGCTCCAACTCTGACTTTTCTGGCACCATAGCCTCCTACCACAGATATAGCCAGACAAATTACTTTTGCATCCTGTAACTATTGATCATGTTTTAACGAAATGTACTAATTTCTACAGGAATGGTACACTGTACATATAAAAAGAATACCACTAAACATCTAGAGACAGAGCAAGAGCATTCTGACAATTACTTATTAGATATAATATTGGCTATAATCATGGTGTAACCATACAAGAATATGGCTTGACTTTAAGGAGTTGCCTCTAGGAGTATATAGACATTCTATGTATAGTAGCTTAGAAATGTAAACATTTATTTTAGTAGGTCTTACATACATGCAAGAAAACAAATAATATAATATTAATATCAAAATAATAATTAAAGAATGACCTGCTGCATGTTGAATATTAATTTGGATATAATGATGAGCGTACGCTTAGCGGAGAGGGTCCCGACGTATGTGGAAACTAACCCTTAACAGATAGCTTTTTAAATGCAGAACCGTTGACTTTGCCAGCAATGCAGCATTCTTATAATAACATTACATTATATTAACAACATACAAGAAACAAAATGGCTTTATCTTGATTCTGAGAACTCCAAATTTCATCAATCCACTATGTAATTAAGATGCATAACAATCAATTGAGAATCTAACGAAAAATAGACCCATGTATGGGTACCTTATCACTTTCAATAAAGCCCTGAAAACCCACCTCTTCAATCTGGTCCCATCTTCTAATTGCTAACATTCCCAACCTGCCAGTCCCATAGCCTCATCTACCTATTGTATACTTTGTTACCCCTAACGATGGTAAGCCAATTGGGTAGGGCCCTATTTTTCCTCCCATGTCATAAACTGTACCTGTGTGTCAGCTTGTGTTGAATCTCCACTCTAATGTACATCGCTGCGCATAATGTTGGTGCTATATAAATTAAAGTTAAAAGCAAGTGAAACATTTCAAAATTATTACAATATTTTGTATCACCATTATTTTCCATTCTTTAACCACTTTCCATGATGACATCACATAGCTGGTTGATGTTGGAGACCTTGAACTCTTCTTCCATCTGTGTGCGGATTGATTCCCCCAGGAGCTAAAAAGAATTTAGGTGTGGAGACCTGCTTGGCCCCTCCTGATCCTTTAG
This sequence comes from Ptychadena robeensis, assembly GCA_036250615.1. NCBI lineage: Eukaryota > Metazoa > Chordata > Amphibia > Anura > Ptychadenidae > Ptychadena > Ptychadena robeensis. The sequence goes on from CM070041.1 coordinate 26,789,439, forward strand.
GGTAAATTTACACAGTCGTGTGCTGGGCTGCTTTCAGTCCGCAGCAGCACAGGAAACAACCGCATGCTGGCACAGCCACGCAGAAACGACGTGTTTAAGAAATGACCCCATTACAGGTCAATCTGGCTAAAGCCCAAAAAACCAGTCAATTTTAGCTCATTTAACAGGCCTTTTTTAACCACCTGGTAAACAAGCTAAAATTGCTAAATGTAAATGTGGCCTTAAGCTGGCCGTACACTCCGAGATTAAAATTATGGTCCATTAAAACAGACCAATGTATCCCGACGGCGGTATCGGTTTGGATCGTAATATTCGGCAAAAAAGCTACCACATTGAAAATCCAATTTAGGATCGTATTTTTTTTTTTTTACGAGAATGTCATCGAAATTAATCGCCGTTTAAATCGCCCATTGCAATGTATTTTTTTTTAAAGGGGAAGCCTCGGCAGTAATTGGTTGGTAAACACTATGAAAACAGTATGAAGTTTCCCGAAGTTCCCAGACCAATAAAAAAATTTCAACATGTCCAATAAATTACGACCGTAAAAAATGGCAATTACGATCGTATTTTATCGGTTGTACCATGTGGACATGTGCGGATTTCATGCCGATAAAAATAAAATTGGTCGGTTTTAATGGATCGTAATTTTAATCTCAGAGTGTATGGCCAGCATTACCCTCAGTTTTTTTTAGCAAGACAATGGTTGTCTTGGAGCTGTGTTTGGGGCCGTGGGACCCAGTTTCTGAAGGGAGGAAATCATACTTTGCTTCATTTGTGAGATACTGTGTTATAATTGCATGACAAAACAATACATAGATGAATGCCTAAAGTGTATATGATGTTAAAAACTAATTTTGGATATAATAGGCAAGAAAGAAAATCCATGTTTTTTCTGCTATCCCAGGAGATTTTTCCTCACTTCCGGTCAAACCTGATTATGTTTTATTAGACACGACGTGGTGTCAACTTTTCAACAGCAACACAAAACAAATGTATATATGAATAGAGAGAGAGAGAGACTGTAATAGTTGTCAACATTTAAAAAAATAAATCAAAATCATTTTGTGAAAATATTATTTCTTGTTTTGAACAATTCCGTTAACAATAAAACTGTTTTACAATAGTTCTTTACGTCAGAACTATCTAAGTGGGTCACATATTGAACTGAAACCTGAGGGGGTTTGTACATATTTTGTTAGCAGTTTTTGTAATCAAATTTATTGTTTTGCAACAGAGTGAGTCTTTAATATACTATTCCCATAAAGGGTAGCCATTTTTCAAAAGTGATATCAGAAATAGAGGAAGGGTGAGATAGGTTTGTCTGTATACATGTCATTGATACATGTACAAAAGGCACCTATGCACAAGATATGGTTCACACAACTTGTTTCTAGCAAGTAGTCAGGGGGAATGAAGCCCCAATTTCCTATGAAGCCAAAAAGGCACTTGTTTTAGCAATCCACTGCTAATGTACTGTACGAGAAAATTTAAGACTTGCTGGAAAGATTAGCTTCTGTTTTATTAGGGCTGCCATTGAGAAAGCAAAAGCAGAACTTGAGAGAGGTGCGTTGGGATTTCTTAATGGGCTGTCAGGGGCAAGACACCCGGTCTAGCTTTTGCCAGCACTCTTCCTGTGCATTAAAAGCAACAGGGGCCAAGCTGCGCTTACAGAAGTATGAATTACTTGATACCTTCTCTGTTCCATATGGTCAGCCGCGTCTGAAACAATTAATCACTTACAGAATTCTTGCATTGGATTTAAGGTTTCAGCTGTACCTGTGCCAGGGGGCAGCAAGAGGGAGGGGGGATCTAGTAAGCATAAAATAGCAAGTTTAATAACACCAGGCGCCAAAGTCTAAGCAGCTGGCTTCTATAAACAACACTTCTCATCCATGCCTCACCTTTACAATGCTATTATTTTATGTAATACTTTGCTATAAGAAATATGAGAATATTTATATGCATATGTGTATAAATATCAGCAGTGATTTATGTGTGCATATTTTTATATCTGTGTGTGTAACTGCATTAATCGCTTCCTAATCCAAACGTTAGTAGCTAAAATGTACACATTATACAAAACAAAGACAAACTTAATTAACGTAGGAAAAGAAAATGGACTGCTACAGCTTAAATGGTGTGTTATGATCTATTGGTTAGGGAAAGCCAAAATTAGATTGACAATTGATAACCCATAGAACTCTCATACTGGAACTAAATATTATATATGCATTAAAACTAGGGGGAGGTCATGATTGCATTGTATAGATCTTTAATCAGAGATCATTCACAAAAATATATTTAATACATAGAATTGGACCAAAGATAGGCAACAAAAGCAGTGAAGGGTCTAAAGCAGGGGTATCAAAATGAAAAACAGTGGGTCAAAATGGAAAAACACGGACAAAGTCAATAGGCCAAGCCTTGATATATATTGAAACAATGTCTACAATTGAGGAACTTTTTCCTTCTCATCAGATATAATGATAAACCTTTTTATATGAAAATGCAGGTTTGCTTTAAAATTGAATCTGAACAAGCAAAGTGTAAACAAAGTGTTGCTAATGTAAAACCAATTGTTAAATAAAAGACACATCTGTGGCATATTTTTTTTATTATAATGTAAAACAACTAAAAAAATAATACAATTTCACTGTGGGCCAGATTTCCCCAGACAGAGTTTGACAACCCTAAACTAGAGGGAAGTCACTGTATCTCTAGTGAAACCTTTGAATACTGCATTCAGTTCTGAAGGCATCATTTACAAAAAATATATCAAATAGATAGAATCTGAAATAAGAAAATGAAGGAGGGATAACAAATCGGAAAGAAGGATAATATATATCAACAGAGGAAATTAAAATGTATAAAATATTACAAAAATATTGATACAAGCAGTTTCATCAATATCACAGTGACATATTTTTTAAAACAGCAGGAGTAAAGTTTACAACCAACAAGCAAGTATTTATTTTCTCTCCAAGATACCTGAAAACAACACATATTAAAATACACTATTTTTCACACTATAAGCACTCCCTCATAGTGTGTCCTATAGTGCAAATGCACACCCAGCTGTGCTCTTCACTATTCCCTTTCTGGCCAAGCACTGAGCCTAGCCGCCATCTTTTTCTAAGGTAGATCTGGCAAAGCTTTGACTTGTTGTTTAAGCTAATATCTTGCTGTAAAATTAAACCCTGATTAACTAGGTGCACTCCAACATTTATTTTGAAAGGGACAGTTGCCCAAAACAAACTTCCATGCGGTGTAAGGATTAGGACTATGTAAGAATTTAGAATAATTGGACCACTAGATTTCCTCAGCCTAAACCAAAACTGGCTGTTGGTGGGTTTTAAGTGCAGAGTGAAAGCAACACAACCTAAAAGTACTCAACTTTTTTGGGAACTACTTTAGCATTGTTGAAAACCCACTTCTGTGACTACTATGAATGGACAATGCATATATTGCTAAATATTGAATTCTTGAGTGATACTGTACATGAATATGTGAAGCAAATATTAAGTGTGGTTGTTAATACAGTCAAAGGGATATGTCTGCATCTCTTGATCACAGGGAATATAATATCTACTGGTATGGGTTTCTGTAGGTTCAAATGTTATCCTTTCCTAACATCTTCACCCATATCCTTCTATTGACATTTAACACTTCTCACTCAACTCATCAGCAGGACATTCCTTCCTCTCTGGCTGTCAAAGGGTATGTTTCCATGGTGTGGAGGGCACCGGTCCACATACCCGCCCACCGCACAGGCTTTTTTCGCGGTGTGAACCGCCGGTTGGAAGGTTAACGTAGTGCAGTACCTCAACCTTTAGTGCAGGGGTGTCAACGAAGCCCTCCACGCCGTGGAAACATAGCCTTACCCTATTGCTGCACTTTTTACCTTCATCCATTCGAGTTTTCAAATCGTATTTCCGTAATCACAAACCTCAAGCTTTCTGGAAGGGAAGTTATTTTATTGTAGCTCTTCCATTATTGGACTTATAATATGCTAGAATACACATTACATAAGAAAGCTAACACTTTGAAGGGATGAAAACTCATGATTCATTTTGTGTCAATAGACAGGCTTTTGGCAAGGTCGGTGATGTTTCGGAAAATGCTAAAGTAGCACAAGTGTTCTACTGTAAAACAGTTATTAATTAAACCTTGCAATACCCACAGCTTATAAATCTAACAGTGTCAAGCTCAGTCTTCCAGTTCATGTATGAAACTCACAGGATACAACTATAATGGATTAACAATATGGTATGTCCACTTCACAGTGTAGCCTGAAAAGGAGAGGAAAAAATGTGTTTTATATATATATATATATATATATATATATATATATTCATATACCCACACACACATTGTGGGGTTTCAGCTGCAAATGGGGTGTTCTCGAAATATCAATCCACCAAACATGGGTCTCTTTAGGGCTTCCTGCCCATATTTATTGTCGAAAACAGCATGTACCCTCGCAGGGGTTAAAAGCCAAAGGAAACAAGTCAACAGACTAAACCAAGCATCCTGGCTTGCACACACCTAACAGGGGTTCTTCCCTTTAGCTTCAGAGAAAGAATGTCACTGGTTTTCCAGCAGCAACATGCCTGGGCCCCACACTCCCTGTGAGCCCCCTCTATTCACTGCTCAAGGTCTCCTATCTGGTCAGGAGCCCACTGTCTGTCTCCTATCTGGTCAGGAGCCCACTGTCTGTCTGTCTTCTGCCTTTTCAGGAGCCCTGACACACTGGTCTCAGCACCCTATGTGGAGACACACCCAGCTACATCAAGCAGGTGTTAACCCTTTGGTGTTCCTGGGCAGAATGGGAAGGCCCACTCAGTTCCATCCTTCCCATTCAAGGGTCTTGGACCCCGTAAGAAAAAACAAACAAAACACTCAGCAAACTAATGTTCCCGTGCAAAGAAATCACAGACCCCTTCCAGGACACCAACTAATGGTCCAATTACACAGTGAAAGACAAACAGTCTATCACAAACTTTACTCTGTTTTTATAGCATTTGAATTAACCAATGTTCAAAGCATGTAAAAGGTCTGTTCAGAAAGTGTTGAGTGTAATAACAATAATATATCTATAGTATCTTAATATCTAGCTGAATTCTTCAAATGTTTGTTTCAGCGTATCTTGCTGCTTGAAGAAACATAGCTGATGTATTTAATTCAATCCATTTGTTCTATTTGCTATAAATGATTTAAAAATCCACACTAGGATCCTGTGAACCAGTGTGCCTGTAGCCAATGTACTGACGTCCAGGTATTTGCAATCTTAGGAAGCATTAAAGTAAGTTGAACCAAGCCTGTAATGACATGTAGCTGCAGGCAGTTTAATGCAAATCATGCTCATAATTCCTAGCTGAAATATTGAATTCATCTTCAGTACCTCAGCTAACCCTGCTAATCACTCTTGGGTTATATTTTGGTTTACATGAGAGACAAGAAGGCATAGGGACTGTTGAGTTGGAATTCCTTATAGTCATAAACACCAGACACTACTTTGCTCATGACCTGGGCATCATTCATGGACACCATTTCAGGAATGCAGTTTGGTGAAGGGGATAATCTTGTAGGAGGACAAAGACCACAGAAATATATAGGAGGAGGTCCAAATCTTAGGTACTTCAGCAAGTAGGAACAGGCTGAATTCAGTTACCAGACATAGTGTTGCGGGAGACAGGAGCTTTAAGGCCCCCATACACGGGTCGGATTCCGGCCGGATTCCGGGCCGTTCGATTCTGGGCGCGTGCACGCGAAACGATCGTGCCGGAATCGTGTGCAGCCCACCTTGTCCGATCGATCACGTCCGATCGTTCAGGGGCTCAGAATCGGATCTGACAGAGAACCAACATGTTGGTCTTTTTGATCCGATTCTGCACACATCAGGGGGAGTTGCCATTTGTGAGGTGAACAATCGGACACGGAATCGTCCCGGAATCCGTTGGACAAGGTGGTATGCAGCGATCGGATTCTCTTAATTGGCCGATCGATCACACCTGCGATTCCCGCCAGAATCGCCGGAATCGATCGGATAGGTGATCGAGCGGCCATGGAATCCGACTGTGTATGGCTGGCTTTAGAATACATCCATAGTTGGTCATAAAAAGGCTGGAGTTACCACATGCTTGATCAAAAATGACAGCTTTGCTGTTGCTCCATTGCAAAGCAGGTGTATTACAAAACAGCAATGCACATGTGGAGGCCTGTGGATCCAATGCACATGGAGGCCTGTGGATCCAATGTTCAGAACAATTCCTATCTTTTGATTTGGCAGACACCTTTCCCTGATGTTGGTATAGGTAAAATGTAGAAAGCTAGGATTGCCTTGGCGGGTATTGACCACAGGACACTGTGCAGTTTGTCAGCAGCATGTATATCTGAAAGTGATTTTTATCATTTTAATTAGTGTAAGGGCCCAATAAAGTGTTGTGCAATTCAAATAACTGTGAATTGATTTGTCAGAAGATTTGCTTATTCAGCTAAGATATTGATTGATTTCAGCTTTGTGATTCTTCTGGAAAAATTTACCTTAGCTTGTATTACTGGTAAGTGTCTTGAACAAATAGCAACAATTTAGTAGCAAAAGTCATGGTTAGTATATAGATTTTTTTTGTTCATTTAAAGTGTTCCTATACCTAAGTTTACAAAACTTAACTAAATATTGATTTTTTTTATATAATAGATTTTGTTAACGGTCTTCATATTTTCATCTCTAAACAATCCTTGATTTTTTTTTTTGCAAGACTCCTTACTTGCTCACCCCCCATGATTGCTCTTCTCCATCCATGGGAAGCCTAAATGACTGGACTTCATGACATAGGTTTCCAAACATTGTGAGGCTCTATTTGTCATCTACTGACTCTCTCCCATTCCGAACATCCAGACGGCACTTATTTTCAGCAAGGGACCCGGAAATCTCTCTGAGCATGCTGGATATGCTAAAAGGCGATAGGGCAAATATGTGCATTGATTTCCTTGAAATTGTAATTTTTACCATCCCAGTAGTTCCCAAATTTAAAATTTTGCAGAGACATGCATCACATAGACAAACACACACAGATACACACACATAACATTACAGGTGTGTATCCCCTGCCATACTCCATTTGGGAACCATCTGTTTAGCTGTTCAAAGATTTCTACCTAGGCGTGTGGATATAATTGGCCATAAGACACTATAGTCTGTTGAAAACTCTAGCAGTAGGTTTTTGTTTTGTTGTCTACTCGGTTGCCCAAATCTTATGTCTTATCCTTCACTTTCCAAAAAGAAATATGTGCATAGCTGAAATCCTAAGGGCATGCATCTTACTTAGCATTAAAACACGGGGTTGTCTTTGGTTAACTAGCCTTCAAAAAGTGCAGGTAAATCCAGCTTTACTGAAAACAGTAATTCACATTCTTATGGCCTTAAGTTCACAGGCTAACCTTGTTGGAGGTCATCGGGTAAACCCATCTCAGTCAGGAAATTGTCAGGAAAGTGTCGGCATTGTGCAAACATTGGAAATAACACACATGCCCTTTTTAAGTTGAGGCCTGATAAGGCTATGAAAATCAAGACCAGTAGAAGTGCTTGTTATCCATTCTTTTGACCTCTAGACCCTCACTGTAAAATACCTCCATTAGCTGAAGATAGTAGTTGAAGGCTTCAGTCATCTCTAAGGGGAAGCAGAAGTCACATATCTAGTACCTATCATCGAGCCTCATAATAGTATGAGCTCTTTTATAGTCTGGTGCTGCAACTGCTGTCAGGAGTTCACTAAAGTGTGGTTACTAGACTTGTTTTTTCTGTTTTCTACTAATTACATGGCTCATATGGAAAACTGTGTGAGATTCAAAAGCCTGTTGACACCTGACTATCATATTTACACTTATGTAGCCAGTGGAAGAAAACCTTTCCAATTCATGAAAGCAGCTGGACTTGCTTTAGTTTTTTCGAATATTTTACTATTCATAGCTGTTTTAAATTCAGATTAACCTCCCTAGCGATATGCCCGAACCCAGTTCGGGCAAAGGGAAGCTGCAACTATCGATACGCCCGAACTGGGTTCGGGCACATAGTGGAAGATCACCTGCTCCGCCGCCGCCATCTTCTCCCTCCGTCGTCGGCTTCTTCCGGGTCCCGGAG
>CM070041.1:26797678-26809040 GCA_036250615.1 Ptychadena robeensis
ACTGTATCACTTTTGGTACAGAAATCTGCACCTCAGTGAACCACCAGGGAGGTTAAATACCCTGGAATGCTATGTCAAGGGTTCAAAGACTTCATGCAGGTAAGCTGGAAAGGTGGAAAGCCCATGGAAAGGTCCTTGTATGTGACAGACAAAAGACAAAAACTTTATCATTACTAAATCTTATGCATCATTTTTTTGGAAGAACAAACATGGCTTTCCTCTGGTGATACTGATTGTAAAAATAATGTATTCATAATTTCACAATAGTTATTTTTTTTCCTTTAGAAACCTGTGTACCTTGTGTCGACCCTAGCTGCCCTATACATATGGAGCTGCAATGCAGCTAGTATGAACAAGCCCTAAAACTCTATTCTGTTTTTTCCAAAACGCAAAACCATAGTGGGTCACAACTCTGGTACACCCTCATTCATTTGCAATGTCTGCATCCCTTCTGGGCTTCATGTTCTGAAAATTACAAGACAGTGGTGCACACACAAAACATGGGAATAGGCCCATTTAAAATATTTGGGTCATGCCAAAGACCTGACCACTACAGTTTTGCGGCATTTTGGCAAAAAAATCGTAGAGTTACAGCCTAAAAGTCTACAACTGGTTGATTGTAGTTAACTTGCCTTGTGTATTTAATTGTTTAAAATGAATTGTAATTTGTATTAAATTGCATTACCTATCTTTAGTCATCAATTTGCACATTCAATTTCCCTACTTTCTTCTGCAGACCAGCCTTATTCTAAAAGAACTTGTGAAACAGACATGGTCACATGAGGACAGATGCAAAATCGCAAATGTTGTCTTTCCATTACTTTCTGAAAGACAGGACCTACGAGAGGAGTGGAGGCAAAGGTATGAAATCCAGTCTGATTTGTTCATCTTAGTCGCCTTTATAGGGTCTGCTGCATTACTGTATTTATTTAGATATGATTTTGGTCATTGAGGATTCTCAGTAAGCATTAAATCGGATGTACTTTTTTTTTATCTAAAAGCTACTCTGGTTTTTTAAATTACTGTTTAATTCTTTTTTTTATATTAAATTAAAGCGGATGTATACTCAATATGTAAAAAAAACGTATTGTGACAGACCGATGGTCTGTCATGGTGTACGTGGTCCATGTGCGGCAGTGAAGGGGTCTGCTGGTGTGTCCTGGAGTCTAGAGTAGTGTTGGGGAGTGACAGTAGGTTGCTTTCCAGTTTTGTAATGTTTTTGGTTACAGGATCTGGACTCTGGAGTGGGGATGAAAGGAACTGGATGGGCCTTCCCACTCCACCAAGATACACCTGCTGGAATCTAATGAGATGGCTGGGTGTGTCTCCACAAAAGAAGCTGGGACCAGTCAGTCAGGGCTTCCTGATGAGCTGGGGAGACACCTCCAGTCTGTGGTAGCTTTTCCCGAGCTAGAGGGAAGAGCCAATGTTGGACCTTGTGCAAGCCAGGAGGCTTGGCATTTCCAAAGACATTTGTGTTGTGGATTAACCCCTGCGGGTCATTTCTGTTGGGACTTAGTAAAAAAACATGTGCAGGAGCCCTTAAGATAAATAGATTCTGTAGACTGACGTCATTGCAAGAACACCTTTGAGGCTGATTCCCCACAATATGTAAAAAATAAAGTTTGATTGACCTCAGCTGGTATGATGGTGGCTTAGGGCTCCACAATCCTAAAATAGTATACTTACCTGCTGTTCCATGGAATCGTATGAGAGATTCCATATTTATTCGCCAGGTGTCCGGGGGTTAACTCAGGGCGCAATATCACGAGTGGCCACTGGTTTTCAATGGGAATTTTTGTCAGTGTGCATTTAATGTAGAGACAAGATCACAGCCCTCTCATCAGGGCCAGGTAGTGAGGGAGGGCTGCAAGGGATCTTCCTAAATTACTCATTACAGGTATGTTTGTTTTGGTTTGTTAATGCTTTCCTCCCTATTATCGGCACTTCTAGTGCTATTCATGTTGTCATCATTTTCAGGTGATAGGTCGGCTATAAGGACAAGCTTAAGGAACACAACTCAATAGTTAATGCATATAGTGCAGTCTTAAATATTCATTCCCTTTTTTTTTTTTTTTATAATATCCTATGGGAGTGTAGGATTTTTTTTATGAAATGTATGTAATTGTCTGTGATTTCCATGTATGATTTACATAAAGCTGATGAATGTTTTTTCACTTCAATAGCCTATCATAAAGGGTTAAGGCATCTTCCCCTAGCACAAAATACCACAAATTGTGCACACAGTAGTTTCAAATCTTTTTATTGGATTTTCCTGAACCAGTAATAATGTACTAATACTTTGCTTATACAGGTAACATTTTAATGAAATTGTCAGAATCTGATAACCCTTGACTAAAACTAAATCAATTGATTTCTCCTATTTATCTTCATTACTAGAAACTGAACTAAGAATTCTCATTAAATACCATAGACTTACTAAATTGTCCTCAGTAGTATACGTCTGTCATTGTCACTGTTATCTCCTGAAAATAATGACACCGTCTTATTTCTAAGTACCTGACCATTTGGAAATTAGTGTCTCCTGACCTACTACTTACAAGGCACCATTGTAGGCTCAGCCATCATAGCAAATTTAGATGCTTTTGGTTTATTTTCAGAACCTAATTTCACTTCACAGTATGGGGGAGGAGACCATGAATTAGTGTTTTCTTCATTGAAAGATAATTAAGAAAAAAACATTTTTTGTTGTTGTTCACCAGTGGTATTGAGGATTTTATCTACCGTATATGCTCAAGAATAAGCCAACCCGAGTTTAAGCCGAGGTACCTAATTTTATCAACAAAAACTGGAAAAACGTATTGACTCGAGTTTATGCCGAGGGTGGGAAAAGCAAAATTAGATGGTGGAGTTTTCTAAATGATAAAAATATAGAGAAAGCACCATTGCCCCTAGGAATGAATCAAACAGAATTAGTCTTGTGCCACAACCTCAATAAAGTTAGGCGAACACAGGTTTATTGTTATTACAGGATGGGGTTTCAAGGCAATTCTTATGTTCAAACCTGAAAAAAATCCATTTTAAAAGTCTTTTTTATTATTATTATTATTAATATTATTGGGACCAATACATGGAATGGAAACTTATTTTCATTTTTTAATCAGTAGTGGAGTAAATTTCTATAAAATTCCTTCTCCGGTAACAATGACGGGCCACCAGTAACAGTAACCATCCACCAGATGGCAGTGTGGTGCCGTTTGTTTACGTTTCATCAAGTGGTGTTGAAGAACACAATGGAGCTTCACAGAGGCTGCTGGTGCCTCCGATTTAGTGACTTAGGACAGGTGAGTGGACTCTGGCCTGAGTATAAGTCGAGGGAAGCTTTTTCAGCCTATTTTGGCACTGAAAAAGTCGGCCTTTACATGAGTATTTTGAAACAAATTTGAGCATATACCTTTTTAGGTTGCTTTTTATGGTTTATGTTCTTAAATGTAATGATTTTGTTGATACTGTAGGGGGTTACATTTTTTTGTGATATTTCGATTATATGCTAAAAGAGCATTCCCTGCACAATCACCACCAACACCAGAATGTAATTTAAAACTGGCTTTTTGCCCACCAGTGTTGTATGAAACTTTGAGTTGAGATTTCTTTCTACCTCTATACCTATTGAATAAGGCTAGCCATTACCATCTTTTAGCCAAATGTGAACTAGTCTTCAGTTAATCTAATCTCAGCCAAGTTTTACATACTTAAATTATTATATATACTATATACCGTATAAAAATTTCAGCACCCAAAATGTTGTAAAAAAGCTAATTAAATTCGCCTTATGCTTGAGTCAAGAGATGAAAATCATGGCATTTCGCAGGTAGACTTTCTGATTTAAGTACAAAGCCCCTTTACATGGTGTCATCACCAAAATTGGAGATGTAGAGAAGGGCTATAGGAACAGCTGGACAAATAATATTGCTCTTTCACAGCGAGTCCCAAACTTTTCTTGCAGGCCCCCCCTTTTTAGGAACCCGGGCCCCCCTCCCTATTCAAACACAGGTTAATACCTGGAATACCTTTGCGCCCCCCAGTTTGGGAACCACTGCTCTAGCATATGGATTGTTTGCATAAATTAGGTTCAAAGTCAAGTGGAGATTTTTAAGTTGTCTTAATTTTGAACTAAATTTATGCAAAAACTACATAAGCTACAGCAATAATTAGTTTCATTCCTACAACTCTTTTCTACATCTCCAGCAATTTTGGTAATGGTATGATTTTCAAAAGCTTTGCAATTAATTCAGAAATTGGCTAGTTGACATCCTAAAGTAAAAGCACATTCGCTGTGTGTTTCTGTGCCTTAGCTGCTGCATTTCCAACACTATGCTTAGACCCCAATCTTCAGTTTTTCCAGAATTTTGAGGGTAACATTTGGTACCCCAGCTTATATTTGGGTCAGCTTATATCTGTATATATATGTATGGTGCATCTTGCTGGAAAGAACATTTGACATTTTAATGTAATCAGCACACCTGTCAATTGTTCAGGTATAGGTTGTGTTTGCCGATTTTTTTCTAAGTTCAGGACCACTTAAGTCTATGGTCTAGATGTATTTTTCTATTCTTGTTACCACACCAGGGAAGACATGGTGGTTGTGCATGCATTTGAGATCTGATGCAAGAAATAAAAAAAAGTATTGTGAAAGTTGTGTGCCAGCCGATGTTCACTAGAGATCATTCTTGACATCTCATTATTTATGCTATTATCTTATGTTGAGTTGACATTCCCTAGGTTTGTATTTGTTTGAGCTTGGTTCCTACTGTTATTTTATACTTTATTACCTGCTAAAGGTTTATGTTTCGGCTCAAACTCTCATTCACAATTTGTTCACTGTGCCTTTGGTAAGTTTACTGTAGCCATAGTTGTTCACATGTAACCCCATAGTCAAGTACTTGTTGTCTATTAACATTCTGCACTTCAATAAATAAGTTATGTACAAATACAGACTCATATGTAAATAGCTGCTCATGAGCAAGTTGTTAGTACCAGGTTGTAAAATGTGTCTCTCCATAAGGTTCACGGAATGGGTACTGCTAGTGTATAATCACATGTTCATATTTCAGCTCTGCACACTCTGCTGAAGCCAATATCCCCCTCCTGGCACTGGCCTTTTGGCTGGGCTGGGGAAATGTAAAGTGAATTCTGCCCTGCCTACTATGCTGGAACATGCTGTATATTCACTTCATATGTGAATGATTTTTTTTCTTCAAATTATTTCTCCAAAACTATGGGGTGTGTCTTATGGTCCGGTGCATCTTATAATGTGAAAAATATGCTGATGTTACCCTGTACAGGGGCTTTGCAATAACCCACAAATTCAACTAGTTAAAAAATGTGTCCATGTGTACTTTCCGCTGGATTCTGTCCGTAGCAACTGATGCCCATTTAGGAGAATTCAGAAAATCATGTAGCAATGCTGGATAAGAAGCCCTGGTTTGAAATTTGTGTTCTTATCGATTTTAAAGGTGTTCAGTATAGTTAAGGTCAAAGGTCTGTGCTGGACACTTTAGTTCCTTCACACTAGACTAATTATACTGTGACATCATGGAGCTGGTTTTGTGCAAGGTCATGCTGGAGCAGAAAAGACCTTCCCTAAACTGCTGCCACAAGTCTTTTAAAACACTATTGTGAAACATGTCTTTAGCATTAGCAGTACCTTTCATTGGAAGTAACTGAGCTTAGTATTTGTAAAGTGTCTACAACATTTTGTCCATATAGTGAATTGAGCTGTGACATATTAAATATTTGAACATTTAAATCTTTGGCTGTACTTTATCATTTACATTATATCCCAGGGATTACAATACATTTTTGCTCTGAAAGTCATGATTTAATAACAATTGCACTTGGTTGTAAGTCATGGGTTGGCTGATGACCCACAGTCATGACCAGATGCTTTCTTCTTTTGTTGAAGTCTGCCACCCAGTCATTTATATTGCTACATAATAGTTTGAGTGTAGCCTTAGTGCCAAATGTAATACCTTAAAAACAAATATTTTGTTAATGTCTGAAACTAGAGTATTGCAAGAGACATTAAAGTGCTAATGTCACCATGTAAACACAGTCTTAACAACTTGAGATACCTTGGATAAATACATGTAGTAGACTTGTTAAAAGAAGAAGAACAGAACTTCCTGATTTGGTCTGTTTGTTTATGGCAGGTGACAGCGGTTTGACAGACATAGCACTCAAGTGACTGGCAAAGCGGTCTTCTTTTTTTTTGTAATGGCCCCTCCATGACCTGCTTTTGAAGGTCCTATGGTCATGGCTTCTGTTTGTTATGCAGAGACAAGGTTGGGTCTATCTTAATTTCAGGTGATTACTGAAGGTTGCAGCACATTGGGAATTTAGCACTAGGGTCCCAGGTTTGAATCCTGGCAATGGCTATATATCAAAGTACTTTGTTCTCACTGCCTATGTGGGTTTCCTTCCACACTCCAAAGACATATCGGTAGGTTAATTGACTTTCCAAAATATATTGTCATAAGACTGTGTTAGATATTGCTTAGGTAGGGCTATACTTCTCTAAAATCCCTATGTTGAATGCAGGGATTTTAGTGCAGTGCATTAGCCAGGGACTGAAGACAATTGGCTATGACATGGCTGTCTCCACAACCCATCATAGCCCCCAATCTGTCAGTCCGAGCCTCCGTCGCATTTATGTGGATGCGGAGCACCACCTCGGCATAATGTGACGGAGGCATGGTGTATAAAGCATCCATTAACAGTCAATGAACACGCCAGACTGACTTATAACTAATTTACCCGGGCACATTTGTTATACCTCAGCCTTTTAGTTTAAAGGGATGACATTATTAGATTGTAAGCCCGTCCGGGCAGGGTCCTCTACTCCTCCTGTGTCATTACCTGTACCTGTGTGTTATACTGTGTTGTATCTCCACTCTAATGTATTGTACAGCGCTGCGTAATATGCTGGCGCTATATAAATAAATGTTAATAATAATAATAATTACTGGCTGTGATGTGTAGCTGTCATGATGTAGATATCACGGACCTAAACAGAGCTAACGGGGCTAGATGTGGTCTTAGTGCATAGTGTATCCCTAGTCTTAACCCCCTCCCCCATACATGTCTAGATTTTCCTTTCAATTAACTTAAAAAAAAAATTGGGGGGATCAGAGAAATCGGTGATTGATTGTAATCTATGCCAACTGTAGTAACAAATTTTTGATCTAATTTTTTTGCATTGACTGAAAGCGGAGTTGAATTTTAATACAACCGATTAAAATTGCCTTCCTTTGAGCGGGATCAATGAGGGAGAAAGCTGCAGCCGCACAGTCTGTGATCAGGTCCCGGCAGTGTAAAGGTGGGTGGGGCTTGTCACTGCTCTGTTCTGCGAGGGGAGGGGCCATGCAGACTGCCTCATCTCTATGAAGCGGTTAGCCGTGTTGTAAGATATTTTCTCACAACACGGGTGTCCCGGTGTTCCCCCAACGAATGGCACTTGATGTGCACTTTGGTGCACATTGATTCCCATTTGATTGACCCGCAATTAATTACCACGTGTATGCCCAGCTTAAGTCACATATGACCATGGTTGGGGTTTTAGATTTTGAGCTCCTCTAAGAGGCAGGCATATCACTATGTATTCTATAAATCAATGTGTAATACACCAACACTATATACATAAGAGTTCATTAATAATATAAAATAATATAAAATATGTTTTTCCTCAATATTTAGAGCTATTGTTTGAAGAAACTTGTTATAGAGGAAATGTGTTTGCTTACATTTCTGAATTCCTTCTGAAAATACTTTCCTTCATGCTCCATTACCTGCTAGGTCACTGCCAATGCGAGAACTAGTTCCAAAGCAGAAAATATTGAGAGGGAAAATTATACTTTTCACAGAGAAGGTAGCTGACCCAATCTCAAAGTCTAAATCTTAAAAGTGTTACATTGGGACACACTACTTATGGGCTGATCTGCTATTTTGGATAAAATGGTAACTGTGTTGATGACACTTCTTAAAAAGCATGTCTATTGTCAGCCCATTTTATATTGTGAATATATAAACAACCTCAGCCAGGTAGATTCCAGGGACCAGGTCTTGCAATGTGGAAATATGGTGCTGCTAGAACCTGCATCTAACTTCAACTAACTTCTACTAAACTAACTTCTGATTGCTGATATCTTGTGCACTGGCATGCCTTGTGTTAAACCGGTGGTGCTTTCGATTTGACCATGGTTTTTACCATTCAGCCAAATTCATTATTTGCATGTAAGAATGCAATTGCATTTTCTTCTTGTCCTGAAGTCATAACTAGAAAGTGACAATATATGTCTGCAATGGGAGAAGGAAAAGGATTTAATAGACTGTTCTTTTGGCAGCTCCAACATTTGGATTTACCATCCCAGGTAGTGAAAAAACAATTAGAGAGAGTCAATATCCCTAATAGGATCACAGACAGCAGTAAAATTCTACGAGCTGTGGTAAAACCTAACTACTGCTGCCAAGCCTAAACAAAATTTTTTGACTTAAATACAATGTTTTGACTTAAATATAAAAAGCAAAAGCAACCTCTATTGTAGCTTTTTTAATAATATGATGATTGAAATAATGAATACAGTATAAACTTAAATTAAGTTCCTTCAATTTAAGTAACAAAAAAACTCCAGAAAAATGTATAAATTATTTAGGTATGCCTTAACATATACATGTGCATGCTTTAAGCTAGCTATACACATTTAGATCCCTGTTGGTTATAGCGGCTATCTACAACAGCATGGTGACGTCACCACGCTACTTGCGTTCGTCAGCAAAACGTGTTGGTGGCACGTTTTTGGGTCAGTCGCTCAAGATGGGCAGCTGCAGATTGCAATGTGTATGATTGGCTTTAGTTGTAAGAATATGTAATTGCGTAAAAAGACACCTTTTCTTACCATTTCTTTGGCTTTTATGTGATAGCCATTCCTAAAACATATACTAGTAATGTATTAATAGTTCATCTGGTTTGTATCTATGTTTGGAGTGTTTTTGTCGCGTCAACTAGAGATGGTCAAATTTTTTGGTCTAGGGGACTTTGTGAGCTGATTGCAAAACCTTTGAACATGGCATCATCAGCAAAGTAGCTGGAGATGTAGAGAAGGGTTGTGGGAACATTGGGGAAAAAAGTTTTGCTCTAGCACATGTAATTTTGCATGAACTAAGTTCAAAGTCAAAGTAGAAATTTCGACTTTTGCCATTTTGGCTTGATTTCGAACTTCATTTATGCAAAAACTATTTGCGTTAGAGCCATACTTTTTTGTAGTATACCCCCAACCCTTCACTATATCTCCAGCAAGTTTTGTGATGATGATGTGGTGATGCCATACCATAAGGTTCTTTTGGGGCAAAAATCAGTTTTTGGTTCTAGTTTACAAGATAAATCTAAAATCTAAATTTTTTTGCATTTGGGTATTATTGTTTTATGGTCAAACTCAACTATGTAAAAAAACAAAAACTATTTGTTTTGTTTCTGTTTAGGTTGGATTTCAGTTAAGATGTTTTGTTTGGGGTTGTTCTTTTAAAGTTCAGATAACTAGATTAAAAACTTTAAGTGTAGAATAAAAAAAAAATAAAAAGCAACCTTGCCATTAACATACTGATATACAAACTTCAAGAGTATCCAAGTGTTGATCATCCTGCCTGCTCAGCCATCTTGACAAAGATGTTTTTTTTTTAGTTCCTGTGTATTGAAAGCACAAGAACTTGATGAAAGAATGATAAGTGGGTAAGAGTTTTTTTAGCAGACAAGAGAGATTAGTTGCTCAGGACATGTTTAGCCAAGAAACAAAAGAGATTTAGAGAAGATAAGTATTTAAGAAGTTTAGAGACAAAGTACTCAGGGGATATGTATGACTTGATGATTGTTTTGTATAGCCTTGGGCCTACAATGGTATGTTTAAGATAATAATGTTGCCTTTGGAGTGTGTATTTTTTTCCACTGGCTTGAAGGTTAAAGGGTTACTGTCTGCTTAATTACATGTTTCATGTGATCCATTTACTCAATAATATTGATGACAATATAGCTAGCAACCAAATGTATAAAAAGACCTTCCTTTCTTCAGTTCTTCTCTTTAGATTTGTATGTCAGGGATTGATATGTTGGTGGGGCACATTTGCAATAAATATAAACCAGTGTGTAAGGATAAAGCACTACAAAAATATAAAAAAATTATTTATAAAGGGTTTCAAATTAAAAAAAGTATCAATAGACAATAGAAGAATGATCAAAACTTCCAAAATCTTATATAAACTTACTCCAAAATCTTACATAAAGTCTTTCCAGAAGAGTGAACAAATAACCTTTCACTTATATGTGACACAGAACAGGCTGTCAGAAAGTAGGGTATGCAGCCTCTGCAGAGATTTTCACCTCAAATTATCGCTTGAGAATACTTCAGAGAACAAATATTGCACACCACTTAATGCTTTAGACTCCCCTTTGTTGCACAAATAAGAAGACTCCTGTCTTAAGGCCCCCATACACCTTACAATCTTTTCATACAATTTCTGTACAATCAAATTTTGTTCTACCAAAACCATGTAATATGAGAACCTTTCTAATACTTTCAATCACTATGTATTCTATCAGGGAGGCCACTATACTACACAGTTGTTGGTAGATCTAATGGAGATTGTATGGATCGATCTTAAGGTGTATGGGGGGCTTTAGAAAGTTGAGCCTATTCAAAGGCTTATTAAAGCACAAGCAAGTCTGTCTATTCTATGTTATATTATAGAATAATAACATTTCCTATATTAATGTTTAGCCACCTTCTGACATTTAAAGCATGTGTCATTATTCGCAAGGTAGATAAATGTTTGCCATCCCTTTCAGACCTGTGACTTCAATCTTTCACCTGATGT
Organism: Ptychadena robeensis; assembly: GCA_036250615.1. Lineage (NCBI taxonomy): Eukaryota > Metazoa > Chordata > Amphibia > Anura > Ptychadenidae > Ptychadena > Ptychadena robeensis. The sequence goes on from CM070041.1 coordinate 26,808,563, forward strand.
TTTTGTGTTCTTCTATGCCTTCAGGAGCCTTCAATGAGTGTATGTTAACACTCCATTTTGCACGAGCCTTCATTGTGTTCCCCCTAAATTAGAGGTGGTCACATTCTTTTCATAAGTTCAACTAGCTGACAATGTGAGTTAATTGCAAAGACCCTGAACATGGTATCATCCTCATCAACATGGAGCTGTAGGGAAGGGTTGTAGTATTTATTTTTTGAAAATGTTCCTACAACCCCTCCCTACATCTCTAAAACGATTAGTGACGATACCATGTTCAGGGTCTTTGCAATTTAGTCACAAATCAGCTAGTCAAAATTTTGCCACCCTATCCACCCTTCTAAATTTTTGTTTTTTGCAAAACAAAATCCCTGTGATAAAAATATAATAGTTTAAAAAGTAGCTCAGCATTGTAATGGAAGAAATGTTTGCCAAATATATAGAGAAACTAACCTGTTTTTGTTTTTTTGTTTTTGGGGGG
>CM070041.1:26811144-26829295 GCA_036250615.1 Ptychadena robeensis
TATGTATTCTATCAGGGGGGCCACTATACTACACAGTTGTTGGTAGATCTAATGGAAATTTAATGGATCGATCTTAAAGGTGTATGGGGGGCTTAACTAATGGTGTGCAAAATCTTGCAGTATGTACCTACCATTCTATATGCAACCATCATGTGCGAGGCATATTTAGGAGCTTTAAATGTCTGGTTTTAAGACATACAAAGCCCATAAATGCCAAGAACCCTAAATTGAACACAAGAATACCTTAATTGATGTAATATTTTTATATATATATTAGATCTTTAGCAAACATTACAATTGAAATGAATACTGGCAAATTTGTTGGTGGCAGAAGAGTCATTGTAACCCATCAATGCATCATGACATATACTTCTAATTTGCTGTATGCCATTTCTCCCACATTATGCTTACTAACTACCACACCATCAATCCTTCATTTCCCAGCTTTCAACCTCAATTACACTGCATGGTCCTGCTTCCTTCCTCTAAAGCCTAATGTCTCTGCAAGGCTTATCTATTATCTCTAAAGGTAATAGGTAATTTCTGAACCTGGTTATGAACATTTAATCCATTTCTCTTAGTTGTTGCATCTGCCATCAAAAAAGTAACTAAGCATAAGGAAGAGTAATAGCATGGATAGAGTCATTGTAAAGCTAAAGCAGGGGTTATGGTATGCCTCCTTCAGAAGAAGGTTATTTACAGCTGTGCCTTATGTGTACAGATAGTAGTAAGATATGTTATTGGTGAGCCTCATTTAAGTGTTATTTAGCTCCATAAAAGTGTTTAGTTTTTTAGAGGTATAGGTGGACTTGCAGGTCAACTACATTGCTGCTTTACAGTGAGTTACTGTATGTATTCACTAAAGCGTGTTGCATCTGAAGTAGATCTGGACTAGCTTCTTTTTGTAAATGGGCAGTTTTTTTGGCTGGTGGGAGTCACATGCTGGGTGACACTGCATTAATGAAATAAAAGATATATACTATCTCTTAAGCCCCCCATACACATTTAGATTGAGACCCGATGTTTTGGCCGATCGACCGTGCGTGATGACGTCATCACGCGCGATCAATCGGCCGAAATATCGGGTCACAATCAGCCGGACATCCTTTGTGTGCCAGCGCTGTCGGGTCCCCCTAGCTACTCGGGTCTTCCGTTCACCAACAGCTAGGGAGACTCGGCTGACAGCATCTAGGGACCTGCCCGTGAGAACTGCAGTCTGAAAGATCACAGACTGTCAGTCAGGGAGAAAGCAGGCAGACAGGCTGTTTTCTCAGCCCCAACGGATTCGTCGTAGCTGAGGAGACATACCTGTACTTTAGACGGGGACACGTGTCCCTGTCTAAAGTATTAGATCAATCTAAGAATTATGGACATGTCTGTAAGGGCTTAGATCGATTTTGCGGCCGATTTCGGCTCTTTACGTTTTAGATCGTCACCCAATCTAAAACTCATGGTGGTCAGTCAGCGGTAGGCCGAAAAACCTAAGCGTGTATGGGGGGCTTGATGATTGAGTAACTATGACCAGCAATTAAATTTACAAGTAATGCACATGTGTTCCTGATGAACACAGCAATTAAAAGAGGAGTGTAAACTGTCAATTGACAGTCAAACTGTCAAACAAAGTGACTGCTCTCAAAGGCAAACTATCATTATTTCAGATTATAAAAAAGTTAAGAGTAAATTAGAGCATTGTACCTTAGAAGAAACAAATTATTTGTATTTTGAGAAGTGCTCTGCACAACTATAAATATAAAAAGTAGTTAATATAAAAAAAAGTCAAAATTTAACCTCTATTTTGTTACTAGTTGGGTAGTTGTTTCTTGTTTATGTTAAAAGAAAGAGATGGGCTTTTGAATTATAAAGATGACAAACAAAGAGACACATAATGTGTTGTTTACTACACAAGGCTTCCAACACAATATTACACCTTACAGTCTGTATACGAAAGGAATAGGAAACTTTGGGATACTCAGCTTAACATAAGCACAAGATTTCAAGAAAGAGTCAGAGATGTCAGCAAGAAGCACATGACATCTGCCAAGTTGATTGTTGCTGACTTGACCTCTACTGGAATTGATATTTCTAAAATCTCAGTTGTGAGGGTTCTTCATCGTGGTGGTCTTGAGGTCTTTGGTCACAGAAGAACCCATTTACCCGTGAACATTTGAAAGGTAAAGATAAGTTTTGGAAGTCTGTGCTTTGGTCTGATGAGACTAAACTGGAACTGTTTGGGCACATGGATGTAAAGGCTCCCATACACAGTTCGCTTTTTCACTTGATTTTTGACCGATCGATCACCATGCGCATTCACGATTTCTGACCACCCTGAACGATCGACCAAACAAAATCAGAATCGACCAAAAATCGTATCGGACATTAAACCGATCGATCGTTTGGCAACTGTGGTACGTTGGTGGACCCAAAGCTCCCTATGCAGCAGCCTTTCCGTTCGATGTATCTTGTGGAATCAGCCATTTTAGAGATCAGGCTCATGTTCAAATCGACCACAAATCGGATTTCCAAGGTGGTGTGCCATCGATTCCCGATCCAATCAATCGGCGATTCCAAGATCGTCTGGAATGATCAGATTGGGAATTGATCAGTGACAAAACTACCGGTGTATGGCTACCTTTACTTAAGTTTGGCGAAGAAGAAGAAAGGCTTTCAACCCTTCCCACAGTTAAACATGGTGGTGGGAACATGCGGTGGGGCTGTTTTGCAGCCTCAGACATAGGGGGCCTTGTTCAGGTGCATGCATCATAAAAAAAGAAAATTGTGTTGTCATTTTGAGAAATCAGCTCAAAGTCTAGGCTTAGGTCGTCACTGGGTCTTACAACAAGATAATGACCCAAATTAGTTTAAACTCCTATTGAGAATTTGTGGTGGGTGCTCAAAGTGAATTTCCATGCTAATTTTGGACCAGCTAGAAAAATTTGCAATAGAAGAATAGGCCAATATCCCTCAGGAGACATGTGCCAACCTAGTAAAGAACTGTTGTAAGTTGTGGCTCAGAAAGGGTACACTACTGATTATTAATGGCCAGGGAGAATTGTTGCCTTGTATTGTTTCAACTCATCAGTGTATGGGTGAACTATCCTAATTAGACTTAGTGGACAGTGTTAATGGTCTTTTTCACTTATTAATGGTCATTTTCATGGAGAAATCAAGAGAGTTGTCTAATTTCATAAGGGGGCTAAAGCTAATGATTTTGGCCTCAACTGTAGCTATTCAAGCTTGGCTTTTGACAACAATAAGATGACAATGTTCACAATATATCATCATGCCCCAAGATGGGGAGACAAAGCCTTAAGATGTTAGTTCCCTTTACATATGCTAGCTTTGCCATAGAAAATGGAGCTCCAAATGGCTAAACTAGTCCTCCGACAACATCAGCTCTTTTTGGTACCTTTGTAACACATGGCTGCAAAAAGAACTAAATAATGTTGCTTTTTATTTAGTATCAAAGATGAATACCAGCCAGTTAACCTCAGAGTTTTATAGAAAAGACCAGAAGTCCAAGATGTAACCTTAAGCATCACAACTGTCCAGCCATACTTCTTTATGAGCCAACATTTCTGCTGTGAAAAGCCCTAAGAAGGGGGAACTGTTGGGCCCCTAAAACATGTTAGATATTGCTTATTTTGCATTTGCTTATCATTAAATCTCTGACTAGACTCTATAATCACTCTGTTTTTTTTAAATCTTATTTACACTTCTTACACTTACAACAGGTGTGACCTGCAGCAATGACCTCATCTAGGGAAGGATTATTTTCCTTCTTAAATTTCAAAAAAAGGTATGATTTCCTTCCGACATGAGGTTAGAGCACCTAAGGCTGTAATGATGACCTCTGGAAGGAAAAAGATAATAACAGACAATGTTTGAAGCACGGATAGCAAAACTATTTGTATGACAATATTTCAGATTTTGATATAACAATGAAAAGTTCAATATATGTTTTATAAATATACATAAATTTATTATTTTTATTTATACATACTGTATATACATTCATATACATATACATATATTGTGTTGCCTATTCATTTCATATCACTTATTAGTTGGGGCATATTATGCATGTTAATGTTTTTGGAACTTTATGTTCACTTCCAGCCATAGTTTCTGCATTAAAGGAAAGGGAGTGGTTAACAGAAGTTTCCATAGTAAGACATATATGCTGTAAATAAAGATGCCCTGCTTTTCTAGCAAATTTCAACCTTATTTCTCCTACAAAAATAGAGATTGTTATCTTTCCTCTATACTTGGACAACATTTAGGACCATTTCACACAGGGCCATAGGAGACCTGTGTACATTTCACCTTTCAGATGCAGCGCAGTGCACAACAAGTTGTTTTCACTGGTATCGGCTTCAGTTAATGGATAGTTATAACCCTACTTGGTAAAATTTTATGTTGTCTTGCTAAAGAGGGCAATATTTAAACACCACGCTTCCCTAGGCACCTGAGCGATGGCCATTTTGTGACCTGTTAAGACATGGTGTGGTATTTGCCACCAAAGCATAAGCTAATCTTGTAAGTCCTGTAAGCTGTAAAACTTCTATGGATATGATCTAAAAGAAAACAAAATTATTTGGGCCATTTCTTCATACTGTATAGTCTTTATAGTCATGTGCCTATTGCTGGTTCTCTGTTCATTGGACTGGGGTCTTTAAAACAAATCCATTGGCTATGCAACCCTCTGGCCAGTATCATGTTTTTGTTTAGCAACTATTACTCTTCCTGGTATCATATCAGACAGACTAGTCTTTGCTATCCTCCATTTCAGCCTTGGGGGGACATAACCCTTTGTCCTTTGTTTGACTACCTTTGGTAGATGCTAACCATTGCATACAGATACTATGACTGAGTACTCTAGCCATCATTATGGAGCACCTTCTGGAAGTTCCTCATTTTTTTCTAGCTATCATTGCTTTCAAGAACCAAACAGCCTGTGGTTTTTATATTAACCCATTTGGTATAACTTCTTATAAACGTAATTTTTTCGTTACAATATAATTACCCAGTGTAAACAATAATATCTGTCAAGTATATATACAATTATAAATCTGCCATGAAAGATGTAGCTATGTTGTTAGTGTCGAAGCAAACCCCTTCATCATGTAACTGTCAGTTTAAACACATGACTGAGCACAGCATATTCCAAGAATATTATATGTTCAGATGGTTAATGATAAATGCTTTAGTTTTTCTAATCATGTCCGGCTGACTTTTATTTATGACAACATAAAAAGATTTAAAGCATGGTATAGAAAATCTGAGCAGCAACTAGCTCCATACATTATTCTCTCAGCTGCCAAGAAGGAGCTGTAATATACTCATGGTTGACACAGAGCAGAGCGCCTCAGATAAGATGTATTTGTCGCTGATAAAGACAGATTGCCCAAGGATTCATTCTCAACATGGCTACAGCACATACATCACAGAGGTGCTGGGTCTGGGAGACAAAGGTTTCCATCCGCATTATTTGCCTAGCTATTATGAGTCGGATGTTCTTATGATGTATAGCAAGGAAAAAACAGCACAGCTGTTTGCTTGTACAAGAACACATCGAAATACAGTTGCCTCCTGGAAGGTAATGCATGGAGACAGCTCTCAACAAGCTCACCTGCTTGAGCTAACCGATAAATGGCCAACCACAGAGTGCCTTATTGCTTTGCTTAGCAAGAGACATGAGCTGTTATATAAATTACCAGGGCACTTAATTTGCATACTGGCAGAAATATAAGGCACGGCTTGTGCTTTTGGATTCAAGGGGGTTTGTAATATTCAATGTAAACCTTAATTGGAGAGTCACCGTAGTGAAGTTTGCACACTTTGTTTTAAAATATATTTTTTTAAACTGCGAATATGGATTGGTGCGGTTATCTTTTTTGCTCCTTGGCTGTAAATACAGGACACCAAAGTATAGGAAGAAGTTATTATTATTATCATTTATTTATATAGCGCCAGCATATTACGCAGCCCTGTACAATACATTAGAGTGGAGATACAACGCAATATAACACACAGGTACAGGTTATGACACAGGTGCAAAAGAGGACCCTGCCCAGGTGTAAGCTCGGGCTTACAATCTAATAGGTTGGGAAACAAGGTATACAATAGGTGGGGGGATGGGACTGGCATGGTGGTGATGTTAGGAATGAGAAGATGGGTAGGAGAGGCTGAAGAGGTTGGTTTTTAGAGCTTTTTTGAAGGTGGCAAAGGTAGGAGCAAGTCTGATGGGATGAGGGAGAGAGTTCCAGAGAGAGGGAGTGGCCATAGAGAAGTCTTAGAGCCGCACATGTGATGAGGTTATGAGTGGGGATGTCATTAATAGGTCACTGGAGAAGCGGAGGGGGCGGTTAGGGGTGTATTTGTGTACCAGGTTGGAGATGTAAGGAGGACTGGAGGTGTGGAGTGATTTAAATGCAAGGCACAGGACTTTTTAATGTAATTCTCAACAATTGGAAGCCAGTGTAGAGATTTGCAGAGAGGAGCAGCAGATGAGGAGCAGTTAGAGGAGTACATGAGTCTGGCAGCCCCATTCATGATGGACTGGAGAGGTGATAGTCTAGTGAGAGGAAGACTAGAGAAGATGATGTTACAGAAGTCCAGACGAGAAATTATGAGAGCGTGTGCCAGGACTTTGGTGGTCTCTGGGGAGAGGAAGGGGCGGATTTTGGAGATGTTGCGGAGATGGAAGTGGCAGGATCTAGCGATGTTCTGAATGTGGGGAGTAAAGGAGAGCGCAGAGTCGAAGATGACACCAAGGCAGCGTGCTTGTGGAATAGGTGAGATGACTGTGTTATTTACTGTAAGTGAAATGTTGGGTGGAGGCTTGGAAGGTGAAGAGTGAAAGATTTGCTCAGATTGAGTTTAAGGAATCTGTCAGCCATCCATGCAGAGAAGTCCTATAGGTGCTGAGAGATGTTGTCCAGGACAGAGGGAGTAAAGGCCGGGGAAGAAATATAGATTTGGGTGTCATCAGCATATAGATGGTATTGCAGACCAAAGGATGAGATGAGTTTGCCAAGGGAGGAGGTGAAAAGGGAGAAAAGGACCAGGCCAAGGACTGAGCCTTGTGGGACGCTAACGGGGAGGGGGGTGTGTGAAGAAGAGGAGCCATTGAAAGAGGTTTGGAAGGATCGGTCAGTCAAGTAGGAGAAGAACCAGGAGAGTGCATGGTCACGAATACCAATAGGGTAGAAGAAGAGGGTGGTCAACAGTGTCAAAGGCAGAGGAAAGATCCAACAGAAGAAGCAAAGAATAGTTTCCTTTGGCCTTGGCAGTGAGCAGGTCATTGGCATTTTTAGTGATGGCTGTCACAGTGGAATGAGAAGGTTGGAAGCTGGATTGGAGAGGGTCAACCGTCAGTCAGTTAGTCTTGTGTTTACAAGGTGTTCAAGCAGTTTGTAGTTCATGTTAAGCATCTTAGCCTAGTGGTATGTTGTTGTTTTTTTTAATAAAGCAGTATGCAAATAAATTTCCCTGAATCACGATACACCAGGAATGTGTGGACTTAAGATACCTTTGACAATTGGGCAGGTGAACTCACAGGTTGAACTGATGGTGAACTGATGGTTGAAAAAGAGCTCTGCTTGAAACGCGTCCCATTGTTCCTATTGAGCCCCCCAGGATCTCCCAACCAGGAAGTGAGGTCCTCCTGGAAAGCACATGGCCCTGAGAGAGCCAGCCTTGTAAACCTCTCTCAATGTGAGTATCTTGTCTGTGGTTCTGTCTCATTTTGTTTCAATTTGTTTTATCTTATCCTATTCCACAATTTTTTAACCATTTGTTGTACTAGGTTGTGCGCCTCTGTCCTTGTTCTTATTTGTCTGTTACTGGGGGCCACACTCCTCCATTTTGAGAGCTACACACCTACACACAACTTAAACATCCATCCCTCATACTGACTCCATTTTACTCTGTGATCCTTGCTCAGGCCCCATACACCAACTGAGGGCCTTTCTGGCCACTGTTTTCACTATAGCTGTGTAATCACTGCTGAAGGTTGTACCCATCACCTTTCTTAGCGGGGTATTATTAGATACTGAGTGTGTTCTCATCTATATGCCCACAGCCCTAAAGGGTTAACCTAGCAGTTCTAAACAGTACTGATCAGAATCCTACCTGTGTAAAGAGAAAATAGAAAATGTTTCCCCCTCCGTTACAATCCGGATGGGGGATTAGGGACTTTTTAGACAGTATCAGACTTCCTCCAGCACATATTGGGTCCCTTGTATCCCTTTTTTCCCTTATTCTACTGTTCAGAATCCTACCTATTTATGTAGGCTACTTTGCTCTTAATGGTCTATACCTGAAACCAGCAATCAAATATTGGTCATATCTGATGGGTCTTGTCTACACTGGTGAATATAAGACGCATGTTTTAGGTTTGTGTACGTTATTTTTTATTTTCTTTAATATGGTTTTACTATTAGTTAAAATTCTGTTTGCCTGAGTTGTTGTTTGCCTGGATTTTACCTGGTTTATTTAAGCAGTACCTGCTTGAGACCTTCTCATTGGGTAGTGATAGATTAAATATAACTATATGTGAGTGTTGTTAGTTCACGTTGTTCGGGCTTTCTTTTCTTTGTATCCTCTGTACCCTTTATTTGAGGGGGGGGGGGGTAAGACTTTAAAAAGACAGAGCCTCGTTCTAATACCAGTAATACACAATTGGTTTATCTCAGACGTTTTCTAAGTCTTTAAGGAAGAGTGAAGAATAGCAGATCCAAAGTCTGTACCTTAGGGTACAGGGTTAGGAAACCCAGTTAAAGCTTTATACTGGTAGTGTCGTTGTACCTCTGACTCTGGAGGTAGATTCAGTGATATCACTACTGCGTGTTCTCCTTGCTGGAGCTTTGCAGTGGGAAAGAAATGCCATGCAATAAGGGAACTTCAAATGCAGAGAGAAACTACAGGCAGCCAGTTTTTTATTCCACCGTTTCTTACCTTTTTTCTAAAAAAAAAATCTCATTAGTTGCTTAGCACAATTTCTCCATTAGGAAGTATGTACATTTTAAATTTACAGAATCCTTACATCTCCAGCAATTGTGGTGATGATGTCATATTCAGGGTCTTTGCAATGAACTTACAACTCACCAAGTTGAAAAATGACAATAATCTGATTCATCATTCAATCTTTCAAGGTTTTCTAAAAACGTTGAAAGTTAAGTAAAATGAGGTGCCTTGGCATATATTACAGTCAGTTTATTCTAGATTATATATGGTATATAAATTATAAATTATAATGATTAATATTAAAGAAATCAGTGTTATGCAACACTAAAGTACAGTCATTACCGTTTCCAGTGGTGAATAGACACAGGAGGTCTCCTTAATGATTGTGTTATGTGGCTTGATGACACTGTTATGACTTTTGTCCACAATAACTGTAAAGAAGATTTACTGGATGTGACTGGAAAGGCAGTTAAATGAGCTAAATGAAGTCCTGGTAAATGAGTTTGAGATATCTGCACCAATGCTTGAAAGATTTGTTTGCTATGGGAGCCTGTGCTTACCTCAGTGGCCAAAGGCTCGCTTACCCTGAAAACTGACCTTACATCTGGGACCTTTTCTCTTCTCAGTCATCACAAAGCATCCCTCTTCTCTTGGCTACAACCAGGGTGGCGTTTCTGACAGACGCACAAACAGATGCCTGCCTTGTTGCTAATGACAGGTGATTAGAAGTAGCGAGGGTGCCAAGGTAATTAAACCACCCTCTGACAGTAACATTTGGTGACTGGTGTTTTCCAGCATTAGAGAAAGAAAGAATAATTGCAGCACATTCATATCCCCAGCAATACACGGAAAATAGATTGGCCAGGTGAAAACCATTGGCAATAGCAATACAACTGTTATCTAACAGTAGGGAGAGGATGGGTATGTTAATGGAGCAGGTAGAGGTTTTCTCAAACTGTGGAGGGTTGGGGTGGGGAGGGTTGGGGTGGTGCACTGGGTGCTGGCGGAGGGTGGATGATGCTTGGGTAATAGAGTTTCCCTGCAGAGCTTACTGCCACACCACAACTTAAGCAGCTTCAGCTGCTGCAGTTCGCTGACAGGACATTGCGGAGGAGATGGGCAGGCGCAGGCAGGACGGGACAAGGCTGAGCTGAGCAGAGGTGGATGCCAGTGCGCCCCCCCCCTCTCCAGCCGGTCAGAGCGGGGGGGGGCCTCGCCGATCCCACATGCTCCCCGTCCCCGTGCGCTCTCCACCCACCCCCCCCCCGCTCTGACCCCTGGTGAGCACTACCCCTCCAGCCGGTCTGAGCGGGGGGTGGGGTGGGTGGAGAGCGCACGGGGACGGGGAGCTTGTGGGATCGGCGAGGGCAGCAGAGGGGAGATATGCGTGTAACACGGTGTTTCAGTGCCGGCCGTTTTCTACGCTGCTCAGGGGGATAAACTTGTCCTAGTTTTAACCCCCTAACCTGCCCACCTCTCACGCTCAATGCACAGCCTCTTCTGCCTCGTCCCGGCCCTGGGCGCAGGTGCTGCCCCAACGATGCCGCCATAGGCAACCATATGTAAAGCTGCCCATATGTAAAATCACTACTGATTGGATCCACCAGCATATAACCGAAAATCTTTTTTTCGTGACTACCTTTATCTATATTTCTGTTATAGACAAATTAACAATTTAAAGGGATGGGAGCTTGTTAACCTGGAAATGTGCTTTTATCCTTAAGCAAACTCATGCAATCGGAGGGAGAACATATAATTATTAACTTTTATTTATATAGTGCCAACATATTACACCAGCGCTTTACATTAAATTAGAGTTGATATTTGCAAATAAATACCAATAAAAAGTTTTGTGAAAAAATTATTAGAGTTAAGATGCAACACAAGACAATACACAGGTTCAGGTTATGCTACAGGCTTACAATCTAATAGGTAGGGGGACAGAGTTATCAAAAACTTCTTCTTTAGTCTTCTGACTGAGATACCTCTTCTGAGTGCCCTGATACATAAATGACAAAATGACATGTGTAAGCTCCTGTGTCCGTTAGCATGACAAGTTTTACATTGATGCGAAATGTAGAGGATAAGCCATAGTACTCAAAACAGTAATGAGCAATGGGGAACTTTCAAACGTAACTGTAAAAGTCTCAACAGGAGAGACCAATTTTTAGACTAATAAATAATGAGTGAGAGGGAACCAAATGTACGTTCGATACAGTATGGTTTAAAGGTTATTAATAGAGTAATACATTTACTCTATTATTTTATTTATGGAATTTTATTTATGGTGTTATCATTGTCATTATTAGTTTTATCATTTGAAAAACTAAACTAAACAAAAATAACTCTTTAATTGGTACCAGCAGAATTAGAGAATTATGCACAAAGGGGATCCCCATTTAAGCAAGAAATATTGTTATTGTCTTTATTGGTTTCAAAAAGTTGTTTACTAACATTGGGATGGGTGAGAGCTTTCTGCACCAGTCAGTAGCCAAACTATGTATCTAATCAGTGTTATCATTATGCAATAATGTCCTCTTATGCCACCATAAACCTTACACTTCCATAGGTGAACATTGAGTTTCCACTGTGCTTAATATATTACTGGTCTGCTTGATAACAATTACACTCATTGTAAATTAAATTGAAAGGACACATGTGTTGTCCCAGAAAACTTGCAACTTGGAGTACCTATGGCAGGAAGTAGTTGCATAGATTGAATGCACAAATAAAAACCTGCAATATTATATATGTGTGTATGGTACATGCCATAGCCTTCTATTTTGGTTTAGGTCTCCTCATGTAGGCATGAGCCTCCAATGAGCATTTTTATGGCCTTTCTAACTTGAGGCAATTCAGAACATAAGCAAAGGGCATAGGTGTTTGCATTACCAATTGTGTTGTTTTTCTCAGCATCGCTGTTAAGGTATTGCTATTAAGATTTAAAGGTTAAGAACTGAACTTGTGGTCAGAACATATTTGTGGTATTTCTAGAATAGCTTCAAAGAGCTAGTTATATTTATGGCCTTCAAGGAGTACATAAACTGAATTTAGAACATTACGTGAAGAAAAGTCCAATAAACTTTTATAGTTCTGATGAAGTGTTGGGCTAGAGGTGTGTCAATAGGGCTAAGAGGGAGTTCTGTTCCATAATGGAAAAACAGTAGGAAAATGGGTTTGGAAGAATTAAAAAGGCACAACATACTTATAGGGGGTGCAGTGCAGGTACGGGGAAGATAAATTGCTACTTGTTGGAGGGTTGTACTGTTGGGGTGTAAAATGCTAATTGTGCTAGCAACGTACTTTTGAGTGGAGTACTATTCTGTGGGGAGAAGTTGTTGTTCATGATGATAATATGTTGGGGGTACTTCTTATATTATTTAAATTAAAGTAGGGCTGGAGTTTTATATGGATAACTATCCATACATATTTGGCATATAACACAGTTTTAACCTTTAATTGTTGGATAAGAATTATCACAACTAATGACTATTACTTATCTCAGAATTAACCTAGCACTTCATTTATCCCTCCTTCAACCTGTACCTAAACTTTTACTTTACATTTTTAATCCCCAATTAAAACATTGTAAAGAACCCTAGCCCTAAAAATAATTTCACTTAGCCATTTCCTTAAACTTCACATTTAAAATTAGCCTCAAATTCAACCAATCCCAATCACTTGTTATGGATGCAGTAATCACGCGGCAGACAGTCCGCAGTGAACACTGCATGCTCGATTTTCTTCCCACTGGCAAACAGTACGGGTGTTTGTCTCACTAGGAACTAGAGCCTCTGGTCTTCAGTCTCTAACACGGAAAAAAAACGAATATGTCATCCGCGACGTCACTTCTGTTTTTCAGAATGTAGAACTGTGCGTTCCAAATACCGTCGCGGTTGTCATTTCCTGTATTCTTACAGAGTTAAGCTTTCAGTTCACCGCTAACAGGCAGATTTTCCCAAAAGTCCGATTTGCCGAACGAACGCGGACAATGTTCAGCAATCACTTCCAATCACTAGAGGTACACCTAAAACAAAGTTCTGTGTACGAAGATAACTGAAGGCACAGAGGCTTTCTCCTTAAAACAGATCACAAAACATAAAAGCGTTTTTTGCTTCTTCTTGCCTTCTTAGTGCATCCAGAAAGTATTCACAGGGCATCACTTTTTCCACATTTTTTTATACTACAGCCTTATTCCAAAACGGATTTAGGTAATTCCTCAGAGTTCAACACACAGCCCTCCATAATGACAACCTAAAAACATTTACTGGAGGTTTTGGCAAATTTATTGAAAATTAAAAATACTGAGAAAGCGGGGGCGTGGCCTGGCCGGCAAGGGAGAAGCAGCTTGTTTCAGGCGCTCCGCTGCTCTCCCCTACAAAAGTGCTCAAAACCGGCATCTACCCCTGACTCACCTACCCAACAAGATCCCCCCAGGCTCTGCAGTGACCCCACCACTCCGCGACTACTGCCAGGACCCTCCGCGATCGTCAGCTGCGCCGCTCCTCCGTGCTCCGGCAGCCATCTTAAATCGAGGCTGCGGCTTCGGCCTACCGCGGACCTCCACCTCCGACTTCTAAGCCCCACTCCTGGGCACTGGACTATCCTGTGGGTTCGGAGTGGACAGCGACTCCCCGCCCGGGACCCGGAGAGGCGCAGGAGGCCTCTATCTGCCATTCCCAGCCGTTTTCCTGAGGGGCGGCCATAAATTTAGGCCCCGGCTTCGGCCTACCACGGAGGCATACCGGCTCTTCCAGGCTCCACGCCTCTTCCCTGGACCCCTGGGCGACTGCAGTGACCAGCAACCCCCTCACCAGGACCCCCTGCTGACCAGGGGCCTCTCATCTTGGCTGCCACGTGCTTCCTGGAGGGGCGGCCAGGGCCTTGGACCAGGCCTGCATCCACTCGATCCTGCCGGCTCCTGGACATTCCACCCTACGCTCCCATGCTCCCCTAAAGAACTTTTGCGAGGGGGCTCCCGCGAGCACCGGACCGAGATGATTGCTTGGTAGCGGTGCATCGCACTGTCCGGGCGCACCACCACTGATTGTAGGCACAGCACCCCACGATTGCTTACCTCCACGCTTTGGAATTATCCCAGTGTAGCTATGGGGAAGAAGGATTCTGCCAGCGGCACGCAGACCCGCTCCACGGCTGCAACCCCACACAAGGGCCAATCTGCGAAGGTTGCGCCCGCCCCAGTGACGACGCAGGAATCACGGCCGTCTCAAGACCCGCTGGAAGCCCTGGATCAGTCTTCCTCTGACAGCCTCCCTTCCCTGCTCCCTGGTACCCAGCCTGATGAGGCTAGCAGGGACACTGCGCTGCTCGTCAAATTTAAGCTATTGCTCCAATCTGAACTGGCCGCTGTTACTGAGACGCTAACCAAGGAACTCAGGGATGTTGGTAGCCGTGTCAATGATATTGAACAGAAGATGGACGATGTTGTTTCAGTGATTGACACCCATGAAAAGGACATTGAGATACTCAAACGTGATCTTGCACTGGCCCATGATAAACTGGAGGACTTTGAAAACCGCAACAGACGCGTTAACTTCAAAATCCGTGGCCTCCGCGAGCACATTGAAGATCTGGGGCCTACAGTGACAGCATTGCTGCAGGAATTACTGCCTTCCTTGCCATTGGAGCGACTTGAGCTGGACCGCGTCCATAGGACGCTTGGCCCCAAACGCCAGGATGGTCCCCCCAGAGACATCATCGTTAAGCCTACCTACTATTCTACCAAGGAGGCTGTGGTGCAGGCCGCACGCAAACAACGAGAGTTGACTTTTCAGTCGCACGCATATCAGATTTACGCTGACCTTTCGCCGCAAACCATCCAGAGACGCAGGGACCTGAAGCCGTACTTGTCCGCTTTGCAGCAACATCAAATTAAATATCGGTGGAGGTTTCCCTTTAAATTGTATT
Source organism: Ptychadena robeensis (assembly GCA_036250615.1). Classification (NCBI taxonomy): domain Eukaryota; kingdom Metazoa; phylum Chordata; class Amphibia; order Anura; family Ptychadenidae; genus Ptychadena; species Ptychadena robeensis. The sequence goes on from CM070041.1 coordinate 26,826,040, forward strand.
TCACCTATAATGGGCGTCAGTACTCCTTTGCCACCCCTGGAGAAGCTTGGTCCGTTTTGGAAAGCATCGACCTGATCCCCCCTGCTGGGGCACATTCCCCTTCGGATCGTCCGGCCCCTGCTAAACAACCTCGTCTGGCTCCCCTGTGGGAAAAGTTGCCTCAACGCCACAAGAGATCTACGCCTCGTCCCCCACGCCGTCAACGGTCTCCTGACTCCTCTGAGGGATGAAACGTGTTGCAACGCTCCCGATGTCCTTCCCTGGCATGCGGTATCTTTGGGCCGCACTCCGTGTGACCCCCCCGGACTGACTCCTTTTTTGCTTGTTCTCCCTCCCTCTGGACTGCTCCACCTGGATCGTCCCTATGAAGAAGACGGTTGGAGGCGTCGGATGTGGTAGCTCTTCCTCTATCTTTGTATATGCCTTTCTTGTCTCTCATCCTTCTGCCTCCTTCTCCTTTGCATTACTTACGCCTTTTTCTTCGCTTCTCATCTTTTGCTCCTTCGCCTGTCCTCCGCCCCTGCTCTGCCCTGCCTTGCTGTTTCTCTGTCTTCTCGCCTGGGAAGGTTATGCTATCCCCACATACCTGTGTGCTGCTTTTGCCTGAGGGCTCTGTCCCCTAGTCGCGGGCAGACATATGCTGCCACCGTTCCTTTGGACTGTATATCGGACTGGGAGGGAGTGGGGATATACGCGGGTCTATTGTTTATAGGCTGATATTGCAGGCATTGATTCTGCTGGCCGTTCAGGCTTTATTTTTATGTTGAATCTCAGGTTTTGCCGTTTGATGGTTTCTCTTTAATTTGTGCCTTATGCTGATTTACGTGACTGTGGGCGGTTGGGTACTGGCGTGCCAAGAGCGTGCCCTCCTGGGGGTGGGTCGGTTGGCGCCATCCCGCCTCCAGGACCTCTGAAGTTGGATGCTGGTGCTCTCAGTGTTCCTTTTTGGTGCGCCCGGATTAAATGGGGGCCCCCTCCATGGTGACACCTTGGTGTTACAGTGACCTGCTGTGGCAGGATTTTATATGATGCAGTGTTTTACTGCATGTTTCATGTTTGGTTTGGTTGATTGTATGTCTTTTTTATTAGTCCGTCTTTGTTTATGTTTAGTTTTTTGGTTTTCCCCAGTGTTTGTCCTCCCCCCTTTTTGTGTCTTTGTTATGTCTGGGCGTATCCCTTTCCCTAGACCCTGGGTGGTGACCGGATCATGGATCCCTGGGGCGGTCTGGATAGGGACAGCACACCCAATGCCACCATGACCTCTCAACCGTTTACCTTGATTTCGCACAATGTCCAGGGATTCAATTCCCCTCCCAAGAGGCGGAAGGCCTTTAGTTATTACGCCTCCCTTCACCCACATATCATTTGCCTCCAAGAGACTAAATTTTCCTCATCCTCCTCCCCCAAATACTTCCACAAGAATTACCCGCAGATTTACCAGGCCACTTTTTCTGAAAAGAAACGGGGAGTCCTGGCGGCCTTCCACAAAAATTCCCCCTTCACCTGTACCCTATCAATAGCGGACCCTACTGGGAGTTACCTGCTCCTGCAGGGGGCCATATTTGACACGGCCATCACCCTGGTTGTGTACTACGCTCCAAATGCACAGCAGTCTCGATTTTTTCGCCAACTACTTAGGGTGGTGCAGCAGAACACGAAGGGCACTCTGATCTTAGCGGGTGACTCAAACATGGTCTTAAACAGGAAGTTGGATGTGTCTGCTAGCGGCCCTTCATCAGGGAGGGACTCCCCTTCCTCTCAGACCCGCATGTTTAACGAATTGCTTGAGGAATTCCAGCTGGTGGATGTGTGGCGGGACCGGCACCCCTCGGACAGGGATTACACTTATTTTTCAGCCCCTCATCAATGTTTCACCAGAATTGACCATATCCTAACCACTCAGCAGGTATTGCCACTGGTCTCGAAGGCCAAGATCTTGTCCTCATCCTACCCCTGACATACGACCCCTGACCTCCTCCCTACGGTGGTGTGGGAAGCCCATAAGGCTACCATCCGGGGGAGGATCATTCAGCTCGCGGCTCGTAAGAAACGTGAGCACATGGCCCAAATCAAGCAGCTGTCTTCTCGCTTGGAGTCTCTTGAGCAACAACTCAAGCGTTCCTACACTAGACAAGTCAAGACTCGCTATGACCAGACTAAGACTGAGCTTGCCTTGCTCCTCAATGACCAGACCGAGAAACAGATTCGCTGGAACAGGCGGTTGTTTTACACTCGGGCTAACAAGCCTGGACCTATGCTAGCTAAGATCCTGAAGTCTCATGCGCCCCGCTCTCCCCCCATCCGGCTACGGAACGCCTCGGGGTCCGTGTGTGCTAATCCCAAACTTATCGTGGACAAATTTGCTGCTATGCTGACTGACCTGTATCGGCAACCGGCCCCCTTTGACCCTGCCCTGGCGGACAGCTTTTTTGACCAACTCTCCCTCCCGCGCATGTCGGGCGCCATTGCCTCCGATATGGAAACTGATATTTCTGAATCGGAAGTGTTAGCGGCTATTTAAACTCTGAAAGCTAGCAAGGCCCCGGTCCCGGATGGCTTCTCCGCGTCTTATTATAAGAAATTCGCTGCCCTCCTCGCCCCCCACCTTACTGTCATGTTTAACTCTCTCAAAGCCCACCGACCCTTCTCCTCCTGCTCTCTTCAGGCACATATTGTTATGCTGCCTAAGCCTGATAAAGACCTGCATGACCCCCACAACTTCCGTCCTATTTCCCTCCTGAACATTGATATTAAGCTCCTGTCCAAAATCCTCGCCACTCGTGTTAAAGCTTTTCTGGACCAGGTGATCCATCGTGACCAAGTAGGCTTTGTACCGGGCCGCGAGGCCCCGGACAACACGAAGCGGGTGATCCAACTCCTTCATCTCTTAAAGACAAGGAAGGGCAAGGGTCTACTCCTTTCCTTGGACATCCAGAAGGCTTTCGATTCGCTTTCTTGGGACTACTTGTATTACGCCTTGACTAAATGGGGCTTTCAGCCTCAGTTTCTCGTCTGGGTCCGGGCGCTGTATCATGAGCCTTCGGCGTTGGTGCGGTACCTGTGCTTTTCCTCTGCCACCTTTCGGGGCACGCGCCAGGGCTGCCCCTTTCCCCACTCCTCTTTATTCTTGCCCTGGAACCCTTGGCCCAACATATCCGGTCTAATGCGAACATCCAGGGGATCCAGGTGGGGGACGGTCAATGCAAAGTCAGTCTGTTTGCAGATGACATGCTCCTGACTCTCTCTCAACCTCTCA
>CM070041.1:26830993-26849299 GCA_036250615.1 Ptychadena robeensis
TTTTTTTTTCGAGCTTCAAAATTTCCGGAAATTTTACATCTCTAGGTATATAATAAAAAAGAGATGCACAAAGTAAAGTTATGATCAGTTAGCATTTTGGAATGTCGGGATAAAGATGGATGTGAAATTTGGACTTTTATTTGAGAGCTCATTTCAAAGCCACTGAACAAGGTATCATCTCTAAAACTGTGTAAGGAGCTGTAGAGAAAGGCTGTGAAAACATTACAAAAAACAAGTATTGTTCTAGCACAGTTTTTGCATTGCAAAGACAGCTGGCCGAAATGTAAAAATGTGAGCATCTCTAATCCAGAGAAGTGACTCCACTAGTAATCGGAAGCCTCGCCCTATGTAATAAGAATGTGATAATCACATAAATGGCTGAAAAGAATTGCAAATACTTTTTGGTAAAACAAATCCCCATTTGTCATGTATTTAGCTGTGTGGCACAGATTTTCATTAACGATCATCTTAATATGAGGAAACAAATTCAAATAAAGTTCTTTACAAATAAACACATAAATGCTATGTTTCAAAGCTTAAATAAACAGCCGTAAACATGGATCATTATACGCAGTACAAGATTATTTTCCATTGTGTCTTTAGGCGCATTTCATCACTACTACCAGAAAATCCATGATATTGAGCTTCCAGCAGTCTTTACTGTGCTTTATAGTCTTCCTCTATAATATGGAGTGGGGGATAGATGGGAGCATCCCTTTTGCATTGTTACATTTTAATTAAAACTCTCAGATTTTGATGCAGCCGTGGATAATTGCTGTCAGATTAGGTTACACTGTATAATACTGTGCAAGTCTATTGAAATGTGCTAATTGCATTGCTGTCATTTGCAGAAAGTGCACCAATGCCAGGCAAAGTCCTTGTGTTTATTTTTTTAGCTTTAAAAACCTTTTAAATATTTTCTAAAGAAGTTTTTTCTGCTTCATGTTTCAAGGGCTAAGAAATAACAGTGTGTTACTGGTTTGGCATGATAGTAATAGTTATACTTATTGATCAGTTCAGATCATGTTTCATTTCTCAATGTAAGCTACATTTTTTTATCAACATTTATTGCCTCCTTTTTATTTTTATGGAAGAGTCTTTGACCTGATATTTAAGTGGGCTGACCTGGTTGTTTTATCTTTAGTGGAATAGTGAATTGGTACATAATCCGTAAAGTGCCCATAGGCATGAGATGATCCTTCGAAAGGGCTGGATTGAGAAATAATCCAACCTCTGCAGACATTCCCTAGTTGACCAATTTTACCCTATTGAATTGCTATTGCTATCACAAAATAACAATACGGCATCAGTCAGGAAACTTTTCACTCAACTATGTATGTGTTTTAATTGAAAGAGCTGTTTCTCCTTTTTATTGAACACCTAAAAACATACTTTAAAGGCTACCATACACCTTACAATCTTTCCATACAATTTTTGTACAATCAAATTTTGTTGTACCAAAACCATGTAATATGAGGACCTTTCTAATCCTTCCAATCACTATGTATTCTATTAGGGAGGCCACTTTACTACACAGTTGTTGGTAGATCTAATGGAGATTGTATAGATCGATCTTAAGGTGTATGGGGGGCCTAATGTATTCTAAACAGTAATTAGTAAATAAATAGGTAGTAATAAGTAAAGTCTAAATATGAAAAATAACATCAGTTACCAGGAAGCAGGCGATATACAGTACATGCATTGAGGTGGTACCGATTTTTGTTAACATAAATCCTAGGTTTATAGAGGTACCCAGCACTAGTTTAAGGAATTATGCAATACTTTTGAGGAATTTGAACCTTTCAACAGAATACAGGACCTAGATACACTTAATTATACAAAAAGTAAAAACCAAACCCTATTGAGATTGATGTGCCTAAAAAAGGCCATAAAAAATAAGCAAAAGCCATAAGAAAATAAGCAACTGTCACTGCTAATCTTCTTTTGAGAATACTAGTTACCCAGTTGAACCAGCATATTGATCAGCCAGGACATTAAGTCCATTGACAGGTAAAGTTATTAACAATGATTATCTTAAAATGGCAAGCCCTGGATTATTGTTAGTAGTATATTTGCTACCAAAAGTGGTCAATGGCCAAAAGGAACAGTAAAAGGACAATCCGTAAACTAGAGACAGTGTCATGGCCATCCAAGGCTCACTGATTGGCATTGATGGTATAGCTAGGTAGTCTACTTCAACCCTAAGGTACACATTCAACCCTATGGCTCTGGCTATAAGCCGTTAACCTCCCTGGCGGTTCACTGAGGTCCAGATTTCTGTACCAAAAGTGATACAGTGTTTTGCCTTTCCGCCTCCATCGGCGTCACCGATGACCGGCCTTAGAGGTTTGGAATTTTTTTTTTATAAGTTTACACTTGTTTTCTTTTCTTTTGATTTGGATTGGATAAAACATTTACCCAATCCAATCAAAATAAAAACAAATGTAAAAAAATGAAAAAATACATTTTTTTCTGTACCTTTAAATCTCCCACCCGGCGCGTGACGTCATCCCGGCGCGTGACGTCATCAGGAGTGCTGATCACGGAAATAGCCGGAGACATCGGCTATTTCCGGAGGCACTCAGGTGCAGCCGAAGATGATCCAACTAGCAGAAACGCTCAGCGGGAGCGTTTCTGCTAGCGGGATCCACTTTTGAACTGGATTATAGAAAGACATTTCTATAATCCAGTCCAAAAGTTGAAAAAAAAAGATTTAAAAAACAAAAAAAAAAAAAAATTTTCTTTAAGACCGGGTCCCGCCTCCGTGACGTCATTTGGGGACCCGGAAGAAGCCGGCGAGGAGGAAGATCGAGATGGCGGCTTGACCAGGTGAGCTCCCACGCTGTGCCCGAACCCAGTTCGGGCGTATTGCTAATTGCAGCGTACCTTTGCCCGAACTGGGTTCGGGCATATCGCTAGGGAGGTTAACAGAAATGAAGGTGGGCTGGTTTGGTGAAGCACATTTTCATAGCATTGAACTGGGTGCTTTTGCACTGTTTTTTTTTTACTTTCATATATAGAAAAAATATATAGACCATGAACATGTAGCATCTGGATTAAACTCCACCTATTAAAGGATATTATCTCTTTCAGGGGGTTAATTACTGCAGTGTAAACCCTTAGGCCTTTATATTACAGAGATATGACCTCACCAGCCCTCAAGAAGGCCAAATGAGTGGGTAAACTTCTGATGAGTATGTTCATATGTCTTTTTTTTTATTCCACTTGAATGTAAAGATGGCTTCAAGATTTATTTGAAAAGGATTTTCAGGACTCTGTTTCCCAGTTTTTCATTTAACTTTAGTAAATATTTATACAGTGGCTTGCAAAAGTATTCACAGCCACAAACATGACTCAATTTTATTGGAATTCCGCGTGAAAGACCAATACAAAGTGGTGTACATGTAAGAAGTGGAACAAAAATCATACATGATTCCAAACATTTTTTACAAATATATAACTGCATAGTGGGGTGTGCGTAATTATTCAGCCCCCTGAGTCAATACTTTGTAGAAGCACCTTTTGCTGCAATTACAGCTGCCAGTCTTTTAGGGTATGTCTCTACCAGGTTTGCACATCTAGAGACTGAAATTCTTGCCCATTCTTCTTTGCAAAACAGCTCTAGTTAGACTAGATAGACAGCGTTTGTGAACAGCAGTTTTCAGATCTTGCCACAGATTCTCGATTGGATTTAGATCTGGACTTTGAACGCGGCAATTCTACACTGTTTGTTTTTAAACCATTGCCATGTTGCCCTGGCTTTATGTTGTAGGGTCGTGGTCCTGCTGGAAGGTGAACCTCCGCCCCAGTCTCCAGTTCTTTGCAGAGTCCAAGAGGTTTTCTTCAAGATTGCCATGTATTTGGCTCATCCATCTGTCCAATCAACTCTGACCAGCTGTCCCTGGCTCCTGACTGAAGAGAGCAAGCCCAGAAGAGGATGTGCCACCAGCCATATTTCACAGTGGGTGTGTTCAGGTGATGTGCAGTGTTAGTTTTTCGCCACACATAGCGTTGGCATTGGGTGTCCAAAAAGTTCCATTTTGGTCTCATTTGGCCAGAGCCCTTCTTCCACATGTTTGCTGTGTCCCCCACATGGCTTGTAGCAAAACTGCAAACGGAACGTCTTATGGCTTTCTGTTAACAATGGCTTCTTTTGCCACTCTTCCATAAAGGCCAACTTTGTGCAGTTGCACGACTAATAGTTGTCCTATGGACAGATTTACCCCACCTGAGATGTAGACTCTTGTGCACCAGAGTCACCATGGGCCTCTTGACTGCATTTCTGATCAGCGCTCTCCTTGTTCGGCCTGAGTGTTAAGGTGGACGGCCTTGTCTTGGTAGGTTTACAGTTGTTCCATACTCCTTCTATTTCTGAATGATCGCTTGAACAGTGCTCCGTGGGATGTTCAAGGCTTTGGAAATCTTTTTGTAGCCTAAGCGTGCTTTACATTTCTCAATAACTTTATCCCTGACCTGTCTGGTGTGTTCTTTGGACTTCATGGTGTTGTTGCTCCCAATGTTCTCTTAGACAACCTCTGAGGCCGTCACAGAGCAGCTGTATATGTACTGACATTACACACAGGTGCACTTTATTTAGTCAGGCAATGTCTATGGGCAACTGACTGCACTCAGACCAAAGGGGGCTGAATAATTATGCACACCCCACTTTGCAGTTATTTATTTGTAAAAAATTTGGGAATCATGTATGATTTTCATTCCACTTCTCACGTGTACACCACTTTGTATTGGTCTTTCATGTAGAATTCCAATAAAAGTGATTCATGTTTGTGGCTGTAATGTGACAAAATGTGGAAAAGTTCAAGCCACTGTATATGCAAAATCTAATGAATGTACCCATCCTTTCAATTTTGAAATTAAACCATGGATGTTGGTTCACAATTGATTTTTATCTTAATAAGCTCTACCTATTCAAATGGTTTCTTTTTTGAGGCAATGGCTCAAAAAGCCAGGATTTCATATACATTGTACAGTGTTTTTGAGCTACTTATCAATTGATTTGTAATCAGAATTTAAATTGTTTGCTCAGATGCAAAATTGGTTGGTAATCTGCTCATATTGAGGTTATCATACATACATTTAAAGACACATATCTTTATGATAAAGGGGGTAGGGGGCGTTTTCAACTTCTGACTTGCCTTAACCTCCCTAGCGATATGCCCGAACCCAGTTCGGGCAAAGAGGCGCTGCAACTATCGATACGCCCGAACTGGGAGCTTACCTGGTCCGGAACCCGGGCTTAAAGAAAAAAAAATAATTTTTCATTTTTTAATTTTTTTTTTTTTTTACTTCTGGACTGGATCAGAGATAATGTCTTTCTCTAATCCAGTTCAAAAGTGGATACAGCTAGCAGAAACGCTCCCACCAAGCGTTTCTGCTAGCTGGATCTACCTCCGGCTGCACACGAGTGCCTCCGGAAATAGCCGATCTCTCCGGCTATTTCCGTGATCGGCACTCGTGTGCCGATGACGTCAGAGCCCCGGCGGGAGATTTGAAATTGAAAGGTACAGAAAAAAAATTTTTTCATTAGTTTACATTTGTTTTTTATTTTGATTGGATTGGATAAATGTTTTAGAAATTTTTTATCCAAATCAAAAGAAATGAAAACTCTGTACCTCTAAAGCCGGCCATAGCGCTTCAATCTCTGGCCGATTTTGCGAATGATCACCATGCGCATTCGGGGTGATCGCTTGGTAATCAATCGCAAAATGAACACGCCCACCTGGAGCAACCGTTCATACTCGCACAAAACTTTGATCAGCCAGAGAACAAACGTTTTTCTCTGGTTGATTGCCAGTACTTTGAATAGGGACAAGGGATGCCCACACAGGGGATCGGCAGTGCAGGCGGGCGGCGCGCTCCCAAGCAGGGGGCGTGGCGTCGCCGGCTGCTGCCGATTCCCCAATCAGAGGGCTCTTCAAATGCACCGCTCTCCCTCATTCAGTCATTGACTGACCAGCTCAAGGAGAGGATGTGCACCCCACAGCTCTTGATTATAGGTAAGCCCTTGCCATTTGGTCCTTCAGACGAATCTCTAAACTATAGCCTTTAGAATGGCTCTACTGATTACTCTGTCTTGTGTCAGGACGTGCTGAAACAGGGCTTGTTTCCCTGCCTGTGATCCCTTTAAGCTTCAGAACTTGGCTTACTGCCCTCATTACAGCATCTAAGGGGTAAGTTCCCCCTCCCAATATTTGAATCCACATGATATACTTTTCCTACAGTCCCCGCATATGTTTTATAGGAGTGCTTTTGACCCTCGTCTGGCGTGTGACAGTTGGTGTGCCGGAGTGGGTTTCCCCAGGGGTCATCCTGGGGTGGTCCGGGGGTGTGGAGTGGTCGGTCTACCCGCTGGATGTGGCTGGCCTCCCCCCCAGGTGGGGTCCCTCCACCACCTTCATCGTGCGGTCAGAGCGTAGTACCTGTCGGTCCTTTCAGAGGATTTAGCAGGTATAGTTTTCTATCTGGGCATGTCACGTGGTGGGGTGCTTGTAGCAATTAACTGACTTATATATGCTTTGTTATCAGATTGTCTGTCGTTTGTCCCTGATGAAGCCTGTTACAGGCGAAACGCGTTGGAACGCACCAATCGACGCATGTTTGTTCGTACTACTGATATTCTGACTTTTACCAGTCTTTTCTGTATTTATGTCGTGATTTTTTCTATGAATGTAATAAAGAAAAAGATTTTTACTCAATTGTATTGTCCATATATGGCCAAATAAGTATTGTGTGCCTTCAAAGCCCAGGTTGCCCGACTTGATATTTTTTTACCAAAGTATTGGTTGTCGAATCGCAAATGGTGTATTTCGAACGATTGACCATGGCATGATGATGTCATCATGCTGCGGTCGATTGTTCGATAAACGTCCGCCAAGCAAGTACTGGCGCAGTCTGATCGTGAATCAAACTGCGCCCGTGCCGGAATCAGGCGCAACCGCTGGCTCTCTGTGTGCCTGCAGCATTTTTCTGGTGGCAAATTGCAAATAGTCAGTATGTCTGTAAGGTACTTACCCAGCCAGCCAGCAATCAAGCATCATCAACTGTGATCCCAGGTCTCAAGGGAGCCCGCTCTGGCTGAGGGATCCATTATGGCCTAACTACTGTTTGGCCAAATGCCATCCCCCGTGGCTCTGTGGATGTGAAGTGCACAGTACAGTCCAAGGGCCTTGCTGCCTCATTGTGGGGCAGGACATGTTAGGTTTGAATTTCCTGCAGCCCAATCAGCTTCATGTTCTTGGTTGTCTGTTGTGTGCAACAGTGACCAAGCTTGATTTCTGGTATTGCTTGAAAATTGCCAACCTTGTGTTTGGCTTGTCCCTGTCCACACTTCCTGTCTTATTCATCAGTACCGCTTTTCATTGGACTGACCTTAATTTATGACACTTAGCTTGTTTTCTGGGTTTCCCAACAAAGCCTGTTAATGAATATCTGGTGTTGGTACTGATTGTCTACCCAAGCGCATTACAGTGTCATTCTCAACCCCATCTGTACTTTAGGTGTTGCAAATGCACTGAGGCTGCAGTCATGATTAGTGATGGACCGAACTGTTCGCCGGCGAACTATCCGCGGCGAACATCGCATGTTCGCGCTATTTTGCGAACATATGGCGAGTTCGACCCGCCCCCTATCTTTTTGCATTGAAGAAACTTTGACCCTGTGAGTCACAGTCAGCAGGCATAATCCAGCCAATCAGCACCCACCACCTCACGGACCATCCCACCCCCTATAGCACAGCAAGGAGAGACGCCATTTCACATGCTGATTGAGAGAGTGGAGGGAGTTAGATCAGAGAGCTGCACTGCATAGGGAACTATTAGCTGCCTGTGTTCTTTTACAGTGTACTCTTCCTCATTGCTGTTACTCTGCTGTCAGGACAGAGTCCTGAAAAGACCCCAAACGCCCTTTTTATGGCTATTTTGTTGCTACCCTATTGCTAGCTGCTGGCAGTGATTGTTCAAGCAACATATTACACAGTGCCTACTGCCAGTTCTCATATCTGGTGGCACTTTGTTAACCCAGGGGTATTTTTTCACCCTATTTTAGGGGCTATTGCACGGCTTTTCATCACGTACAAGCCTTTCCCCTGTGCCAACGGTGGTGTGCTGCCGCCCACAATGCCCAGGCCCACCCATAGTTATCTGGTGGCACTTTGTTACCCCAGGGGATTTTTTCACACCCTATTTTAGGGCTTAGCCGGCTTTTCATCACGTACGCGCTTGTGCCAACTGTGTGTGTGCCCACATGCCCAGTGCCCACCCATAGTTATCTGGTGGCACTTTGTAACCCCAGGGGAATTTTTTTCACCCATGTAGGGTATTAATAAATATTGCAGGATTCCGTCCATTACAGCTTGGCCAACTGTGTGTGCGCCCCCCACACACCAGTGCCAACCATAGTTATCTGGTGGCACTTTGTAACCCCAGGGATTTTTTTCACTCTATGGTAGGGTATTAATAAATATTGCAGGGGCTTTCCGTCCATTAAAGCCTGTGCCAACTGTGTGTTCCCAGTGCCAGCCACGTTATGGGGGAAGGTAATACCAAGCAATTTTTTTTCACCTATTCATAAAGGGTATACTAAAAAGTGCACGGCTTTCATCCATTAAGCCTTGTGCCAACTGTCTGTGCCCGTGCCCAGCCAACTATCTGGTGGAAGGGTTATACCAAGCAATTTTTTTTCATCCTATTCATAAAGGGTTATACGAAAAAAGTGCACTGCTTTCCAATCCATTACAGCCTTGTGCCAACTGTCTGTGCCCAGTGCCCAGCCACAGTTATCTGGTGGGGAAGGGTAATACCAAGCATGGTTTTTTCACCCTATTCATCCAAGGGTATTACTAAAAAAGTGCACGGCTTTCCATACCATTACAGGCTTGTGCCAACTGTCTGTGCCCAGTGCCCAGCCACAGTTATCTGGTGGAAGGGTAATACCAAGCAATTTTTTTCACCCTATTCATAAAGGGTATTACTAAAAAGTGCACGGCTTTCCATCCATTACAGCCTTGTGCCAACTGTCTGTGCCCCAGTTGCCCAGCCACAGTTATCTGGTGGAAGGGGTATACCAAGCAATTTTGTTTTCTCCCTGATTCTATACCGAGTATTATAAAAAGTTGGCACGGCTTGTCCATCCTTAGACAGCCTTGTTGCCAACTGTCCCGTGGCCCCACCCAGGTTTTATTCTGCTGCCACAGGGCCCCTGTACGCAAAATCAGATACAATGACAGGCAGGCGGGGACTATGCCGCAGGGGTCGTGGTCCAGGTCGTGGTCCAGCATCCTGTGTCCAGCATCTTCAGCCGCCTACCTTTTCAACCGTCTGCTGTCCTCCTTGCCCCTCTCTAACCACCAGCCACTTCGCCCTCTCGGCCACGGTTCAGTGTGTCAGTGAAGGCATCATGTTTGAACGCAAGAAAATATTTCACAGAGCGTCACCCCTTGCCCGGCGTCTGACAGCTGGCTTGACGGAGGCTCCCTTTTTTAGGGGCCCACCCCCCGGGGGGGGGGGGGGGGGGGGGGGGGGGGGCCCCCCCAGCTTTTACCATACCGCTGGTGGAGTCTGAGGCCTTCAAAAAATTTGTGGCTTTGGGACACCGCCCAGTGGAGGTACCCGGTCGATTTGTTTTTTGCCCAAAAGCCCCAATCCCCCATCTTTATTTCCTTTGTCGAAACGGAAGTATGGCATTCTCAGTGTTGGGGCAAGGGTTCCATCTTGACCACTGATTACCTGGTCTGCAAGCCTCACGGTCAGGGCGGTCATTCCACGTACACTGCGCTATTGGGTTCTAAACCTTGCTGACAGCTGCCCAGCATGGAATGCGTTGGTCTGCAGCCGAGTTGGTGACACCCGCCCAAGACTTGAAGGCAGGCTGCTGCCACCTTTCTACTTCCTCCTACCCATCCTCCTCGGCGAGTCCTCTTCTGTTGATGCTCTGGCTCCCAATCATCTGCATCCTTGCAACTTCCCGGGGGCTATTCCACCTCCCGGATACGACTGGTCACGCTGTCTTGGGGCTGACTTGCGATGAAGCAGAGAGCCACAACCGGACCAGCCACTCCTGTCGCCCTTAAACACAGGTGGTCAGTGGCTGACCCCCGCCAACACTGGAGATTGGCAAAGTGGGTGTGTGACAACGGAAGCAATCTGTTCGGCAGCATTGGAATTTGGCAAGTTGTCACATGTGCCAGTGCATGGCAAATGTCTTAAATCTCATTGTGCAACGCTTGTGGCACAGTACTCAGGCTTACAGGAGTCCTCAAGCAGGCTAGGGAAGGTCTTGTGTGCCCAATTTCCGGCGTTCCTACACGGCTTTCTGTAGGGCGAAGTTTTCGGAAGTCAGCGCGCCGAAAGCAACATGCCATGTGAGGGCTTTGATTTGCGACACCGTTCCGACGCGTTGGAATTCAACACTCCATATGTTCGACCGACCTGGTCTTTTTGAAGAGGTGACAAAACCTTGTAAGTCGCAGCGAAGCACAATCAGCGACCTCATCCCATTTGCCTCTCCTGAAGCGTGCCCTGCGAAAGAGTGCTGGATCAGGCTGTGGATCAGGAAAGAGGAAGTGTTATGGTCACCATCACCAACAGAAACAGCCTTAGCAGCCTCGCTTGCCGGACTGCGGCAACGCTGGAAGAGAGTCTGAGGACGTCAGAGGAGGAAGGTCGGCTTTAGGAGGAGGAGACCAACCCTAAACAGGCATCCCACGGTGCTCCTCTGGTCACCTATCTGGGACCCATGGTGTTGTACGTGGTGGGGGGAGGAACAGGACCCTCAATGACATCAGCTGAGGAGGAGGAACGGGATATGAAGTAGTCGGCATCCATCCTTGTGCAACTGGGTCTTTCATGCTGTCGTGCCTGTTGAGGGATCCTCGTATACAAAGGATGAAGGGAGGAACGAGCTGTACTGGGTGGCCACACTACTAGACCCCCGCTATAAGCAGCAAGGTAGTGGAAATGTTACCGGTTTACCGGGAGGTCTGAGAGGATTGCAGCAGATTGAGAGCTAGGCTACAAAATCTGCTCTACCACCGCTTTTTAAGGGCGATGTCACAGCACAACGTGACCACTACTAGGGGACGAGATGACACTAATCCTCTGCTACCACAACCCCCCGGCGGCAAGGACAGGCGCTTCACAGACGTGCTGTGATGGAGGACATGCGGAGCTTTTAAGTCAACGCATCGCCACAGCCCTTCGGGATCCACCATGAGAGAAGACTTGACCGACAGAGTCGCAGACTACATCGCCTTAAATGCGGAATTGACACTCTGAGAAGCGATTGAACCCTTGACTACTGGTTTGTGCTGATGAGCTGTGGCCAGAGCTATCCCAGTTTGCTCTGAACATTCTGCCTGTCCTGCTTCTAGTGTCCTGTCAGAAAGGACCTTCAGTGCTGCAGGCGGCACCTATGTGACCGAGAAGCGAAGTCGCCTCGGTCAAAAAAGTGTGGATTACCTCACCTTCCTTAAAATGAACGAGGCATGGATTCCGAAGGCACTGAACAGTGGGGGATAGGTTTGCCTAGCAAAAAGGCCTGATCTAAATGCCTGGCCTAAAAATGGCCTCCCGATGCATTACCAGGTATTGACTTTCATGAATTCTCCGCCACCAACTAGGGTTCAAGCGCCTCAATGTTTTATTTTCCATTCTGCCTGGAAAACATAAATTTTTCTCGGCCGCTGCTACAACAGCGGCTGCTACCTACCAAATTTTTCTGTGAAATGTACATGACAAATTTTTATGGCAAGTGTACTTGCCTAATTTTTGGCCTCTGGCTGTTGGCTGAATTAAAAAAAGGCACATACATGGGCACCTCCCCCTTCGTGATCGCTACCTTGTCGTGGTGAAGGGGCTTGCGAATCACATGCAGCGATCACCAATGAGTGTGTTGGCCATGTTGGCACCACCCCAGATGAGAAGGCGATTGCTTCATAGTGATCAAATGCAAAAGCGGATCGGTTAATAATTTGTCGGATGAAAAACTTTATATTTTTTTGGATACCCAACTACGGTTGTCCCCACGGAGGACTACTTAACGCACAAGGTACCTCACTGAGAACTGAGACCGGTGAAATCCTCCAAGACCACCCTCTAGGGAGTGTGAGTTCAGAAACAGGGGACAGACAGATGCAAAGTCCAGGTTTGTGGCAGGGGTCATACAAAGGATGATAAGTCCAATCAAAACACGTGGTCTAAGGGTAATCACTCATTACACTTTTGTTTTCCCATTGACTATCAATTGTAGAAATCCATTGGTGCGGATTTATTGGGTGAAAAAAAAATTTATTGGAGTGTTGCCATGGATTCCCCCCTTGTCATGTCATTGAACAGGTGTTTGACCCCTGACACAACTTTCCCAACACATTGTGGCCAGAGAACGCTGTGTTCCCTTGTTTGTATTCGCCTCCCATTGAAGTCAATGGCGGGTTCGTCGGTTCGCAAACTTTTGCGCTAGTTCTGGGTTCGAGCCATCACTAGTCATGATGGGTGTGTGTATAAACTGCATGTTGTAGTCAGGTTAATTAAACTGGTAATATTTTTTGACCAACAGTATATCATTTTGATGGGTAAAAGTTATGATTTCACAGTACCATTTAAAGTTATAAGCCACCTGCTATAACTGACGTATGAATACTGCTATATATTAAAAATGAAAAAGCAAAAGGGTATGTTTAAAAACAGTAAGTAAATAAATAAATATGATAATGTAGATCAGTGAGGAATTATAATAATGGATGGCAAATATTGTATGCACAAATCAAAAGATCCATTTTAGCTTTTCCATGCTTTCTTTCTTTTGGTCAAAGGTCTTGAAAGTTGAATACTGTATTCTCATCCATGTCAATTGATTAAAGAAGCTACTATGTATTTTGACTGATTTCATTTTCTCTTTTTACTTATTTTAAATTCTGCTAATTCTGTTCTAATTCTTGACTCGTCAGGGTATGAGGACTATGCACAGGAATGTGAAAGATCTATCTGTACAGATGTTCAAGATTTCGAGAGAAAATGGCCATACATTGCTCCATCTTCATATTTATTTACTTGCTCCCTTGTTTCTATACAGTAGCAGAATATGTCTGCTGACTAAGTTAAAACCCTAACAAGCTTTTTGACCTTTGGGTCACTGGCTCTTCTCGCAACCCCCTTCCTTTCCTCCCACCAGCACTGTTCTCAGCATCCCATGCTACTCAGTTACAATTGAATACACAAAAGAATTTGATCTTTCATCAGACTGGCCACATTCCCCTTCTTTGGCCGAATAATGTGTTGTAACTGGATATATTACTTCTACACAGCAACAGCAGTGCAAAAGAGAAACCGAGCTGATTATTAACCTAGTAACCCTTTTTGTCCTGAAAGAACTAGTTAATTTCTGTCTAAATCTCAAAAGCATCTTATGTTCCCAGCCAATTTGATCCTATATATCAACATGCAACCCAGGGATGTTTTTTTGTATGCATATATAGGGTACATCTGCAATAGTATAGTATTTATATATTTTGTTGAGACTTGCATTATCTCAATTATTGGAAGTAAACTCAGACTGGATCCATTGGTTCGGGCTGTCCAGAGGTTTCACTTTGGCCATCACCCTCAAAAGAACTGCTATTTGAACTAATGTAAATTTTAATTTTAATTTGCAAAATTCCGTGAAAAAAACTGATAAAGAACATTTGTAAAATGATTTGACATGTTTCCTAATTACTGCATTCATCAATTATGTTTATAACTCATTTAAGGCAAATAAATTAACCAGTCAAAATGACACTATGTTAACTTGATTGATCAACTAGCACTTTGATGTTACATTCATGTCACCTTCTCCTGGACATACTGTATGTCAGGTGTATTTTCTCTGAATATTTGCTGATGACATCCTAAGTAGTAGTTTACAACTGCATATCATGTAACTTTCTCTGATGGGAACCAACAGGTTAAGGAGACTAAGCTGTTATCTTCTTGGTGCCCAGGGTGTTATGCACACCTTACTCCTAGCTCCTTCCAGTGTAGTATAACATAAGGAATTTCTGCCTAATACCAGACACTGTATACAATTATCACAAATGTTGACCAAAAGGGACAGGCTCAATTACCACTGACGGGAGGCCGAGGGCTCCCTCAGATCCATCCAAATGGACCAATTGTGTTCCCAGTTGACCTCTTGACATCGAAAGAAAAATGGCTGATTAATTCTCTTCTCCTTGTTACTCCCTCCTGCCTCACCACCCTGATAAACTTGTTTAGATTTCCCAGCTTGCAAAGAATGTTAAGTGAGGCATGTTTCAAAGAAGGGGGAGAAAGAGAAGGGAAATATGATCGGAAAACAATGATGTCCTGGTCCCCCTGCAGACACAAAGCAGAAAGCTGTCATTCAATCTGTAGCAACAGTGTGCAGAATCCAATATAAGATAAATGATTTCTCCCTACACTTCACCTTTCTGCCATAGTGGTTCTCCCACTCACCTGCAGCCAGCCTGACGCCAGTCTAAATGAGCAATCCCGCAATCAAAAGTATCTTCTTTTTTTCCCTCAGTCTCAAATTCAGCTTTCCACTCATTTCTAGTTCATTGCCTGCAGTGCCTAAGATATATTTCTACAGAGCTGGCTAATTAAACTGTCTGTGTCTGCCTGTGTTCGAAAATCAGTAACTGGACCAGCAGACATTCCACTGTTTGAAACCCTGCATTCACTCACTCCCGCTATCAAAGAAAGCAGCAATTCTGATCACTTATCTGCGGAGTATTGTTGTACTCATGTGCACAAGGATCAATGGCAGAATATCTAACCAAATAGTTTCTTGTCTTTTTCAAGATCGTATTGCAGACATCACGCCGATGTTTAAAATTTTTATCATTTTTTCTGGTGGAGAACCACAGCTCCCAGTATACATTACCATCTGTGATTGACAAGGCATATTGGGATCTACATTTCCTGAGTTGGGAAGGCCATCTTTGATGTGATTACTGGGCAATTTAGTTAATTGTTAGAACTAATCAGGCTTTGTATGAAGTTCCAATAAGATCCAAAGAAAACAGATGTCTGTGTGGATACCTCTCAGTTGGGACAGTTAGTGCTGCCCTGTCACAGGCTATTCTTAACATATATGCTCTTGTTGTATGACCTTTTTTATTGCTTCAATCCTATGACCGGGCGACCATAAATAACAAAACCATTTATAAGATCTTCTAAGCTAGTTCTATTAGCTCAACCAATGAAAGGCTTTCATTGAAACATCTATAGGTGTTTCTTAAATGTCTGTAGAATGCTGAAAGAAAAATGAAACCAGACACATCTACATTTTTGTGATAAATTTGTAATGAGTTGAATACTATTATGAAAAAGTCTTGCAGCATATACGAACTAGGACACATAGGGCTTGTCCCCACTTAGGCACTATCTCCCGCTGTGCGGAGCGATGATTGCGCGTAAGATTTGTTTAGCAATCACACACGATTTAGGACGCGTTTTTCAGGATGCGATTTTTAGTTGGTGGGTGGAGCATAAAATCATGTCCAACCGAGCAATCGGCCCTGAACAGCAATGGACGCGATTGTCGGCAACCGTCCATGTTGAGCCGCGTTTCAGATTGCGGGCCGCACCGTATCTGCAGCCGATTGAGGATATGAGGATAAGCCCCATCAAATACATGGCAGCCATCACCTACGATGTGAGCGATGTCAGAAAAAACGTTACTATATTTAGACATATAATTAAACTGCCATATTATGTCTACCAGGATTTGGATTGGTTTGAATTGGTGGACATAACACATGCAAACATTTGTAACATCCTACCAAATTAACTGTATCATTTTCATTTCTACCTATGCAGTATTGTCATGTTTTGAGGTCTACTCATGGTCTTGTATGTTCAGTATTCCATTTTTGTCAGGTTCACACCTCCTATATAAAGGCATAGTAGAGCACAATGTCATTAATAAGCAAATTACATTAAAGTGCTACTAATCACTGTTAATCATATTCATGTTCTCTATACTGTTTACAGTAGGACGATGTCAGAAATCTTTCAGAATTTACTTTTGGTTGATTGGCAGAAAGGCCCCCACTGTATGTCTGATGATAGACAAGGAGAACATACCTAGTGTCAGTTGGTATAAGTACTTAGTGCAAATAACTTTCTTTGATTTATAACACATTTGACAAAACACTACTGACAAAAAAAAACCTTATTTAACATCCCTGAAATCCTTCCTCATGGCTTTCACAATATTTGCAAGCTTTTCTAAAAGACCACACAATGTTACTCCATGCTTTCCATGCCATACCTGTCAACCCTCTGGTTTTGGGGGGGAAAGTCAAATTTTCTACATATGTCGCTGACGTCACTTCCAGTATTTAGAATTTGGAAGAGCAACGACAAATTAGTGGAAGTGACGTCACATGTGTCACTCCCTGTGATTTTCCTTTATTCTGGGACAGTTAGGTTGGCTCACTCTACAAATTTTGCCATTACCAATATTGGCCAGCCAGTGAAATGTGGTAATTTACTTCCACCCTTTTCATCCACAGTAATATATATCTCACAGTGATTACTTCAAGATAAACACAAAAGGTGAGGTGGAGATGGTTTAGCTCTGTAGTTGTTCGCAGATTGCTACTCTCTGCATAAAGGAAAACTTCCAAGGAACCAGCATAGGGAGGAAAGCTACACAAAGAAAATACAATTGTAAGGTAATAATCCACATTATAATAGGTTTGAAAAATACATGTTCCACAAAGCAATAGAAAAAAAATGACATTGATCAGCTTTAACATAATGCAGACACAGTATAGTTGCAAATTAGTGTTGCATATGTGACATTTACCAATGTACAAAGCAAGATAACTTGTGTTAGAGCCTGGTTTTCCTCATTAAATACTGTAAAGAAACATTTGATATATTCTCTGTAAGTCCTTCAGATGTCTAGCAATTTTAGATTTCACCAGCAGGTGGCTCTGTCAGTGAAATTTTTAAATGCAGATGCTGATCCTGGGATGAGGGGGTGGACCCATGTGGGGTGCTTTGTGTGTAATAGGTTTACTGTTTGCACATAAGATCTTGCCAAGTCACTCTATGGTTTGAATTTATAGGAAAAATATGCATTTCTATACTGGTGGACATATGAAATGTATCCTTGATTGGAAATGTTGCTTTTAGCAACCAGTCAATAGCCAGCTGACATTTTTATGGTGCTGACTGAAGATGAATCATCTGGTATGGGCAGTATAAATCTTCCAAGTTGTTTTTTGTAAGAAACCCTTCTATGTAATTTTCAATATTAGCTGGGTACAAAACTTTTCCAATTCACAGCACCCTTAGTGCCTTGGAAACCTTTTTTCGATGGACCCCTAAGCCAAAACAAATACCCAATAATGGTTGGGTTGACAGTGAGCTATTTGTTATGGTCTAATCTACAGTGCCTTGAGCACAAGCTATGTAAATGTCTTTTGTATTAAAGCAACATTCACTACCCTAAATTGTAAAAACTCTTGTGTTACCTATGCTATAAAAATCCATGCACCACCAGTGCTGAACTATCAGTCCAAAACTCTGATGTGGACATGGTCATGCATATGAGTGACTACTTATAACCTCTTGCTCAGGATTATGCTAACTAATCAATTTGTGTTTGCTTGTCATTTTTTCTGTCTTCATATAATATTTGGCTATTCCAAGCGCTGCTCCTATCAACAGATGAAAAGTTCTGTAGATGAAAAGTATATCCTGCCTGATGAAGGTTTCTTCTTAGGTCATCTAGGCATATTAAAGTATATTAAAAGGCTATTTCCAATAGCCAATAGCCATCCAGACCGAGCTGGGATCACCTAAGCCAGTGGTTCTCGATTGGGGAGAAACAACAATTTCACAGGCGTTGCTGAGTTCACTAAAAGCATCAGATTTGCTGCTAAGAAGCAGTAGTGCTGATGCCCATAAATGGGGTGGGTAGAAGGGAGAGTGACTCTTAACTTTCCACTCTTTACATCATTTTCGAAAGGGATGTCGCAGAGTGTCACTCCCTTTATTTGGAACACTGAAGTACCAAATAAATGTGGAGAGTGACACTTTAAATAATTGTTCTTCCGCTATTAACCATGGCTACCTTCAAGGAAACATATCCAGTCATCACCGAGTTGCATAAAATTGGCTTCATCGTCAAGGATATTGGCACTACACTCTGTACAATTTCCTTTAGATCTACTAACAACTATATAGTGCTATGTCTTCCCTGATAGAATACATACAGGGAGTGCAGAATTATTAGGCAAGTGGTATTTTTGAGGAA
>CM070041.1:26857330-26890469 GCA_036250615.1 Ptychadena robeensis
GCGCTGCGTAATATGCTGGCGCTATATAAATAAATGTTAATAATAATAATAATAATGCTGAGCATAGAGAAGTGAGCAACCACCACCGAGACAAACGGGGCAGTAGTGTGGAAATTGTTTAGAGGGATACCCATCAGAGCAAACTGTCTATACCCAGTGATAAAAACAAAACCCATGAAGGGAAAGAATAGAAAAACGTACCAGTTGTTGGAGATATCAGAGTGAGTTGTTGGTGGAAGTAAACAGAAGTCCAGCTGATGGAGCCGCTCCTACCATGCCCAGTAGCCATCCCCTTCCCCCCTAAATAGCCCACAAACACATGGCAGTAATGGGAACACCTGTAGACGGAGAGGAGGGGGCGTGCGAGCCGCACGTGACCCGCACTCACCGCGCCGCTCACCAATATATATATTGGTTTGAGTAAGTGCCCGTAAAGCCCCATTTTGTGATAGAAGAGTTGTCTTCCATTCAACCACTGTTTCCCCTGATTTTAATGCACTTTACTACTATTTAAACTTTTTCTATTTAAGCGGAACTTCATGCTGCAAAGTTGAAATTGTGAAATTTCTACTTTATGCAAATTTTGGACTCGAAAATTTAATTTTCTTCATTTCGAACATCTCTAATATTGATCGTTCACTCTAGTAACCACTTTTAATTCTTATAAAAGTTCTGGTAAACATTGGTGGACAACCAGTTTTTAGGTCTCTCGAGAGATGCTCAATTGGGTTTAAGTCAGGGCTCTGGCTGGGCCATTCAAGAACAGTTACAGAGTTGTTGTGAAACCACTCCTTCATTATTTATGTACTTAGGGTCATTGTCTTGTTGGAAGGTAAACCTTTGGCCCTGAAGGTTTACCTTCCAACAAGAGGGTCCTGAGCACTCTTAAGAAGGTTTTCGTCCATGATATCCATGTACTTGACTGCATTCATCTTTCTCTTGATTGCAACCAGTCCTCCTGTTCCTGCAGCTGAAAAACACCCCCACAGCATGATGCTGCCACCACCATGCTTGACTGTTGGGACTGTATTGGACAGGTGATGAGTAGTGCCTGGGTTTCTCCACACATACTGCTTAGAATTAAGGCCAAAAGTTCTATCTTGGTCTCATCAGACTAGAGATTCCTTTTTCTCACCATCTTGGAGTCCTTCAGGTGTTTGTTAGCCAACTCCATGCAGGCTTTCATATGTCGTGAACTGAGGAGGGGTTTTCTTCAGGCCATTTTGCCATAAAGCCCCAACTGGTGAAGGGCTGCAGTAATGGTTGACTGTCTACAACTTTCTACCATCTCCCCACTGCATCTGGAGCTCAGCAAAAGTGATCTTTGGGTTCTTCTTTACCTCTCTCAAGAAGGCTCTTCTACCCCCATAGCTCAGTTTGGCCGGATGGCCAGCTCTTGGAAGGGTTCTGGTCATCCCAAACATCTTCCATTTAAGGATTATGGAGGCCAATGTGCTGTTAGGAAACTTATGTGCCACATACATTTTTTGTAACCAGATCTGTCCCTTGCCACAATTCTGTCTCTTCAGGCAGTTCCTTTTACCTCATTTTCTGATTCTGCAGGATTTTTAACAACCATGCAGAAAATATAGCTAGTTTACCAACATTTTTGTCCTACAAAATTGTATAGTACTCTGCAGGTCCAATAGATCTGTTTGCCAGTGTGGCCCTAAACAATGCAGAGATTCCTGGTTCTACTTCTGGTACCTGTACCTTTCATATATGTACCTTATTTAGGCCTCATTACTTAGATTCCAATTTTTCATGATACATTATTATAAAAAATAATGAATATAGTGGGTTCACTAAGATTCATTTATCAGCAATTTGTGTTTAGCTATAATTTTTTAATGCAATCTAAGCACTAAGCAGAAGGTAGCATTTTATGGCTTTTATATTTTATATATGAAGTGTGTACACAGGGAGGGTGCCAAATAACATTTTATAATATGCAACCCTTCCCTTTTACAAAGTTCACTGCTACAGGGGTCTTTTCACCCTCTTATTAGTTTACACCACCTATCACATCACCTGTTATGTATGCATATGTTTCAAAGCTCCTCAACCTCTATCCTCATCAAATAGCTGCAGCTCAGTTTAACAGTGTTGGCTGGTAAATCCCCATTACAGTAATCTGTATTTACAAAAGGGACTAGGCAAAGTCGATAGGTTCTGCCCCAGTTTAAGACAACAAGCTAAGCTTTTTCGAAATCTTGATGGTATCAGAGAAATCTCACCAGAATTGTCTGATTAATGTGGCACAAGCTTCAGAATTGCACGCCATTTCAAGAGCAACATTTGAGACATCAGTTGGGATTAAGTTATTATAAAAATTGAAAACTCAAAAAGGAGGTGTTAAAAGTGTTACTTAACCACCATTCAAAACTTGTGATATGGGGTCTCCAGAAGCTCTTTGCCATATCATGTATTTTAATACCCAATGTCTTCCATCACAATGATGTTAATGATCCTTACCAGTTTAACTAAGTTGCTTTCTTGTTGATCTGGACTTTTTATGGATTAAGTGTCTTCTGACCTATTGGCCAAGACGAGAAGAAACAGTTTTGAACCTGACCACCTGGTCATACACAGGTCGATTCCCGTACGATCAATCGCAACGTGGTGACGCAACTAATCGAATAGATGTGCACCACCTTTGGCAATCGCCCCCTGGTCGATACTTTGGATGGACAGGGATTAAGCAACATCTCGGAGCGGGATTGATTGCTCCAGGTGGTTTGGTAATCAAACGCTAAATTGACCCATGTATGACCAGCTTAACCTCCCTAGCGCTATGCCTGAAGACAGGCAAACTGACGCTGCAAATAGCGCTATGCCCGAACAGGCTTCGGGCAAGCAGACACTGCGCTGCCGACAGGGGAGAGAGACCTGGAAGCCGCAGTTTGCTTACTGCGGCTTCCAGGTCTCTCTCCCCTGTCTGCTTCTTCCGCGCCGGTGTGATGACGTCACCGGCAGCTTAAATTTTTTTTTTTTTTAAAGTTGTTTTTGAATTGGACCGGATCCAACTCCGATCCAAATTATGCAGCGTGGTCCCCAGTGCCTCCGATCTTCTGCTCCGGCTTCTTCCTGGTCTGGGGATGATGTCACTCCGGCGAGCGGGAGTTTCAAAATTTTACATGTCATTTTTTTTTTTCTTTGAATTTTTTTTTTATTTGTGCTAATTTATTTTCTTTTGTCTTGAATTGGATAAAATTGTTCATCCAATTCAATTCAAAAGAAAAGAAATTCAAAGAATTCCAAAGTTAGGGCTTGTTTCCACTACATGCAAATGGATGCGGTTCTATCAATTTGTCTGTGGCGAGTACCGACCGCAATCATAGACAATGTCCACTTGTGCGGTTGCGCAGGGATGCGGGTGGAAGCAGTTCTGAACCCCACCCTACCGCGTTTTTATCCGCATGCCGTGGGCGACCGCATCCGCGTGCTGAAATCCGCAGCCGACCGCGTCCATTGACATGAATGGTCGCGGTCCAAATTTGCATCCATAGTAAATATAGATGCGGATTTTGACCGCGTCAATTCATTTCCTATGGGCGCGGACGAGGGCCAGGCACAAAATTAGCATCTGATCGCACAGGCGGCCGTGTGTGTATGCATGCGAAATCGCATGGTTTGCGGTCGGTAGCAGCCGCAGACGTGCGGATAGAACTGCATCTGATCGCTGTAGTGGAAACAAGCCCTTACAGATTTAAAATGTACCAGTTTTGTTCTGGAATGCTTCTGAGTGACATTGTGCTTATTGCCTGAATAACGACTACGATTACGCCTGCCCTGACTTCTGCCTAAATAACGACTATGATTACGCCTTCCCTGACTTCTGCCTGAATAATCACTACAATTACGCCTGCCCTGACTTCTGCCTGAATAATGATTACGATTACGCCTGCCCTGACTTCTGCCTAAATAACGACTACGATTACGCCTGCCCTGACTCTGCCTGAATAATCCTACATTACGTGCCCTGACTTCTGCTGAAAATGATTAACGGATTACGCCTCTTGCACCTGATCTCTGCCTGAATAACACACGATTACCCACCTGCCCCTGATTCTATCCTGAATAACGACTATGATTACGCCTCCCTGACTTCTGCCTGAATACGACTATGATTACACCTGCCGACTCTGCCTGACTTCTGCCTGAATACTGACTATGATTACCTGCCTGCCCTGACTCTGCCTGATAACAGACTACGATTCACCTGCCCTGACTTCTGCTGAAATAACGACTATGATTACAAGCCTGCCCTGAAACTTCCTGACCCTGAAGAACGACTAGTGATTCCACAAAAACCTGCCGCCTGCCCTGATTTCTGCCGGATAACCGACTACGATTACGCTTGCCCCCTGCCCTGACATCTCTGCCTGGATACCGACTTTAACCTCCCTATCGGTTGAGACGAGCCTAGCTCATCCGAGCTTTAGGCTCGCCTCAACCGCCCGGGAAGCCTTTATGCCTCCCCGGAAAGTCTTCCCCGCCCGGGAAGACTTTATGCCTCCCCGGAAAGCTGCGGCGATTGTTTACATCGCCGCAGCATTTCCGGGTTGGCGGCTCCGCCCCGATCGCGTCACGGTGACGCGGAAGGGGGCGGGGGGGCGGCGCCATAGACCTCCATGTTAATGGAGGAGCGCCGGCTTTCTCTCCCGCGCAGCTGTTGTCAGTAATGACAACAGCTGAGCGTAGAGCTCCGGCGGGATGCCGGAAACGGCGGGCAGTGTACTATGTGTAAACGGCGCGATATGGGTGGTGCGCTAGGGAAGTTAAACTCTGCAAGACATCTAAGCTACCAAGATGTGCTAAAACACTTGTCGGACACCAAGACACTTTTGGAGAGCGACTATGAGTCTACAGCATTAAAAAAAAAATTATGCAAAACACTTTATCACTTTTGAAACAGAAATTTGCACCTTAGTGAACCACCAGGGAGGTTAATATGTAATAGCAGAAGAAAAAAAAATCTAGTCAAGCAAAGGAGCCGTTTAACCTAGTCAAACCATCAACTATTAGCAACACAAGCCAATATTTACAGTTGTGTTCAAAATTATTCAACCCCCACTGAAATTTTGTGTTTTGGCCATTTTGACATTGATTTTGATCATTTCAGTCATCTTGTTTACAATGAAATGAAAGAGACACTTGTAAGTCAGACAAATATAACAAAACATGAATAATGAAATAACCACAAATGTCTTTTCTGTGCTCACATGATTATCAGTTTTATTCAACCCCAAGTGACATACATACTTAGTACTTAGTACAACATCCTTTTCCAGTTATAACAGCTTTTACACATGAAGCATAGCGTGACAAGTGTCTTGCAGTGATCTATGGGTATCTTAGCCCATTCTTCATGGGAAAAAGCCTCCAGTTTAGTCACATTCTTAGGCTTGCTTAAGCAACTGCTTAAGAGGTTCTCAATCGGATTTAAGTCTGATGACTGCGATGGCCACTCCAAAATGTTCCAGCCTTTAATCTGCAACCATGCTCTAGTGGACTTTGAGGTATGCTTGGGATCATTGTCCTGTTGAAAGGTCCAACGTCTCCCAAGCCTCAGGTTTGTGACAGACTGCATCACATTTACTTCCAATATCTCCTGGTACTGAAGAGAATTCATGGTACCTTGCACACGCTAAAGCTTCCCTGTACCTGCAGAAGCAAAACAGCCCCAAAGCATGATTGACCCCCCGCCATGCTTCACAGTAGGCAAGATGTTATTTTCTTCATAGGCGTTGTTCTTCCTCCTCCAAACATAGCATTGACCCATGGGCCCAAACAGTTCTAATTTTGTTTCATCACAGAACACTATCCCAAAACTTTTGTTGTTTGTCCACATGACTTTTGGCATAATGCAGTCGATCAACGGATGGATGGATCAGCGCTATGTTGGCTTAACTGGGTTAAGTTAATCAGTATTAAACACAGGTGCAGTAATTTACATTTGTAATTATGATTTGTAATTAAAAACCCAAACATAAAATTAAAAACGTAAACATATGCTCAGAATTGGGGGGGGGGGGGTAAAAAAATATGGTCTGGTCATTTCTATTCAAAGTTAGTAAAAAATTGTTATCAACAAATATATCCTTTATTATTCTTTCAAGATGTTTAAAGTTGAATTGTTCTTATTGAGGATTCATTTGTATGTAGAAACAAGATAAGAGATCTGTCTGCTTTATTTTATAGTTTGAAAGAGTCTATGAAACTCAATAAAAACCTAACATAATAAATCAAATTGTTTGGACAACACTCTATTTCTGTAATGTAATTTATTTTCTGCATAACAGCTCCTTTCTACATGTTAGATGTCCCGTTTGAAGGAATTACTGGCGCTACAATTGTTGCTGAAGGGTATGAAATAGACTCTTGTTACCTTCCAAAGCTACAAATTGTGATGAAATTGCGGTCTCTCTGTTCTGTAATTTGCTTTTAATGTTCATTGTCTGCTTTCCAGCGCTATTTTTGTTCCAAGGCAGTACCTGGATCAGGTTCATCAATGTTTCTTTGTAATATCTGAAATGCAGAATGTTTGTGGACCAGTGTGTTTTATATTTATTTGAACCACAAGCTAAATATATAATGACCTTGATGAAAAGTCAGGAATAAATGTCATATATGTGTAAATTAAGAACAAATTTTGAACTGGAAAAAAACCCACAAACCGTACAGTTGGAGAAACCTGCAACAACATATTACCTTTGCGATTAGGCTTTGATGGAGGCAGATATATTGTGCTTGTTACAGGGCAGTGAATTTTGATGTTCTTGTCAGGAGTGTCCCCTTTTTGTAAATATGTCCATAACAGTGTATGTAAAGGTTTCCTTTGAAAGCAGTAGCCTAATTTTGTATGTCGCCAGTGGCATCACTAGTCCAGTCCTGCTACCATATCACTACCAGAGTAGGGGTGACACCAAACTTTCTAACCAGCGATTTTATTTGTTGTTTTTTTTGTATACATGTGCTAAAGAGCATACAGGTCAACGAAAGGACTCCAATCCACCTCAACAACCATGGCTGTAATGTCAGTGTGACCTCGGTGGCATAGTGTTTGGCTTGCCTCCCTTGTGTATGTTACAGACAACTTCACATTCATGCTGTACACTGGTGGTTGTATGACTGAGGTAAGAAGTACCTCCATATGATATATCGGTGGTAGTCCTGCCTTGGGTCACCCAAACACTTTCCATGACACTCTTCTATCCCTTGGACATGTCTTCTATGCCCTTCCCTGCAGCACCTCCACTGGATCCCTACACATTTTCATGCATCCTCGGCATCCCTTTAGAAAAAGAAGATAAATGTTTGCATGTGTGTCCGTGGCTGAGCACATCAGCCTAATATTATATGATTGCCTTCTTCCCTTGCTGTGTGTGTGTATACTTTGGGGCAAAAATTATTTAGTTAGCCACCAATTGTACATGTTTTCCTACTTAGAAACATGAGAGAATGTAATTTTCATCATAGGTCACCTCAACTTTGAGAGACAGAATGGGGGGAAAGAATCCAGTAAATCACATTGTCTGATTTTTAAACAATTTAATTGCAAATGATGGTGGAAAATAAGTATTTGGTCAATATAAAAGGTTCATCTCAATACTCTTAATCTCTTTGTTATATACCATTTGTTTGCAATGACAGAGGTCAAACATTTTCTGTAAGTCTTCACAGGGTTTTTATACACTGTTGCTTTGAACAAATCTACTGTGGGAGCAATAATTAGAAAATGGAAGACATACAAGACCAATGACAAACTCCATCGATCTAGGTCCCTTTTTTCTGTAAAGGGATTAGGACGACTGATCTGTGTAAAGGAAAGCATAATTGAATGGGGCCATGTATCATGAGTTTTTGAGTAAAAACTTCCTTCCATCTGCAAGGTCATTGAATGAAACGTGGCTGGGTCTTTTAGCATGACAATGATCCCAAACACACTGCCCGGGCAACTAAGAAGTGGCTTCGTAAGAATTATTTCAAGGTCCTGAAGTGGCCTAGCCAGTCTCCAGATCTCAACCTCATAGAAAACTTTTCGAGGGAGTTGAAAGTCCTTGTTGCCCAGCGACA
Organism: Ptychadena robeensis; assembly: GCA_036250615.1. Taxonomy (NCBI): domain Eukaryota; kingdom Metazoa; phylum Chordata; class Amphibia; order Anura; family Ptychadenidae; genus Ptychadena; species Ptychadena robeensis. The sequence continues at coordinate 26,865,410 of CM070041.1, forward strand.
GCCCCAAAACATCACTGCTCTTGAAGAGATCTGCATGGAGAATGGGCCAAAATACCAGTGTTTGAAAACCTTGCTAAGACAGAAAAGTTTGACCTCTGTCATTGCCAACAAAGTATATATTACAAAGTATTGAGATGAACTTTTCATATTGACCAAATACTTATTTTCCACCATAATTTGCAAAACAATTCTTAAAATAATCAGACAATGTGATTTTGTAGGTTTTCTGGTCTCTCATAGTTGAGGTATACCTATGATGAAAATTACACGCCTCTTTCTTTTCGAAGCTAGTGATTGCCAAATTGGTCGCCTGGTGATCGGTTTGCGAACATTGCAGTAATAGAGGCAAACTTTGACCCCTCCCCTAATAAAGAGGTGGGACAGTACAGCCAAATATGTATCCCCCCGGGCAATCCTGACCACCTCCCATCCCACCAGGCCCCATGCCATATGTCAACAAAGGCAAGAACCTTCATTAAGATAAGGGGGGTCTCTTACATTCAACGTGGGCCAGGCATTGTGGGGGCATGGGTGGGGGCCTATTAAGTATCCGAAGTTCACCATTAAAAAGGAGACCTCTTTTCCAAAGCATACCAGACCCTATGCCAACAGAGGGACTCCACAAGTTATTTTAACACTTTTATTGCTGAATTCTTGAACATTTGTTTTAAGCCTTAAAATTTTACCTTAAGGTTTTAGAGTTATGCTCTCCATTGAAGTCGATGGCGATTCTGTGAATATGCAAACCATGGGTATTTGCGATATCGGACAATATGCCTCACTATGGGTTGACACCCTTAATTTCCACTACCAAGTGACACCAAACCAAGTGATGCCACAAATGACAAAAGTGACATTATTTACAGTTAAAGAAGACGTATATCACTCAATCATATCATTGCTTGAAAAACTATGTGTGGTATTATTCTGACAGTATAGAATTCTAACAGTGGAATTAACAATAAATGAGGATGCATGTGAGTTTTTTCCTGCTCACTTCTTCTTCTTTTTGCATTTTTACTTTTCTGTAATTTAGACAATATATATTTTTTGTATCTGTTTTTTTTTCCACTAGAATTAAAAATAAATTGGATAGCAGTACCCCATGTGAATACAAACAAGGACAGGAGGCGCACAACCTAGTGCAACAAAGTAAAGTAGTATTACTTTGTTGCACTAGGTTGTGCACCTTATGTCTTTGTTCCTATGTGTCTGTTACAGGGAGGCCATACTCACCCAATTTTGAGAACCACACACCTACAGGCAACTTAAACACCCACACCTCATACTGCCCCAGTTTTACACTGTGACCTTTGTCCAGGCCTCATACACCTACTGAGGGTCCTTCTGGCCACTAATATCACTTAACTGTGTAACCACTGCTGACAGTTGTCGCAACAATTTTTACCATTCTTATTTTGAAATCCATGTGAAGTCAAGTATGTTGGAAACAAAGTCCTGTGATGGTAGAAGAGGAATTGTGTACCAGGCCTACCATTTGCTCTGCCCCTCTTGCAGAGAAGTTTTAGCAAGCCAGAATAATTGTATCAGTATAATTAGTCGTTATATTGCAAGATTATCAAGTAGTCATCCTAGGTGGCGATTGTTTTTCTTTATCATTATTCTTAACATCTTTTGCACCTTGTGACAAAACCTGCTGTAGTGAAACGCGTAGAGGATTGTGTTAAACAATGTGCAAATATCTGCACCATTATAGAGAAGCCAGACATACTCTGTAACAACTTGCAAGACTGTTTTTGGCTATGTTTGTATGACAAATGTGTTGTATAGTGAAAATATGTGGAATTAATTAGTTTCATATTTGTAGTCTATTGAAAACCTGCACCTCCAAACCTCTTGAAATTTGTAAATAGGGAATATGTATAATTGATACTATAATTGAACATATTTGTACATCAATCAACTTCAATAATATACAAACTTTAACATGGTAATGGCCCTTGTTCAGACACTTTCTTTTATATGGTGACAATGGTCTGTGCTGTCAATCATGAGTGAGGTGTGTATTCCTCCCAGTATAAAAGATGCCACATCCCAACAACGTACTAGAACAATACAAAAGTATTGCCCGACTCAACCTGTATCAAGTCTTTGGACAGCGAGGGGACTTTTAATGCATTCAATAAGGGTATATAATATTCATAGAAACCCATTTATTAGGATCCAAGTCCTGAGGGAACATAATACCAATATAAAAAACAAAGGTACATAGTTCATATAGCCCAAAAATATGGGTGTGTGAAGTGTCAAACCATTCCAAAGTTGTAATCAATGCTCAACGTGTTTTACATCTATGATGCTTCTTCAGGAGGTTTTGTTATACATTCATCTGAGGATGAAATACCAATATGAGTATATGATGAACCAAATCAAATCATAAGAGAAAAGAAGGTATCAAGGGGGGTAACCTATTGTATCCTGGTCTATTGGGTGAATATAATATCAGAGATGGTTAGGTGGTCCCGGATTAGAGGTGTGCACCCAGGGGTGTATCCAAGGTTGATCAGCATTGTTGCAATATGGGGGTCATATAAGGCCTAAGCCACGGTCCTAACGGTCATATAAATCGTAAAAGTCCCCTCGCTGTCCAAGGACTTGATACAGGTTGAGTCGGGCAGAACTTTTTGTGTTTTCTGTTCTGTAATGGTCTTCGAATTGTGCTTGTCTTCGAATTGTGCTCCTTCATAGTTCCCCGTGGACATCCAATGGAGACTACAAGAGGCAGATTCAACTGCAAGTGTGCATGGGTAGTCCAAAATTTCACCATTAGAAGACCCAGTGCAATAAGGCAGGAGGTGTCTGTAAGAAAAAAGAATCACTGAGATAAAATGAAGTGAAAAAGTAAAATGGTATGGTTTACATGGCATATATGTCATACACAATTCCTGAAGTAAGACTTTCACTGGAAAACCAATAAAACTGTTATCGCTCTTTGCCCTCAATGTGTAAAACCACAGTCATAAAGTAAAAATAATCCTCATTCTGGTTCACATACATAATAATCACTTTTTAGAAGTGAACTCATACTATGCAAATATATTTTAGATAAATTAGCACTGAAATTGCAAAGCCCTTTGAAAGTACTTTCTGTCAAAGAATATACTATCAAAGGGCTGAATTTTGATTACCTATTCATCTGAAGCTATTGATATATAATTAGATCCTTACTGTGGTTTACAATTTATGAACACCTTGTAGTTAAAAATATCTGAGACGAACTGGGCTCCAATTGAAGTCTGAGGGCAAATGCTAAGAAGTTAAATTAGGGTGCAATAAAGCAGTGTTGTAGGAAATACATCTTCTGAATCTTTATAGTTCAGACTTATTAAGATAAAAAGATGAAGACTTGTACCAGTTTTTGGAAAAAAGTTACCTCGCAGTGGGTCTATGCCATCAGAGAAGATCAAAAATGCATTCTCAAGCGATCCCCAGTAGCTTTCTACTATGTGTAGTTGATTGCTTCATGCTTCATGCTTTCTAAACCCAGTGTTCTGGCAGAAACATTTTGAAAGTCAAATTTCGATATTCAAGTTAAAATTGCGTTGTGAAATCAATTAGAAATTGGGGATTTCCTGGTACATTGCATAGCGTACCAATTGACGCCCCTGACGTAAGCCCCCCATACACTTTAAGATCACTCCATACAATTTCCTTTAGGTCTACCAACAACTATGTAGTATAGTGAATAAAGTCCCTGATAGAATACATAGTGATTGGAAGTTTTAGAAAGGTCCTCATATTACATGGTTTTGGTAGAAGAAAAGTTGATCGTTTTTGTGGGAGAAAAGTAAAAATTTTGATTTTTGGCTATAGCGGTTCATGGTTGCAGTGCATAGTCCGAAAACATGTTAGTGGCCATTGGTAAGCTTTTTATGCCACAATTCTGCTGTGACCTAAAGTGTTTAATGTTTTTGGGCTATTATCATGTGTAAGTTGAAATTTTAAGAAATTTCTTAAAATTATGCGGTCAAATTCAATTTGGATTTGGGATGTCGAATTTCTCCGCAATTCAACCATCCCTAATTGTAAGTGATGTTGAAGGACCATCCATAGCACTGGATGGAGAAGATGGCTGCCTACCAGGGAGCAAAGGCTGAGGAAGATAAATCCAGTTTGATTCCCCTAGACAAAAATTAACATTTAACATTATTGCTGAACCTGGAGTTTGGCCTTAATATATGCATGATCTTCCTAACGGTTCACAACTGGGGAAAATCATATCTAGTTAGTACCGTAAGTGTTGCTACTCTCCAAATTCTTTCATATTGCAGTATATATGCACTTTTAATGATACTGACCAGAAATACAGAAACCTGTTTTCAGTAGAACACTGGACCACCTTTGGCCCTGATAATAGCTGCTCCATATGGGTCCTGGGGCCTTCTTCAGTAAAATCCAGCCCTGCAGGCATCTTTGCTTATACAACTACACATGCATAAAAGGGGGTTTCTCTACTGAAACTACCACAAAGGGTATACGCAGTTGGAATCAAGATTCACTGGACGAGATGCTGTTTCCTTCTTAAAGATAATCTAGGACTGACTTTCATAAGCCTTCTGTGACATTTTCATCAGCCTGGCATAAGGAAGACCTTTATCTTGCTTGGTTGTCTGCTGGTATACTCAGGTATTGTTTAATGTGGTGTTTACAATTTTTTTTTTGGTATTTATTCCTTTTGCCATAGGGTAGCAACACTCACTTTGATTGTGTAAAGTATAAAGCTACATACACATTGACCAATTTTATTTTATTTTTTTGCAATGATATTTGAGCATTGGTCATTGTCTGTATTTCTGTTCCTCTAATCCTTGAGCTACAAAATCCTGCTTTGTATGGTGAAGTTCTACAGTGCTGTTTGTTATAGTGCATAGTGTAGCCTTAGCCTAAAGGTAGCCATACACGGGCCGATTTGCACACGATTTCCGGGTGGCCCCACCTGGTGAGATAGACCAGGAATCTGCCACATGTCGGATCGCAAGGTGATCAGACATGCCCATAAATTCTGGGCGATCCCATTACTTTGAATGGGGACGGCAGTCCCATTCAAAGTAACGGCCGGCACACAAAGGGTGCCTGCCAATCAGCTGAGAGGCTGGCTTAAGTGGGATGATGTCATCCGGCTGAAGTCAATCCCTCATCTGTCGAGGCAGAATTAACACAAGTATGGCTACACGAGTCTACAAATGGACAGGGAGAGAATTAACAACTCATCTAAGGCTATGTCCCCCGCTTAGAAAGATAATAAATTGTTGCACAGAACCGTCAGCAGTGATTACACAGTTACAGTGATTTCAGTGGCTCAGTAGTGTATGGGGCCTGAGCAAAGATCGCAGAGTAAAATAGGGTCAGTATGAGGGATGTGTGTTTAAGTTGCGGGTAGGTGTGCAGCTCTCAAAGTGGAGGAGTGTGGCCCCCTATAACATGTAATATAATAAATAATATGGAATATGATTGATATCTCAGGGTAATGTGCTCTTCAGGATGACCTCACTTCCTGGTTAGGAACAATGGGACGCGTTTTGAGCTGAGGCAGAGGCCCCCCTATAGTTGAAAAAGAGCCTCCGCTCGAAACGTTGTTGTACTAGGTTGTGCGCCTCATGTCCTTGTTCAGATAAATTGCCTGTGGAATTACAGGTGGACGATCACCAGACGATTGACCAGGCGATTTTCACCGGAGATTTAAAATGAAACGCCTCCATAGGCCCCGTGGCCTCAATCACAACCTCCCGCGATCCTATCAATGGGGACAAGCCCATTGAAACTAGTGTAGGAGAATGGCCAGCGAAAGGGAGAACATAGCCTAACTCGTACTCTGCCTTCTCCTCCAATCAGCTTGCATCTTGTCACAAGTCTTGCTGTACAGGTACTGAAAGAGGCTAATACCAGGCTATGTTCTCTAAAAATGTAATCTATTTTATAAATGTATCTGGAATATTTTAATAATAATTAAATTAATAACATACCTAATTATGCATTACATGTAATGTTTCATGTCAATTCAGCCGTCTTGATTTCAGCTTACTATGATTGTAGTAGCATAATTTAGGAAAATGTAACCCTGTATGCCCAGCTTTATGTTAGATGCCATGGGTATGGGTATATCAGCCTCTGCCAGAGTGTTTACTGACAGCAATTTTTGCAGGTAAAATATTTTGTTGCCACAAAGAAATTTTAGTTTTGAAGCCACAATTGCTTCCTGCTAGACCTAAAGCCCCCCATACACCTTTAGATTATTACATACAACCTTCTTTAGATCTACCAACAACTATGTAGTGCAAGGTCCTCCTTGAATACATAGTGATTGTAAGGTTTAGTAAGGTCCTCCTATTACATGGTTTTGGTAGATGAAAAGTTGATACAGAAAATGTATGGTAAGACTAGGCACACACGGGTAGATCTGTAAATAGATTTGAATACAAACGATCCCCGATCAATCACAGTGTGGTGACATCATCGGGGGTCTATTGCATGGGAATCTACCCGTGTGTACCCAGCTTTAGATTGTAAAGTGTATGGGGGCCTTAAGGATAGTGATATATCGATGGCTGATGAATAGAAAACAAAAAGTTTAAATGTTAGGTAAGTCAAAATTATTTCATATTATCAGAGTGCATATATTGTTAAAAATAAAATGTTTGTATTAAATTTCTTTGAGCAAAAACCTATAAAGTCTGTGACCGTCAACAACAGCGGCTTCACTGTAAAAAGGTCGGCTTAAATTTTGTGTTATTGTGTCATCCTTAAGCATGTTTTCCTTGCAACTCCCTTCGCTCCTGCTTAATTTACTTGTTTACTTACTGTCCCTATCCCCACTGTAAACTATTGGAATCATTTTGCTTTTTCCCAACTGCTGGCGATTCTGCAGAATATTCTCCAGACCCCTTTAGCAGCTCAGTGATTCTTAAAACCCTCACTAGATCATTTATTATCACCTCTCCTTTACTTGTCCCGCATGACCCCATCTTAACACAAAACCTCCTTTTTTCCAGTCTACAGACCATATTGCTTGCTTTTGGCAGGGCCTGCAGGTCAGCTGGGATGTAATTAAGACTCTAAGAACAGCCTGTCTTCGCCACGGGAAGCCCATGTTAAATGTAGCTGGGATTTAGGCCTGTCAGTTTGGCCAGAGCTCAGGACTGAAAGCCGGGGGGCAGCACCACTTCCTTTTCATATATAATCCCATTACACACAGCGCATTGCACTTGGCAACATTTGCACATTACCTAGTGACTCCAGCTTACAAGACACTGCTGCTCAATTAGCATATGTTACATGTATATTTTAGAGATATTTTAAAGACAGCCTCAAATTTCCAAAGTAAATTATACATATCCAACAGCAGCGAAAGAGTGATACGGCCCCGTCTGTCAACTCCCACAACTTTTTGTCCAGGCTTCGGGTTTTACATTGAAAAGGCAGAGAAACTAAACGAAATAAAAACAGTTTTAATTTTTAACAGTTTGGCCCAACCCAGCAAGGCGTCTGCTGACAGCTGTCAGTGGCATTTGAATAATTGGATTAATTTAGCAGAGGGCGAGCGGTGCAAAAAGATGATCTTACCAGCAACAACACATACATATAATTTACAGGGCTCTCTCGTTTCTTCACACAAGGGTTTGGATTCAACTGGTACGCCAACTAAGATATTTTTTTATGCTTCTTAAGGGAATGAACATTAAGATGTACACCTCATCTTCAAGTGTGTTCTACTTTATATTTCAGAAAGGCAAACATTACAACAAACAGATGCAACATTTCGAATTGCAAGCATGTCTGAAGACATTACGATAGCAATGGCCACAAACAAGCAAAGTCTGTATTCATGTAAACAGATCACTTATTTTCTACCCAAATTTATTTCACTTTGCATTGCTTTCATAGCAGTGTGAATTTTGAGTAGTTACAAAGGGATGCTGCTTTCCCAATATTTAAGGAATCAGCATAGTGGACCTTCGCTGACACTCTATCTATTGTGTTGGCCATGGCAAGACATGTGCTGTTAATTCTATATTCTTCATTGAAATCTATATTAGTCTATATTCTTCATTGTGGAAGTGTACCTGCCTCCATTGGTACTTGAAATAACGGCAGTTATATTTTTTGTAACTCTACGCTAATAATGTTTATTGTTTATTTAGTAAGATTTTCCATATGCCTTGCCTTCTGGTAAATTTGACATTGACTCCCTGCTTCAATGAATTTCAACCTGACACAGGGGGGCTCAGTTGTGTAATGTGTTATGGTTGCAGGAGCCACAAAGTATAGTAATAATTTGTCATTTTATATTTCACACCCGCACATTTCTCCCACACTTCAAGCCTCAAATATTTATCCCATATTTAATCTTTGGTTTAATTTATACTTCAATTTACAAATGGGTGTCACTCTTTCAGGTACTAAAAAAGATTATGGTCTCTTTCTAGCTTTAGGCTAAGTTTGTATGGACAGCTACGAAAGCACAGTTGGGGGTGATACCCAACATCTTGCATTTCACCTGTGGTTCCCAGGAGCTCACCTATGACGTTCCTGACTGCTAACCTCTAACTAACAATGACAGCTACTCACTTCAGGGGTTTTGCACAATGGCAGTTTGAGCCTAGCCTAACAGTAATAAAGTTTTTCTTTTAGCATAGATGGGATATTTTTACTAAAATTCTATTTAACATTTCATCATCAGATCAGAACATTGGTGAGACTGAACCAGAGTAAAAGAACCGAATGCTGAAAAAAAGGCCACAGTATAAAAAAAAAAGGCCCATTTGTCATGGTGGAGTTTTTAAGGTAGCCATACATAGTTTGCACGATCCCACCTAGTACAATCAATCCAAAGTGATTGATATTGAACAGAAATCATTTGAGCAGTGATCGGACATTTAGGTAAATTTCAGCTTTCTAGTTATTTCGTATCTAATGGTACTATGGAGCATGCACACAGAACTCAGGAAAGGAATCGATCGGTTGAAAATCGGCAACACCGTGTGGGGGTACAATCGATTGATGTTCAACTAACAGTCAATATTTAAATTGCACAAGGCGATTGGATTGATTAACGATTGTGCAAAAGTTGACCTGTGTATGGCTACCTTTAGGAATAGCAGTTTTTTTTTTAAACAGTAATTCATTTTCAGCATCTCCTGAACTTTTGGGACCTGAAATGCAGTTTTACAGAAGCTAAAGCAGTGTGTGGTCAAGGTTACTGGATTACATTTTAAAGATCTGGCTTGCAGTGTTGAAGGTATATTGTAAGTTCAATGGATGACAGTGTACATAAACCCATTTGTCCAATTCTCCCAACTTGCACAATAATCGATCAATAATTCACTAGACTTTTTTATTTTGGCCATGTACCTTACATGGTTTGGTATGTGGGAGAGCATATAAACATTAGCACATCAAATGACCTGTGATATCAGTGTTGTAGTCTGGATATTATTAATAATCCCCCTCCCCCCAAGAAAAAAAAAGAAAAAGAAATGCAAGCGTTGCACTGAGAATTCTGGGTGCTTGCAGCATGCTCATGTTGGTGGCACCCTCACCCTTGCAGAGGCATATTTAATATGGGTTTAGGTTCAGATTAGATGTTTAGAGCTTTAGCTTCATTTGGTTAAGTAATAAAGCAGAGCATTGGTGGTGCAGAACTTCGTATCCTGCCAGTGAAGTTCCCACAATACACCTTCTGATGCAATGGTGATTAGACAGCACTGTTCAAAAAGATAAAATGTTGCAGGGGCATAGCTAGTATTGGCCACACCAAGTCGTGACTACTGCTAAATGGATTGGAAGAACTAAGGGTCCCCACACATGCAACGAGCCGCGGCCGATTTTGCCACCGACCAATGTGTGTGCATGTCAGTAAATCTCTGGCCGATGCTATGAGTTTGAATGGGGACCGGTGTCCCCGTTCAAACCAATGGCCGGCACACAAAGGGTGCCTGCCGATACTGTGAGCGATGGAGTACAGCGTGATGGCGTCATCACGTTGCTCTCCACTGCTCATCTGTCGGTGTGGGGAACTTAGGTGCTACTGAAATCTTCCTACTATAAGCTGTAGCGTGTAACACAAGAATTAAGGGGTTGGCTCATTCAGCTATGTTAAATGAAGTTTAACATTTACTTGTGGATTGTACCATTTAAGGTGGCCATTCACAGTTCGATTTTCCATTCGAACAATGAACAATCGATCGCCATGCCTGTTTGCGGCGTTTGTCTGTTCGATAAAACAGAAAATCGAACAAAATACCTTCCTTCCTACCGGAAAATATCCCACAGGTATCGACCCTTGTATAGTTTTTAACGCCGGCTATACACGCACCGAGCGGCGACGGATCGGGGGTGCCATAGCTCGGCCGGCCAGAGAACGGTAATGTTCATTGAAGCTAACGGCTGTCAGCTCGGGATAGCAGCGTGATGACGTCATCATGCTGCTTTCCAGAGCTGATCGGACCAGCTCTGTCAGCCCCCCTCCGTACGTGTGTGGGGGCCTTTAGACTCTAGCTTTGCAATAAGCTGATCTGAGTTGCTTGATTACACAGAATCACCCACCAACCTGCCCCTATGTTTTCCCTATATACATCGAATGGAAAACAGTTGGTTCCTTATCTTATGGTTCCTTACCTGTGTAAACAGTCTTAGATCAGTCCCCGAAAGCCTGTTCTCTAATGCTAGCCATACACTCTGAGATAAAAATTAGGATCCATTAAAACAGACCAATGTATCCCGACGGCGGTATCGGTTTGGATCGTAATATTTGGCAAAAAAGCTACCACATTGAAAATCCAATTTAGGATCGTATTTATTTTTTTTACGAGGATGTCATCGACAATTCATCGCCGTTTATATCGGCCATTGTGATGTATTTTTTTTGTTAAAGGGGAAGCCTCGGCAGTAATTGGTCGGTAAACACTATGAAAACAGTATGAAGTTTCCCGATGTTGCCAGACCAATTAAAATTTTTGAACATGTCCAATAAATTACGATCGTAAAAAAACGGCAATTACGATCGTAATATATCGGTTGTACCATGTGGACATGTGCGGATTTCAGGACGATAAAATGCATTCATTGGTCGGTTTTAATGGATCCTAATTTTTATCTGTATGAGTGTATGGCCTGCTTAAAGCCTTTCAGTTCAGTAATCTTAATGCCCATGTCATTCCCCCAATGCAAAGCAAGTACTGTAAAAGAACATGTCCATGACCAAGAGTAGTGGAGAGTGAAAGAGCACATAATGGCAACAGGTGAGCAAGAAATCGGGGAAGTTAAAGTGATATCCTCTGCCTAACTCTATACACAGTTGTGGTACCCATTGTCAAGATTACATATACAGTAGATTCTAAAAAAACAATATAATTCATATATAGTCAAAATGTATAAAAATAACTTTTTCAATATCATCTTATACTGGTAACACATACAGTTGCTCTTTAGTATGTTTCATTTATATATAGATTATATTTTACTCCCTTGATGAGAACTTCAGTATCTATCTTGGTTAACTAAACTTCCATTCTTCTTGTGTAGTGATTTAGATTACCCACCGTGACCACCTAGACAATTATCATTCTGTCCAAGTCTTATCATTTCTAGGTCTAACAAAAATTAACTTTTCACTTATATTTAAAAGACTACAAACAATATGATCAAAATACTATTTTATTGAATAGAATTGTGTTTCAAAAAGCAGTTCTTGAATCAATAGTAACACCCACATGTCCCGGTAAAGGAAGCTTGCCAGGGCGCCAAATACTTGGGGTTGGAGCATCCACAATGAGCAGACGCTACAGGCCATATTTATTTTGACAGCCTGCAACGGGAAACAAATATGTTTTGGAGTTCTTGAGTACATTTACCACTCTGTTTAATAGACTTTTTCATCGCAGGAAGAGCTTCACATGCTTGATTGTGTGTATAATGCCCTAGCTCGCTAGGTGAATGTCTAGGAAACAATTCTGCTGCTAGAAATGCTATTTGTTAGTGTAAAAATATTGTGTTTGTGGTTTTCTTTTCCTGCAAGACAGACTGTTTTGCATTATACGGTTAATGAAGCTCATCTAAAATTAGAATACAAAACTATTCTTGGCCACACTTCAGTGCCTTTCTTTAAAACCTTTGTAAATCCGTGACATCGTTTTTTTTTTTTTCTTCAGTGGGTCACTTACAAAACCCCATGGGTTCCTATACCATCTGTCCCTATATTAACAGACTCTTCTTTATTCAAAACCTGATGTTCTTGTCCCCAAGATGAATGTTCTTAATTAGAGAGCTCTACTTGTTCTCAAATGTCTGTGCTAAAAAGTCTTTTCTTTTAATATTAAGGTGTCAATGTACTCTTTGTGCCCTTTTGTATTGTTAAAATCGTATGGTAAATTATAACAGAGTATATATATATATATATATATATATATAAGATTAATTAATGTATGTGCAAAGTAATCTGGGTTTCTAAGCGTTTCCATTAAAAAACTTCAAAAAATATTTATGGGAATGTATGATGTCACCAGCATTCCATTCATTCTATGTTCCTGTCCAGGTCTTTATGTGCCAGTGCTTCCCAAGACTCCCTGTATAGCAGTAGTTCCCAAACTTTCCCTTAGGAACAAAATACAAGACGCACAACCTACTGCAACAAAGTAAAGTACTGTAAATAGTAAAATAAAATAAAACAAAAGATAGAAGACTCACATTAAAGGAGGTTTGCAAGAATTGAGTTCTCAGGGCTGTGTGCTTACCAGCATGACGTCACTTCCTGGTTACAGATGAGATCATTTCCTGGTTGCAGGTGCTGGAGGACTCAGCAGGACCAATGGGCCGAGTTTCAAGTGGCAGCTCTTTGTCAGCCTTTTGACAAAGGGCTACTGCTCTTTCAACATATCCATCAACCACAGGGAAAGAATGTGTGAGCCTCCCAGCATAGCCTAATCATCTTTTTACTTCCCTAACGTTAGTAGCGAGCCCAGTCCCTGTTTTGCAAACAAACTCCATACTCTGAACTCCATACTCCATATCTGGGCACAATTTGGACATTTTTAACCTAGCAGTGTACACATTTTTGTTGCCAGAGACATTATGTGCTGTGGACAGTACATTTACATTGTTATACAAGCTGTACACTGATGACTTTTCATGGTCTCAAAGTTTTTATAACTTCAGTATTGTCCCATAAAAAAGTATTTTATGCCATTTACCAAATGTTAGGGGTGTACTCAGTTTTGTGAGATACTGTATGCAATATATTGTGTATATAGTTTTCCACTTTTATAATTCAAATATTTGATATTAGGCAACATACAAATTGGTAATGTCCTCAACAGTATTTGAAAAGGCATGGCATGAGAGCAGATGAGGCCACATTATACAATATAATACAGTCATGATGCCTGAGGAAATACCTTTCTTCTTTCGTTGCACATAATTAATGACAACATTCTAACTCTGTATTACTCATGTATGTTAGTTGTTGAAAAATCAGGAAAAACGTGGAACAGACCGGTAAGGGGATGCAACGTTTTATGAATCACATCTTGTGATGTTAGGATGAAGAATCTCCCAATATAGATCTAGAAAGGGCACTGGTCTACGGTGACCTGCTGGAATCTCTTATCACAATTATTTTTGTAATTTAATTACATTAAATTTTCTGTTGTTGGGATTATGTACTATTGTTTTTAGATTGACTAAAAAAAAGAATTATGACTGAAAGACTGTTCTTTGGATTAAAAAGAGCTGCTAATCAATGTACATAAAAAGAGTTGGATCTCTTTTTTGCTCTTTTATCTATTCCTAAAGAAATAACTGGCAGATGTCTTATTACCCCTAGAATTTTTTTTGTACCTTTAAAATGTCAGAGTCATAGAAGTGGCAGTGGCCCTGAAATAATTGCAATGTCTTTTCTCTGTCCTCATTATTGCTTGAGATTCATTTAACTAAAAACAATTAGTTCTTATTGTCTTATCTGCTCTGTTTATGCTGCTTTTTGCAGAGGTCAGTAAAAAAGCATATGGTGTGCCCCAACCTTGTATTCATATGTACGATACAGACTCTCTTTTGTGGTAACAGGACAATCAATAACTCTTGTTACTCTTGCTCTCTTGTAAAAAGAAAAATGTTGTCTCTCTGAACAAAAGAGATAACCAAAGCATTGCTTTTACTCAGCAGGCCCCGCAGCAAACTGGTTACATATTTGCCCAGATTAACAATATTAATGTGTAGGCTGTCACTCAAGATGAAGGTGACATAAGAGACGATTGCTACACAGTCACTGCACAAGTATTTGCCCCCACTCCGAGCACTGCTTGTTCAGTTGCTTTGTTCTTTCTGATGGGTTATTACGTTAACTTGTTTGTATGTTATGCTAGCCTTTTTTGCTCAAGTAGTTACTTAGCAATTTAAATGAAAATGTAATGAGGTTACATCTGTTTTACATGCCTCTAATGCCATGCAGATGGGAAGGATGATTAATGCCAGATTTTGTTTCTGGCGAAACATTCTTGTTTGGTCATACACCCAGATGTGTACCTGTGTTAGCTAAGCATTCTGCATGTGTTCTATAAGTGTGTGCGGGCATACACATTCACAGGCAGTACATTATATGTACATGTACACAGTGACATAAGGGCCAAAATAATACTAAAGGTATATATATATATATATATATATATATTTATCAGTGTCCCACCTATTATTTAAAGGAGAACTTCACAAATTACCTTATTACAGTATACACAAGAAAATCTCAATCAGGGGTGGCCCAGGGGACTTGCCGTGGCCAGGGACCATAAGTTAAAACCCACACATACAGTAAGAAGTAAATGCATACACTGAATAAATAAATGAAAATATAATAAATGAGTTGTGGGAATATTGGCAGTTTATTTATTCAGTGTATGACTTTTTCATATGTAATAAAATTGTAATTTACTTCTTGCTCTATGTGTGGGTTTTAACTAATAGTCCCTGGCCACGTCAAGTCCCATGGGGCTGGTCACCCCTGGTTGTTCATGCTAGTGGTTGTGATCTTCCTTCTTGTGAATATTTGAATTTTGGGGATTGTGGCCTTCAATTTATTTTACAATTTAATTTAATTTTTCCCAAACCTGCCCAAATACTTCTATGAATTACATTATTACAGCACCTGATGGTTAAGACTTTGCACCTATACCATTCTGATTCTGTGTTTAAAATGCCAGAATACCATTGACCTATTCATGTTAGATTTAAAGGGATTGTTGGGGTCCTTTCACACCAAATGTGCTTTAGAGCATGTTTGCATTAACACAGTGTACACAGGTTTCCTTAGGATTGGCAACAGGTGTGTTTGCAGCCCCAATGGGGTCAATGCCAGTACACTACCGTGCAACTGGTTAATCGAAAATAATACATTTACAGTATTCCAGAAAACAACCTGTTTTGTACCAGCTCTGTGCATTTCATCACTAGCTCCGGCTTCCTCAGGAGAAATATGGCATTGTGCAGCAATCTGGATGAGATCCTGAGAAAGATCTCACTGTGTCCCTGTTCTGCTAAGGTTCACAAAGCCAGTTGGCTGGCTTGTTTGGCATGGATTTGAGGAATGTTACTATATATTAGCAAGGATTTCAAAAAGTATTTCCATAAAACAGTATAAAACTAAACACCATTACAACCCCTATATCTTTACCAGGTGAATGCCAGAATTGAATAAGTGATCAGGGAACCCAACAAGTCCTGTTCAAACGTCAGAACATAATTTGCCACCAGTGAATACCCCATTCTTTATACATATGTCATACACTTTTTTTTTTTCAAATAATTAAACAATTATATTTGATGAGTGCATTTTAATATGCAGTCCTTACTTAATGTGTAACTATTGCAATACCATTTTAATTAAAAGGGGATATATGCAATGTTTTTTAAATAAAGTACATTGCTTAAGAGACAACAATGGAGAAACCTTTTTTCCTAGAGGCTCTCTTCTATTTTCTAGTCTTCAATAAAAGAAAAAACTATAAAATATAAATTTGAAAATAAACGTTATATTTAAAAGGTTGAGGCCATCTACTAATAGGATCTAGGAGCATTCATGTCCCAAGGCAATTGAAAAAATCGTATGTATATCATCACTAAAATAGACAAACATTATTTGAGTTGGTTTTGGTTTGAGCTCTGCAAAGTCATTGCCGGTTATACTGTCAGAATTCTTACAGAAGTAAATGGTCAGCAAGGCTACATGGGATGTATTTTTAATTGTTTATTTATTACTCTTAGTGATAGTGGTTAGAGGTTTAAATACTTAACAGTCGTTACCATTACAAATTCAAGGGCCTTTGGAATGTTAATGTCTATTGTCTGATGCAAGTAGCATTGAAATGATGGCAGTTGTGAAAGATGCATCACCATAGTTGGCACCTTCCTTCTGTCACTGTTGTAATTAAACACATACAGATGGAGTTACCTTAACTAACATTTTGTAAAAAGAAAAGTCCTTATCACAGGCCCCATGGTTTTACCAAATTACATAACATAAGTTCATTTTAAAACATGTTGTTTCACTTTTTGGTAAAGTTGTGCTGACTAAATTAAACAATGTATTGGGGTTGAAACTTGAGGCGGAGAGATATCCAAGTTTTCAAATGGTTTACAAGTGTTTCTTTTTTTAATCTTAAATAAAAAGATTGACAGTTTTACTACACCCATTAAAGTTATTTGGCCACTTTTGGTAGCTCTTCCCTATGAAGGTAAGATAGAAATATTTTTTTTATGTTCTAGATAAAGTTACCCTTATAGGAATTTTACAGAAACGTATGGCTCATTTCTAAATACTTTTTTGTGGAACCTTAAAAACGATAATGTATTACCGTATTCTTCGGACTATAAGACGCATAAAGATTTAATAAGTTTTCACATCAATTGGGTTAATGCGATGAATTCAATGAATGCAATATTCAATTCAGCCAGTAGGTGTCACTAGCAGCAGTACACTCTCAGCAGAACATGTCATTTTCCACACTGATCGTCAGGAAGGGGGGGGGGGGCGGCTGTCTCCTACTCTCCTCTGCTCTCCCTCTGCCGATGTTGCAGTTACTGTGTACATGGGAGCTGCAGAGTGATTGCAGTTCCCACGGACAGAAGAGCGAGATATAAATGGCAGTTCATCTATATTTCTCTCTTCTTTGCCTATGGCAGCAAGGCTTTGAGCTCTGCTGGCATAGGCAATTACACAGTTCAGATGGGAGAGCCGGACACGGGTCGGCATCTCACATCTTACAGCTCCTCCAGCTCACTGGCTAATCTCCGTGCCGGGAGAGCTGGCGGGAAGCCAAGGTGCGACCACCGGTGGCCGAGTGGCCTCGGGGGTCGCGCATTCGGACCATAAGAAACAGGCACTTTTTGCCCCCAATTTGGGGGGTGAAAAAGTGCATCTTATGGTCCGAAAAATATGGTACTTTGCCTCTTAGATTTATGTAACCCAGCTCACCATAACTTCTAGTCTGATATTCACACTGGCATAGTGTAAGGCTTTATTTGTCCATTTTTATCTGTCTCTTTAACTTGTCTAAGTATACTTTGTATTTAGTTTAGTTACTAGCACCATGTTCACTACTGTTGAAGAATGATTTCCCTGCATATGATAAAGAAAACACAACACCACCTCACACACCAAACTTCGATAATTTTACCAGGTTTGTATTTAGTCACTCCTACAGGCACACTGCTGTTTATCTTCACTGCAGGTATTTTATGGTATTGATCCAGATTTAAGAGAGTTTATTACTCTATTTTGACAATATTTCCTTGTATTTGATACTTTAATAAGGAAATGTTGGACATTTCATGTAAATAGTTTAAGATGCGTCAACACACACAAAGAGGCTCACACACATGCTCAGAATCTCTATAAAAGACAACCTGTACAAGGGACACTCTTTCTTCTTCTAATAAAATATAATTTTGACAAAGAAAATTCCAAAAATAGTCAGGAAATTCTGTGAAAGAGAGATTCACCAGAAAAAAAAAAGTTTTAACTGTTTTTAACTTAGTTATCCCAGGCCTGGTGGCAAATCATGGTTCTGAGCACTTCTACATTCTGCTCAAACTCTGGCTACCTGGCGTTTTTCTTCTATTGTTTATTTTTCCATGGTGGACATGTATAGGGTTCAATGCCTACCAGCTCTAGAGCAGCACAGTACAGAAGAGGACAACCCCTCTCCTCCAGCCTTCATCTGTCCATCTGATCTCTGGTGTGTCCAGGGGTGGGGTATTAGTTTAACTGGTTATATGCCCAATCACATCATAATCATTTAGCTTAATTGGGACTCTCTGAGTCACTGATACTCTTAAAAATTCTATCCAAAACCCAAATGTCCAGTAAACACTCTGATTATTGAGTAAAAAAAGAATGCCTAAGGGCACCTTGAACCAGAGGCTTTCCGTTTATGCTAATCAGGCATACCCTTGTACCACTAAGTTGCTTGTAGGGGATTGTAATATGTGTGCATTTAAAACCATACTATATTAAACTGTTATCCTGTAAGTGGCTTTTCTGTTGACCATGAACTAGGTTGTCTGTGCAGTACTATATTATATACTGTTTAAATATATGTAAATATATATACATTCCCTTCCCAGATGTATATGTTTGTATGTGTGAGTGTATATATATATATATGTGTGTGTGTGTGTGTGTACACATATATAATCTTTCTCAGATTGCGTCTTGTTAGTACATTACATTTTACAAGGGCCAGGCTGCTCCTAATCCTGTTTCACTGCATGCTTTCCAATAGCCTTCGTCTCTAAATATGCATGCACAAACAACATTTCTCTACCTAGAAAGCAGCCTGGGGCCCTCGCCAGATACTTTTAACATATGAAAATTGAGCTGCTTTGAACTTGTATGTTTTTGATAAGTGCTCAGAAAGCTTCCTGCAGGATCACCTGTGGGCCTTTCTCTCGAAATCCTCCTGCCTTTGATTGAGTGCCAGCTCAGAACTAATCCGGCCCTGAATCCTGCCTCTGCTGATGGCAAATCATGTCATTCACTTAACTCCTTCACAGCTAATAGACAAAGCATCAAATTGTTGTGTCTTGAGAATATTCTTAATTTATTTTTGTACGTTTTTAATCTGCAGCTTTGTTTCTCAAGGTAAAAAGAGCACATTCCAAAACATATAAATAAGAAGCAGCGGTATACTGTGTTGAAGATACTCAGTTTGATTGAGATCTGCTAGCTAAGCATGACACTAATGAGAAAACTCTTTTTGCCACTATGTTGTTAAATATCTGCAAGAGTGTTTCAACGTTCAGCTTTAGATGTTATACAGCTATTACTGCAATTAAATTTTTTGTGCAAGATGTTGGATTTATTAATGTGTGTCCTGTTGGCTTTGAATACAAATCTTACTTTCCAAAGACAATCTAAAATCTTTTGTTATCAGTTGTCCACATGTGTCATTATTTGGTGGTCAGTAAATTTCAACGATTTCTATGTAGCATAAAAAGGTTTGTGTTGTAGAAAATAGCTTCTTGACTGTTATTGTAAGTGCATTGCTCCATTTTGGATTGCATTGCATCTCAAGTGTGTGGATGTCTAATAACAAGGTAACAGTCATAATCAATGACACCATATTGCTTTAACACAATGGGCCCTAATGAAAGCTTTTTGGGTTATGTTGGATTTATACATATTTGAAGGGTTAGGTCTATTATGCAAAGGTGATTGAAAGGGTGTTGCAGGGTTACGTTTTTGGCCATGTAGGGTGGGACACAGAATAAAAGCAACTCTCATCCAAGTAAAATGGATTGTTGTGGCACTGGTTCAATATATGTGGGTGAAGCCTGTTTTGCTGTTAGGGGTGTTCCTGTCTTACTATAACTACTTTTTGAGCGGTTTATTTGTTAATGTGCTGCCTACCACCTACTGAAGGTATTTTGTTGAGTGGGCATACATTCGTTTCTCCATCCAGTTCCTATGTCCTATAACGATGTACAAGTCTGCAGGCAAAAGCAGAACATAGGTAAGCAGGTATTTCTCTAGTTATGTGAAAGATGGAAACAGCTGGAGAGTAGAAGGGTTTTATCAAAAGAAAGCAAAGTATGATATTTTATTTAAACGACCAAGTGCTGATGAGATGATTGAAACTAAATATAATTGGGGCTTCTTAATTTCTTAATACTTGGTGCAGGAATTTGGTACAGTTTGCCTTCAAGGTGGAATGGCCCAGCCAAATAAGAATCATGGAAGCCCTGCCTATTGTCAATCTTTGTTTTTTTTCCCCTTGAAATATTTTAGAAATAAGGCAGTAGCCCAAAGCAGTACAAGTGCACCAGTCACAAGTATGTGTAGCTCTCTATTTGTTGCTAGACACTTAACTGGCACTTAAGTTTAACCATTGATCCCCCTCTGGCATGACACTGTCCTGGTGGTTCCCCTTTTTGACACTTTTTATAGTTATTGTGGCTACAATTATGACCAGTAGGTTTGCAAGTTTAATTCAGTGGTTTTTAACCGTAAAATGTTCATCCATCACTTTTACTCACCATGAATTTTGCTGTTTAATGAGTTTAATCTACTGTATGTAAGGGGCATTTTCCTTTGCCCAATGCCCCAACGTTGCAACAGTGGTAAATGGAAAGCCCTAATAAACACTGGTCACTAAAATTGAAACATTTCTCTTTAGCTCTTCCAGTCACAACAATACTATTTTACATTTCACATCACTTTCTGTCCATTGACAATGGTCTCCCCATAGACCGCAATAAAACAACTAATACTGTCCTTTCATAAGTACTAGAACAGCACACTGGCTAGATATATGGGTTATGTCTCTTTCCTGTGCTTCAATGTGCTAGAATTGTAATCTCTGCATAATATATCTTTCTAAGCAGTTATCAGAATCAAATGGCAAAATGGTTAAAAAGAGAAACTTACAGCCAAAGTATAAAAATTGGTATTTATGATCACAGCATTAGGCAGCTCTCAGCTGAGTAATGGATCTCACCACTAGCTGTAAACCTCTGAGCCAAGGAAAAAAATACCCCCTTCAGATGAGCAGACAAGGTTGTGGAAAATTGTTTTATTGTAAGTACAAAAGTGCTAATAATTGCCTCACAGCACTACTCACGCAGGTAAATTCAGAGAGATCTTTTCTAAGTCAATTAATTTCCGGCACTGGGGACGTCTCCCTGAGGAACCCAGGGAAAGTGCTGTGGTTTAGCTTAAGACAGTTCAGCTTTTTCAGATGAAATAGAGTTGAGATTTCCTGCGGCTCGCAGTGAGCGGCTAGAGGTCATAGCTTAGCTGTCCTATATAGATGTTATATATTCCTTTAGCTTGGAGCCAGTCCAGGAGTTTATCATTTCATTTACTCCTTTTTCTTCTTTCTGATAAATTTTATTAGACCAGTAAATCTCAAAGAACATTAACACAGAGATATATGAGGATCACTGATAATTTTTTATACTATGCACACACATTTTTTTTCCTTGTCTAATCTTTACTCACTGCGAACATCCATTAGAGGCAAATTTTAAGTCTAAAATGTTCCCTGAGCCTTACTGGACATCAACTATAATTGAGTTGATTTTTGAAGAATGTTTTGCAGTATTTATGTGCATAGGCTACAACATGTAAATAGGAGATCATAATTTTTTTTTAGGGGTTATTGGCAAAAAAGTTACCTACAGCTAGCCCTGCTTGTTTTTTATGTAAAGGGGATTTCTAAAATGATGTTTCATTTCATTGGTGGTTCGCACACCCAGTGCAAATATTATATTTCTTCTCCACTTCTACCCCGTACTGAGGATGGCTATAGGCTATAGGCTTCATTGTGGGTAATAAGAGCCTACGACCAAGGCCTGAAACAAACTGTTACTGGTGACCAGTAACAAACTGAAAGAGTCTGTGGGCTGAGGAAGGTAAGCAAGAAATTTAAACACGAGAAACAAGGCAGCAGAGGTAGTATGTGACAGACACGCAAGTAGAGAAATACTTCACTGTTGACCACACAAACTGCACGGTGACCTGCATAATCTGCAAGTCTATGTTAAAGTATAATAAAAGTATTACCGTTGTACACGACCATCTGAAAAGGCATCCGAGAGCTCACACAGGTGATGCTAGGACTGTCCTGAGCCGTCAAGTCCAGAGCACATTGAGCGTAACAGATATATTTATTTTAAAATGTAAATAGTTTTTTTTTTGAACCACAGTGCATAGTGTTGACTTCTGCCGCGGTTTAAGCCGTACCCATTTTTTTTGCGCTTTACTACAAAATGTGTTGTTTCATTGCCATGTTTACTGTTAATGTAATAGAGAACTTATAAGGGCTTGTTTCCACTAGCGCAGAACTGGGCAGTTAGGTGCGGTTCGGTTAGCCTGCAACCACATACATTGGAAATGCATGTGGCAGTTTCCATGTATGCGGTTGCGGTTGGGCGTGGATGCGGTTGTGAATGCAGCATACCGAGTTTTTGAGCGGCTGCCGCGCTGGTTCCGTGTGCCCTTGCGGTCAACCGTGCCAATCTGCGCCCATTCATGTCAATGTGCGCGGATTGGCGCGATTGTGTGGTGAACAGGGCTCGGATTTCGTCCGCATCCATTGCTTCCCTTTGGGCGCGGCCGGGAGGACTGGAGGGCAGGAAGACCCTCAGAACCACTCCCCCTACTTCCTGAGGAAGAGAAACTAGAAAAAAATATTTTTTAAGAAGCTGTGAGGAGACACAGCCTTGCACCAACTGTAAGTACTCATTTATTTTAACATTTAGGCCCCCCCATGTTCCCCCAAATAGGAATAGAAAATGTTTAACTGTAGATGGGCAGTTCTTTGGCCATGCTGTTTGAGTACAATGCATGTGTTTTTTAATAGAATCAGTTCTGTGATCCCCATGTCAGAGGCATCCATCTCAATATTTTTCATGAGGAGAATATAGCAGGAAGTGAAAATTCCCATAATGCAATTCAACACGAAGATTAAAAAAAATGTCTTGCAAAAACCACGCCGCAACCGCGTGCCTCACGGTTGGACGTGGACAACTGCAGGCATCCGCATGTCCGCTCTAGTGGAAATAAAGCCTAAATGTTGTTTCTTGTTTGACACTTGTGTTCCTCCTCGCATCTGTGTGATGATGTTATGTAGTTGTGGATGACTCGAATGATAAAATCTCAAGTCATTAATTCCCTACTGGGAACCAATACTGGGGACTGGGGATCAAAGTAAAAGAATCTGTGTTTTAAAGAACTATTCCAATACTCACTGTTCAGAAATTCTGGCCTGAAGAAGGCAAGCAAGGATACAGGGTACCAGTTGCACTGAGCAGTTGTTTAATGGGGACCAGTAGCAAACTGAAAGAGCCAATGGCCTTAAGAAGGTAAACAAGGAAGCTGTAGTGGACCAGTTGCACAGTGGAGTGCTTGACTGGGGAACAGTATCAAAGTGAGAGAGGGTGAGAAGGTGAGAGCAAAGAAGCTGCAAGTGACCAGTTGCACATCAGATGAGTTTGCAGGGTTACATGGGACCAGTCCCAAAGTGGAAGAGCAGGGGAGCAAGGATGTAGACTAGTTAGGCATCAGCGCATCTTAGTGTAGTGTAGCCCTACCCTTTAACAGCATCACCTTGGCAGTGCATGGCTAAGTAAATCTACTGACATTACTACAAAACTGTATTTACAAACTAATGCTGGGCATACACACACCGAGTAGGTCAGACCGACCTACTCCGATGTGTTCCGAGATGCTAACATGATGACGTCATCACGTTAGCATCCCGTTGCATTGTGGGGCCCCTTCAATCGGCCAGGCACCCTTTGTGTGCCGGCCATAAGCTGCGATGGAGACGCCATCTTCATTGCAGCTTATGGCATCGGCTTGCATCGGCCAGAGAAGATCGGACATGTCCGTTCTCTGGCCGGCCAAGCTGTGGGGCGACAGGGATCTGTCGCCCCATGTGGGCACATGCCGATTAGCTGCCGATTTTTAACGCGCACGCCCGTCGGTCAGATTAAAAATCGGCCGCTTATCGGCATGTGTATGCCTAGCATAAGACTCTACTGATATCAGCATGTTTAAACAAAAAAAAACTCTGTGCTCCTTCTCAAAAAAACCTGACAGGTACAGGTGGGATACCTGCTTTTCATTAAGAGCAAATTAAATACGTTACATTCCATACATTTCCTGTCCCTACCAATCTGCTGCATGATTTTTTTTTTGTGTTTTCTACTAGCCCAGCCACACTGAAGGAGTTAATTGAATTCTTATTTGCTTCAGATATATCCATAGACACAGATTTGCTGTTTATTTAAGTTATTTGAGCTCTTCTAGCCTGTGCAGAAGTTGCCTGAGGGTGACAGACTAATCTCAGTTGTGGAGTTTTGGCCTGCCAGTTAAACAGGCTTGGGGTTTGATGGTTGTGAATTTTTCTTGCTGTGACAAGTGTTTGTGTCCAAAACAGGGTGCCAGATTTTCACAAATGGGGTTATAAATACTTAACTATATTGCAAAATGTCCTCGAAAAGGGTTAATCGCATGATTGCCTGAAGCAGGGCTTTTCATACTTACGATGTCAGGTCAGGCTTCAGCGCTTTATCACCAGACAACTCCGAAAAGCATACAAGCTATTGAAAATTACTAACCATGTGTGTAAAACCTTTAACTTATTGTAACTTTGTACTATTTACACATTACCATTGTACTAGTTTGCACAAATTCAAACCAATTCCAGTTCCAGTTGTACAAATTTCTAGATTTAAATTGTATACCCAACCATCACAGACGCTATTTTTGTACATTACGTTGAGATGAGAGCAAAAAAAAGATTTTTTCTTTTCTTTCTGGTGATTTCTTTCTGGCTGTGATGGTGATACTCTGCTTCACTGAATTAGGTGTCAGCAACCAAAAACAAATATGTAGATCAGAAGTTGAAATTAGTGTGTATTTGTTTTGCGTTGGTGTCAAAAGTAGTTGGCATGTTGCTTTAATATGAAGTGTCATTTAAAAGTAGAAATATTATAAAAAATTATTACACCACCATATTTATTGACCCCTAAGATTCTCCACCCCCCCCCC
>CM070041.1:26913483-26929885 GCA_036250615.1 Ptychadena robeensis
AAATCGAATATCGAATCGGTCCACGAAAAATCGCAACGTGTATGGGTACCTTTAGATAGGCTATGGACTGTCTTCAATTTTGTTAATAAAGCGAAGTTACGAATTAGTGACTAATAACAACACTAGAGATGGTCGAATAATTTTTTTTTTTATTCAACCAATTTGACTTTGTGAGTTAGTCCCTGAACATGGTATCAGCACCAAACACTAACACAAATAGTTTTTGCATAAAATAAGTTTAAAGTTAAGACTTTGACTTTGAACTTTTTTTATGCAAAAACAACATATGCTACAGCAGTGGTTCTCAAGCTTTTTTTAGATCTGCAACCCTGTATGTGACATTGTGAAGTGTCACTTCCTGTATTTGGAACACGGAAGTGCCAGTGCAGAGTGTCACTTTTGAGTTCCAATTACCGGAAGTGACACTCCTTGCTTGTGGAAATGATGTGTTTGGTGGGACATTAGGCAGGAGAATAATGCCCCATCCTTTCTAAGTTAGTTGGGTTGGCCCTCACTCCTAACTTCCCACCCCTCTTGTCATCCATACTGCTACTTGGTAGCAGCAGCTCTAATGCTTTTAGTAAACTCGTAGACCCCTGTATAATGGTCGGTCGACCACCAAGGGGGTCCCGACCCACAGGTTAAGAATCATTGTGCGAGACCACAATTCAATGTTTTGTTCCCACAACCCTTCACTACATCTCTTCACTACAGCAATTTGGGTGATGATAGTTGTCAGCTATGTAAAAAGGAGCTGAGGAGGGAGTTAAACACCCTCTACAGCTGGGGATATCCTCTGAAAATACAGAGGCTGGGGGACTTTAAAGACCATCCGCACCACACAACAATGCATTACATGTGAGCTCCATAAAACATGGGTGAAAACATATCCAGAAACAAGACAATTTAATAGTCCATAAAAACAGTCATGTGTCCAAGGAAAATACTTCCAGGTATTTCAACTCATCTGTGTTGATGTACAATGCACGTTCAGATCATCCGCTAACCACAGCGCCTGGCTCGGGGTTCCCATTGGCTCGGGATACATCTGGGCTAATGTGTGAGGCGCTGTGGTTAGCGGATGATCCGAACGTGCAAAATATTATTTTTTTTTCTTACAACTGTGTCATATAATATATTTTTATTGTTGTTTCCTGAGTAGTGATGAGCGGCATAGGCAATATATTTGAATTTGCAATATTTTGTGAATATTTCTACTAATATTTGATTCTATATTCATGAATAATATGCACAATTGCGCATTGTGAATATATTCGCAATTATAATCACCTCACAATTACCTTTAAAATGAATGGTCACATGTGCTATATATTTTCGTATTGCGAATATATATTCGCAATCCATGGCCATAAGCATCCCAATGCAGAATATCACGAATATATTTGCAATTGGAATATTTGAGCTCAACACTATTTCTGAGTTGTAGAAGTTTTTTTTGCCAACCATAGGCACACCCCTGGCATAGCGATGCTCTGTATCTGTGATTCCCATCTATTTTTGAATGATGGGCGTTGCTTTTCAGAGCCCAATGCTCAGTAAAGATGAGGGTGGCTACTTTTTTTTACACTATTTCCTAAGCTTGATCTGTGCACTGCGCTTAAAGAGGAAAGTGCATCGTTAAGGGAATAAAAGCTGTGCTAGCCTGGACAGAAGGGGCAGTTGAAAATGACATTTGCCCTGACCTGAGGCATGCAATTATGTGAGGATTACTTGTAGAGAAGCAGGGGTGGATGTAGCTCTCTTTTTTGCAAGGTGCACTTAAACTATCTGATGTGTCCAGTGGGAAACATATATATTGTGCTAATAGCCGTACTGTCTGCCTGTAGCAATGACTGTTAATGATCTCAGTGTCCTGGTCGGCAATGTCAGATTTGTGATAAATGTAGAAAAAAAGGTGGAGATAAATATTTCTGAGATAATATGAACATACCACCACACATTACGTGGCCATTTTATTGTCATCACTGACTTGAAGGAATTTTTCCAAGTGTTAAATTAAATGATTGTATTAATTTGTAAGAGTTTTAGAGTTTTGGCCTCAAATGTAATTGTCCTCTAATGCAGTAGCTGCATTCTTCATAATTAAGTTTATTTATTTCATCTGGAATGCAAGTGATCTTTTTATAACCTTACATGAGCAAGTGCTTCTTCACCACATGGGTTACATCCTAGTTTGTCATTTAGGCATCTGTGAATTTTACATACTGGTGAAACGGAGCAAAAACAGACTCGAGCCATTTAAAAATCATTAGCAATTATAGCTTTTCTTCCTCATTTATGCTAAGAGATGGTAGACAGACACGCTAAAAAAACCAACATGTGTGGCCGGGACTGTTTGTTAACCACTTATTACATGTACTATTCTATTTCGCATCACGTGTAGGAGTCCTTACAACAATAGATTGAGTTAAGCTGCAGCTGCAGGTCCATGTGCTTTGCTGAAGCTGCCAGCACTACTATAAATTTTATGTCTGCAAAATTAGCAGCCAGTCCCTATCACTTTGCACAGATGCCCACACACATAACTGAGGTTCTCCAGCCAAGCTAAATATCCCTAGGAGCCACTTATGTTCGGTGTCCCATGTACTTATCCATATAGGGAGCGATGGAATGCAGATACATTGTAGCTGAATAATTTGTATTAGTCATGGCTATATAAAACTTTCACTTTGATAACGTTGTTACCTTGTAGTTAACCTATGTGCCAAATTCCTGGGACTCTGTTAATACATTAGTAAAACTACCGGTATATAAAAAAAATTACGTATATGGTGCAGTCTGTCTTCAGCATCAATACCACACATTTTTAGTTTTTCTTCCTCTATAACGGCTCTCTACATTCCTCCCCAGTGCATCAATGCACTAACTTCTGGTTGGTCCCAGAATTTAAAACTGTAGCAGCATGTTGCTAAGGATTAAAGCAGTGCATCCAATCCATATGTATTAAACCTGCTTGCCAAGTGCTCCCAGTGCCTTCTGTGACCCAAGCCTGCTTTCTCTGTGCCTTACATCTCTAGTTTGACCTCAGTGCCTCCTGTGACCTCCTAAACCTGCGTTCAATGACACACTTTTCCTTTGAATGCATCTGTTTGTTGCCTGACCTGGTCCTTACCAAGATTGTTGAATCTATACCAGACATGATACCCGGTACATACCCAGCCTTTTTAGTCTTTTAAGCCACCCCTTTGTTACCTTGGTGTCAAAATGGTCTGGCTCCCCTTTGCTTGTTCCCTGTAATAAGCGTAGATAATGCCTAGAAGATGATTGTTATGTGGCCGTCATTTGCCCATTTCAACAATAGAAAGTTAATTGCCACGGTCAAGCCTTCTTTAAACAGAATATTTACCTTTAGTTTTTAGAAGGCTTGACTGTGCTATGCACTGCTTGAGTTGAGGGCTTTTCGATTCCTTTATTCCCTTCTCACAATAACCTTCATGGCTGTTTCTCTAAGTTGACTATGCAAAGTCAAATTTTTTTATGTATTTATAATTTTTTTCAATACTTCTGCCCACGCAGTATGATTATTACTTTTTTAAGTGGTATGGAATATTTATCAATTTTTCATTGTAATCTGTTTCAATTTCCTACCCAGACTGGAAAGACGTGGAACGGCCCTTACAGGTTCTTTGTCCAGCTCCTATGCCCCTCTTGTGGGTCAAAATGTTTGCACACCCCTTTTTTATGCCATGCTCCTAGTCACCAGCAGTAGTGTGTAAAAGCTAGCACTTTAACCGCCCTAGCGTTATGGACGGCAGCACCTCGTCCAGCGCTTTAACTGCTACTATCGCACTGGACGAGGTGCTGCCGTCCAGTACAATGCTGGGCTCTGGGAGAGCGCATACTCACGTGTCCTGTGTCCCCGATGCGACATCCTCCTCGGCTGCTCGTGTCCTTCTCCCCCCCCCCCCCCCCCGCTCCGAGTGACGTGATGACGTCACTCGGGGAGGCGGCGGGAGATTTGTACTGTAAATAGAATGAAAGCAGTTTTTCTATATAGAAAACTGCTTTCAAACTCCCCCTATGTTCTAAATATCGCCAGAATAAAGTCCCTGATGCCCCAGATGTGCCCATTTGCAGTAACCCTTTCTTTCCTGGTGTGATTTTATCACACCAGGTTAGAGAGGGTTAAGTGCAAATGGGAACATCTGGGGCATCAGGGACTTTTTATTTTGGCGATATTTAGTACATAGCAGCATAGTTTTGTGTCCTAATTTTATTTTATTTTTTACAATTGTTTGTTTCAAACATTATTATCGTCAGGATGTCTATTAGACCCTTGTACGGACATATTTTGGGAAGTTACAGGCCTACAACATTAAGAAAAATTTACCATTGAAGTCTATGGTGCACTTTTGGTACAGAAAGCTGGACCTCAGCAGTGCGCTAGGGAGGTTAAAGGCTTTTACCCCAAAACCAAGTCTCCTTTCACAGTGCTTTAGTGAACACTGACACTTTATGCCTTGATCCAACTTCCTAAGTATGCAGTTCTAGCGACCTGTATGAGCCAGCAAACTCAGATGTCTGTGTGTGATATAGCATAGTTATTAGCTGACTAAGCTATTGTATTGATGGGAACTATCTGCATTAGGGATATAGTCAGAGACTCAATCAAATATATGAACAGTATAGAAGTGTATACATATTTCTCAGTTTTCATGTCTTCCAGTAAGTCAGGTACCCATATTTTTTTCTACATACATTGAAACACAGTGGAATTGAGAGTGAAGTAAAAAATAAAATAAAAATAAGTACATGTTCTTTTAAAATGTCTACATTTCTGGCCCAATATTTTGGTTTGGGCTTTAAAATGTGCAAACCAATTTTGTATATACAAAGTTATATTAGAGTGTAATGTGCCGTGTTCTGCACATATGACCCACATATGCCATCAGCTTAAAAGATTTGATAAGTATAGTCAGATATTTAAATAACATTGATTAAAGATTTATAACCAAAACATCCTTCTGCATCACTGGTATTAGAACCAAATAATTTCAGTTTCTGGTCTTGAAGTCATAAACCTGTAACTTTCAGTCGCTTCGTACACGTATCATGCTGCATGATATCAGATTATCTGGCCTGGGTGTCAGAAGATATTTGTTTGACTGTTACTTGTGCATCTAAAAGTTAAATAGAAATGCACTAAAATCTATGTTTAGTTCTCTATTATATATGGTACCAAAACCAGTAGACAATAAAAAAAAAAAAACTTTGGTACATTTATAAGAGTGGATTATTCAGTTTAACATGTGTAGAGTATACAAGGCCATGTAACCTTTGCATTATTTTTAAATACGGTACTCTTGCTGCTTTCAGCTTGTTATATATCACCTTAGTGTTCATATTAAATTGTGATTGATCAGTTTACTAGTTGAGCAGCATCCCTCTGTTGACCTGCTCCTCCCCTCCATGGGCACAGATGCTGCAGTAACTCATGCTATTGATCCAAGCAGCATTGATCACATGCTTTTGGTGACCCAAGGAGCAGCGGGACATGTAAACGTTGATTTCTGCTACCCTCTCCCAGGGCAATAAACTACTGAGATGTATGAGTGTCAGTCTGTGTACCCTTATTAACCTCCTAACATTTTTTTTATTCAAAGTTATTCCATCAAAGCGGCTGTGTTATTTACTGTAAAGTATGCAGTAGCAATAAATATACATATATGCACTGTACACGTCTATGGGAAAAAAACACAGATGCCTTCTTTTAACCTTTTGCTGAAGTAGAAACTGTGCAACATCAGTGCCTATAAACAGAAGAAAATGTTCTGTACTATATATATATATATATATATATATATATATATATATAGATATATAGATATATAAATATATATATATTACACTAAATGTGCAAACTAAGGGATACAATGTGTATTATATTCAGAACCCCCAGAGGTCATCACAGGGTATGTTTTGCTTTATATTTTCATATCTAGCTTTCCTGATATCTTCAGTCTGATTATGTGACATACAGGAGCCTTTTTATATCCCAAATTTCTATAGCCAAATTCCTCAGAAATGTTGGAAGACATCATGATGTCATCACCTTGCTTTGCTGCCTTTGTGCTCACAATATGCCCCTAAGGCACTTGGTTGAATGACACTGGTTGTTATTAAACATTTTAAAAATTGGTGCAAAGTACGAGAGCAGGATTGCAGCCTCAGTAACATTGTTTGGACTCTACCTCCTAGAGGACATTTTTAATAAAGAGGTAAACATTTTGGATTTATAAGCATACATATATACAAATAGGTATATGTCTATTGCTTTACTTGAAACAGTATTTGGTTTTTAGGTTTTACTTTTTCTCTTTTATGTGATCTTATTCCACTACTCAGAGATAACTTGCATGGCTTTTGTTTATGATGTTTAAATTTGTAATATCGCATATATATATATATATATATATATATATATATATATAGTGGGGAAGGATTCACCTAAAGGGTTGGAATAACCATGGATATGAGGGCCCAGGATTCCTGGCAAGTATATATTGATTTTACTTTTGTTACATTGTACTGCACAACCGTGGAGGAAGTGCGTGGAAATATTATCTAATGAAAGTTTAGCAATTTATGTTGTCTTTGTCATTTTACCTACCAAATTACTTATTATTGCACCATTTATTCCAAGTTGGGTTTCCAACCCTACCTGAGGAGACAAACTGCAAGGGGGCGAAACGCTTCAAAGGGGATCTATGGCGTAAGGGGGTACCCTTTATGACGGGCTGTCTCCCCCTTATGTCCCAATGTTGTTCTTATATTGATGTGCAACCCATCTAAGTACTTTATATTGAATTTATGGGGTTACATGCATGAATCTTTTATATGTGTAACCTGATATAGATTTTATATGGCCCATCCAGTGTGGATTGGCCTATAGATCATAGATCAAGTTGCTGCTTCTTGTCTCAAATGTACAGTTTCTGGCTATGCCAAATTCCCCAAGGTTAGCCACCTCTTGGTATTCCAAAACCTTTGGGTGAATTCTTCTCTACTAAATATTCACAATATGGGGACAGTGGCAATTAACCTGATTCATGTTAGTGTTACTTAATTTTCAGTTCTACCCAAGTTTATTTCATGGTTATTTGTAATATCACATAGTTGCTTGAATAGGATGGGCTGGCAAAGCTGAGGTAGTTAGGATATCGGCAATGACATTTGGGGTATAGGCAACTGCAGAAAACACTCTTGGTATTCATTCTGGCACATGCTGTCCTCTGGGATTTTGAGCCACTTGTACACATGCACGAATATTACTTGTATAAAAAACAATAGTAGAGTGTTGTACCGTGTTAGCCATCGATAAATACAGCAAGTTTGGAGTTCAAGTGATACCGTTTATTGGCTAACTGAAGTCATTAGAGAAGCAAGCTTTCGGGATATCGCAGATCCCTTCTTCAGGCTAAAGAAGCCTGAAGAAGGGATCTGCGATATCCCGAAAGCTTGCTTCTCTAATGACTTCAGTTAGCCAATAAACGGTATCACTTGAACTCCAAACTTGCTGTGTATAAAAAACTAAATATAATCATTTGTATTAGCAAACTGTTACAATCAAAGAATGCCAACATGCAGGTTGAGAACTTTCAATATTTCAATTTACAATCATGTGCAGTAGTATATGACACACCAGCAGTCAATACATTCATTGTAGTTGCCATTATTATTATTATTATTATTATTATTATTATTAAGCTGACTACAGCTCATTGCATGGCACTTCTATGCACTGTTATGTAGTGATGAGGCACTTTTATGATGGGGTAATCATAAATGTTTACTGCTAACCTAACATTTGGGCAGGGCACAGTGTTCTTTTTCCAAGGTTTTGTTGTATATATATTTGCATATCGTGTGTGTGTGTGTGTGTGTGTGTGTGTGTGTGTGTGTGTATATATATATATATATATATATATATATATTGTGGGAGACTAACACAAGTTGGGGTTTTCTTCAGGGTCCTCCTTTCATGGTTTGTAGTCCCACTACAGAATTCCTTGGTGAGTGTTTCACTCCATTCTAACTTCCACACTCAAACAGGTTCTGATTCACAGTGAGCTGCTGGGTAGACCCAACACTCAGATTAAAAACCACCCAGAAATTGACAACCTGAAGCACCATTCCTCAAATGCTCCTGGTCAGCGCCAGACCCAAACCACTATTTGTCCCCTGCTTCAACCAGCAGGACATTTCTGGAGCTTCCATTGCCTAACCCCAGGCAAAATATACCTCCCATCCACAACAGTCCCAGAAAAAGTGAGTGGCCTTTGAACCCTTGTTTGTTGCCATATATATATATATATATATATCAAACGTATATAGTCTATAATATCTTTTGGTATGACAATGGGACAACACTGAATATATGATACTATATAGAATAGTCAGTATACAGCTTGTACAACTGTAAATTTGCATTAACCTTAAAAGTACTCACCTCACCTCACCATACTCAAGTCAAAAATGTCCAGCCCCGCCTTAACTCTCTTGGACATGAAGTTTAATAGAGCATCACAGGTTGACCATCAATCCTCTTCCACTGCTTATATATGTATGTTTATATATATATATATATATATATATGCATACTGGTAGGTTAACTGGTAGGTTAACTGGTTTCTACAAAAATATCCCTTGGACTGTGTTAGGTAAATTCTGGTCCCCCAACCACCTATTACAAAATTCCCTGTTCTTCTTTTCACTGCAGAAAGTTTTCTTCCATATTTGCGGAGTATGTTGAGTCCATTGTTATACTGGGACACATTACACACCTTGATGCAATGATAGATAAGTTTCAGCCTATGGGGTGCCTTCAAATATTACACATCCATATTCCATTTGTAGAATTTGCCCAATCCTTCTGGAATCATTTTACTTACTTTCCTTTGTATGCTAATATTTATTTATCAAGTTTTCTTCTCTACTGAAGCAGCTTTACTGCTTTACAAAAAACATTTTGTTGCAATCATTCTTTTATTTAGGTAAAGGCTTCAAATCATTCATCTTTCATGTAGCATCTAAAATTCCACTCTTATTCAATTGTGTAGGGTCTTGTTTTTCTCCATTGAGATGGAAAGGTTAAAGCAACACTGCTTTATTCCATACAAAATGTAACATGATCACACAGTTAATAAATAAAGCTGGGATAACAGTCCCAATCTATGACCTCCTAGACCCCCGAGCAGTTGCACTATAGTCCTGTCCTAACTAGTAATGTAATAATAGACTAAATGCAGTAAAACTGGTTTTATTATAATCTATTTATGTTTACTCAATAAGTCATTCCATAATTTCAGCTTACTTTGAGCATGATATAGTTATCCCTGACCACCAGATCAGTAGAACTAAAGTGTAAAGGTAGTAATAGTATGATTCCCGTCCGAATCTCTAGCAGCCGATTTGCGGCCGACTGCTGAGTGATATGGGGTAATGCACACGGCGGCCGATCGGACGGAAATCATACTGTCTATGGCTACCTTAAGAAGGTATAAGGTTTATTAAAAGTTCACTGTTGACTTCATCATCAGTATGAATAATGAAAGGAAGTGGATTCATTGATGAGAGCAGCTGATTGTTACAATTGAACCTAGCCATACAGGGTGCGATTCCCACTGCGATCTCTATCTGATGGCTTGTAACGTACAAAATCGACGATTGTACAGGATCGCAGTGTGCACCACTTTGAGGAATTGATTCCTGCTCAATACTTTGGATTGTCATCACTTGTCACTTAGGACCCCATCCTAAGTCATAACGATTGAGCAAATAATACCAACATGTCGGATCACTGTTTGATCGATCTCTTGAGCGATACTGGTCAATTACTCAAGGTAGGCAGCCATTGATTCCTAAAGGAAGATAACATTTACCTGGGTATGGCCAGCTTAACTGGGGAATTATAACTAAAGATTTTCATGAAAGTAATATATCACAAATGTGAACATGTAAAAAAAAATATATAGAGTCTGAAAGAAGTGTCAAGCAAAGGTACCAAAAGCGATGCACAAATAAATAAATTGTGTGCAATATATTTAATATATTGTGCACCCAAGGTTGCAGACTTCATCTCACCTCCTTTGTTACTATGTTGTGTATAGGATTTACATGTATGTTTAGATTTTCAAATTTAATATAAGCCATTACAGACATGTCCATAATTCTTAGACTGATGTAATTTGGATGGGGACTCTGTCCAACGTAAGTTCCGGCACACAAAGGGTGTGCGGGCGATTCTCGGCAGGAGAGGGCGCACATGATGACATCAATGATGGGCAAAAAATCGAAACGTGTATAGGGGGCTTTAGTTATAGAGTTTCTAATTTCTATGTTTCATAGCAATGTCATTGTTTAAAAATATTGATAATATATGTAGATTATATGCAAATATGTTTTTCTATGCATAACTTAATGTGTTGCCATCGCCTTCCCATTAGTATTAGTAGGAAACAGTACATGTGGCAGCTGGGATACGCATTTAGTGAAATAGAACATGGACTAATGGAGAGAAGTGTGGCAAATGTGGATAGCCATGTAAAGATACAGGGCAGAGTGGTGGACAGGTAGAGTGATCACAGAACAGATAACAATATTCATTGATATTTGACTGACCGTTAATATTTGAATCACACAAGTGAAATTATTCTAAGATTGATTCTGCAGAAATGTATCTGTGTATGGCTGCCTTTGCTCTCAGTCATCTCACAGGAGTTCTCTTCAACATTGAAGTGCTCATCAATAAACTTACTGTATATGCTTTAGTATAAGCTGACCCGAAATTAGGCCGAGGTACCTTATTTTAGAAAACAAATCTGTAAAAACTGAATGACTCGAGTAAAGGCTATACAAATAAGCAGGGGCTCTCTGGCTACCATTAAGGAGGGGCTACCTACAGGGGGCTTTTTGGCTACCTTAAGGGGGGGGGTCTAGCTACCTATATGGAGGGGGCTTTATGGCTACAAATAACCGGGGCTCTGGGTCTACCATCAAGGGAGGGGCTCTATGGTTACCTTTTAGGGGGGCTTTGTAAGTAAAATAACAACATGCAAACCTGACTTACCCAAACTTTCCATGGAGATACAAAACCATTGTTCACTGGGGTTGTCAGTCATTGTCATCACAGTATATTGTAATACATTTTTTTTTAAATAATACTGTTATTAAGTATGAAATAAAGTTTTAAGCTTAACCAAGACTTATTAAGTTTATTAGGTTAATTTTAGAGAATGTTTTTAGGGAAAGAAGGTGTAATTTTTTTATTTTGACAGCACAAACCCCCTCCGGCTCTCAACATGTATTTCAAGCGCTACACCGTTGCGATTTGGCTCTTTGGTCGTTTGCCTACCACTGATCTAGCATACCAAGGTTTTGCACAAAATAGGCTGACACTTGACTTGACTTTGAACCTAATTTATTCAAAAACTATATATGCTAGAGCAGCATTTGGTGATGATAGCATGTTCGGGGGCAATTGCAATTCACTCATTAAATCCATCTACAAAATGGTGCGATTTTTATATCTTGACCCGAATATAAGTCAAATTAAATTTCCTGACCACATTTCAGGTGCTGAAAAGTTTGGATTATATTCGAGTATATACAGTTTGTTCCATATGTAAAGAACTTAGAACAGCTTTGAATCACAATCATCAGAACATTGATCCATGTATTAGTACTGGTTATATAACTACACTGAAAGCCGCAATTGCCAGTCAGTGCATCACCAGCCTCTTTTAAGGTCACAGAAAACGTCAATTGAAACTCAAAGTGGAAAAAAAAGTCTTCATTTATGATATGATTGGCAAGCCTTTTGAGTAGAATGGAATCACACATTTTTTTCCATGATAACTAATTTCATTGTTGGAAGTGTGCCACACCTTGTAGACTGCAACATTCTCGCAGAGGTTTTACATGACCATTCTTTTTACCCTCCCTGGTGTTTGATTTGTTATTTGTTTGTTAAAATTTGGTACAGGACATTTAAACAGATCACATGATAATGTAATGTGTTTACATTTCCCACCTGGTCATTCCCCCGAGGACTTGAGACACCTATGCCAGGTGGCCATTACTGGGGAACTGCTGTCGTCAATTACACTGGGGACAATGTTTCAGGATGCAGGAGCCACAAGAACACCGCTGGAGGACACCAAATGCCATCAGGTTAGCCACCCTGAAGTGTCGCTCAGGAAAATCTCGGGAATACTTCTAGGGAAGTCAATGTCATGTGGAAGTGAAGAGAAAGGAAAATATGCCCGCTGCTCAAGAACATAGTCACTTAAAATTTAACTATAAACTCATCAAATAAATAAGGACCAATTTATAAAGTGAAATTGTATTGTGATAACATTTCTTTTCTTCATGTCCTATGCTCATCTCTGATCCGCTTTTGAAAGCAAACAATTCTTATTTTTTCTACCCACTTCTTTCCCACTAGATACTAAGCTGTTGTGGTTTATTTTTTTCGTTTTTCCTTGATCTCCTATTCTCGCTGCAGAAACTGTTTATCTGTCTCTGCCATCTTGAATGCTGATTAGTAAAGGCGGTTATATTTGCTCTGACACTAGACTGATGCCTTTTTAAAGTACTGCCTGGTGCAGAAGCTTTGGGGGAATCTTTAATATTGACTTTAACATATTTGTGCAGAGAAATCACTGAGGGATTGCCCACAATTAATTGCATCCATGAGTTGAAGTGTTCATTAATTATTCCAACCTTCCCTCTCACTGTTTGATATGGGCACTGCCAGACCAGCTCCTTCTGTTTTTGCTTTTCAGTTACTAGCTAAGAATAGAATTACAATCAAACTCCTTTTCCCCATTGGTAACTGACTGCTTGACATGCTGAAAGCTATAAATGCTGGAGGATCTTTATAAAACATTGTGAATGGCAGTGTGGGTCCAAATATATATTAATTTCATGTCATGTTTCATTATGTACAATGAAATTATTGCCACGTTTTTCTAAAGTTGTCTTAGCAAATATGAGCATATGCAATGCAAGCAATATGGAATATTATGCATTGTTAAATTATACAATGCTATGTGTTTTTAAACTACAACAATAGGGAATTACTTAAATTTGATATGCACAATCAAGCCTTCTTAAAACAGATATTTACACGGCCCAATCCAGCACAAATCCCAAAAGTTTAGGTAGAAACGCTTGTTTTAGGATAGTGGGTGGAGCCATGCAAATGTTTCCTTTTCGTCCCATCAGCCAAATGCACATCCAGAAACCGCTGGTGTACAGTTCAAATATAGCCTTTTTGGTACAGAGCCATTTATTCCTAACTGCATACAGCTGTTTCAGGCTCCTTGGCCATCATCAGTGCAGTGCATGGAAACCATGGCTCTATGGTGTGGGGCTTGGGAGCCAAACAAAGAGAAGCAACCATGAAGGTTATGGTGAGAAGGGATGAAAGGAATCAAAAACCTCTCAAGGACTTTTTGATTCCTTTCATCCCTTCTCACCATAACCTTCATGGTTACTTCTCTTTTTTTTTTTCTACTTCCTTTTTCTCACAACCACATCCTGTATTTAAGTTGTAGTAAGTGTAATGTAACACAATAAAGGGGAGCTGGGCAGGACTGAGTGTATTATGTCATTATCATATAACTTTCTCACTATATACACTACCATTGCTCAATTAAATGTTGGCAGTTTTGGATGTGATTGTATTTGCATTTACAATTGGTGCCGAAATGGTGTACAGCAACGCATTATAAAAATGTGCATGGTAGCGCATTGCAGAATCCCTGCATTGGCTAAATAGCAACCCAGTGTGTATAGTGTGAGTGAGCACTCAGAGAAGACTGAACCAAAGTTATTCATCAAATTAATATTTTAAAATATAATTATATGCCGTAAAATTTAGACTATCCATTAGTAGGGAGGTTCGAGGGATCAAGATCTAATGTAAATATGGATTACTATACTCGCTCTTATATTTGTTGGTGTGTGGTAGGAATCCAACTTTCCTAGCCATGTTTCATTTGCTTGTAAACTCAATTTGCTTATGTTCAAATTCCATTCCAACATAAAGTGTGTTGTATTGATTAGCATGAGTGCTCACCATTATATCTGTAGTACATTTTAGTAGCAGTGGTGTTATTCAGTCTTATCTCAGGCTATGAATTATATCAGCATAGCTTCTAATAAATATATGCACAGATTCCCAATCAGCCATGTAAAGGAACTAATATGGGTTTCAGCTCCTGTCCTCCCTCCTCTACTCAAAACTGTCGATACATTGAAATTGTCGTTTGTATTTGTGAGTGTTTTCTTAATTAAGACCTCCTAAGAAAGCCTTTTGTATTGATTCATTCCATTATCCCATTGATTAAGTGCCCTGGCTCTGAGGCCTTTCTCTTTATCGGGAAGCAGAAGCGTGCAGTCGTTAACCACAGATGTGAGTAGTAAGTAACATATCAACTCCTGCCAAACTGGCTGGCAGTTTAATGAGGTACTGGCATCCGTTCTATTGAAGGAGCCCCCTCATCTCTCTCTGCTACTTCAGCCATGCATACAAACACAAATATCTATTCTCCAATGTATCAGATATCATCTAACCTACTTTATGTGTGGGGTAGACTTTGTTGCCATTGCCTAGGACTGTCACTATAGTGTTCAGTGTACACCTAATCAACGCATAAATGTTTATGCAAATATGCCTGAATTTATGCAGTTTGAGCACTTTAGGGACTTTGTGTGAAGATGAAACGGATGACAAATTCTCATATCGC
This sequence comes from Ptychadena robeensis, assembly GCA_036250615.1. Taxonomy (NCBI): domain Eukaryota; kingdom Metazoa; phylum Chordata; class Amphibia; order Anura; family Ptychadenidae; genus Ptychadena; species Ptychadena robeensis. The sequence goes on from CM070041.1 coordinate 26,928,258, forward strand.
TTTGGAAAACCGTTACACAAACAAAGCTTGTTATTTAGATTTCTCACAACTGACACGGCTATTAGACGGGGCTTGCCATTTCTGATTTGTGAAGGACTTCAGTATATTGACATAAAGGAGAACAACATCAAACTAAGTTCCTTACCATCAACCTAACAAGCCATCCGTTTTATATTGGATACCCCAGCGCTAATCAGAACAATTTGGTGAAAAATGAAATGTTTATATAAAAAAAGAGTTTTCTGTTCTTTATGGCCCATCTGCTTGGAAGTGGAAATCAAGAGCAGGTTTCAATTTTTCTTGGGGGTGGGGAACTGGAACAATATTGATGGAATTAAATGTTAAACCTATGCAGGTCTAATCTTGCAAAAAATTACAAATCTCTTGCACACATACTGAATAAGGAAAATGCATATATTATTGTTTGTGTTGTTGTTTTGTAACTATTTCTGAAAAGCTCTGGAAAAAGGTATTTCAGTTGAGGTGTTATTCTCTGTAGAATCAACATGAGCTGCACATTAAAAGCTAAATTCAGCTTATAAAGAAAATGGTAATTTTAGTTGTGTGGGACTTTTTAAATATAAAAAATGTTTTACAAGATTTGGGTAAAAAAAAACTTTTAGTGTCACTAAAGATACCAAACTGCCCTCCCCCCAACGTAAAAGTTGCAAATGTTTCAGGGTCTTATCTTTCCCTCCTCAAACATATAAAATTCTTCTTGGATATAGGAAGGACAGGTACATCCTCCTTCCACCTTGCATAACTGTGCTTGGTCTCTAATCAATCTGTCACTGGCCAGGCCTAAGCATAGTAATGTGAAAGGTGTCTTTAATTTAATTTTTGTCCCATGTAGTGTTACTGTGAGTAAAAACTATGGCCAAATTTCCCCTGGAAAGTAGCTAAAGAAATGTCAGGCTCAAAATTTTCTCGTCTTATATATAAATAGCAGAATCAGTTTTGCTTTCATTCTATTTTAGATCATTTCTATTTTAGAAAACAAACAAAAGCTTATGAATTATGTGTGTGTATATATATTGTGGGGGATCACACTCAAATGGGTGCTCTCAAAGCATCAATCCACGCAATTGCGATCTTTTTAGGGCTCCTGCCCATGCATCCTCGCAGGGGTTTATATCCAAATGAGACAAAAGTCACTTAAAAATGCCAATCCTCCTGGTTTGGCAAACATCCAGTTTCCCAGCAGGATCAGGTCCGGGCCTCACCCTCTCTGTTAACCCCTCTGTTTCCCCGGCTTCAGTAGCCACACGTCTTGGCCTCACACTCCTTGTGTGCCCCCCTGTCTACCCTCAGAAGCCCACACTTTCCTACTTGGTCTGGAGCTGGTGTCTCCAACTTCTCTCAAGTGCTGTGTCTTAACCCTTTATCAGAACCCCCTGACACACTGGTCTCTGCTCCTTTTGTTGAGACACACCTGGCTCCACTCACCTGCCAACAGTTTTTAACCCTTAAGTGGGCCCTGGGGAAATAGGAAGGCCCACCCAGTTTCTTCCTCCCTATCCCAGAGTCCGGGAGCCCTTTAACAAAACTAAAACAAAAACTCTCAGCAACCTAATGGTGTGGCCAATAATCATTCCCGGACTCCTTCCAAGAACCTCCTAACTAATTCA
>CM070041.1:26933193-26969834 GCA_036250615.1 Ptychadena robeensis
TTAGATCCCTTGATCTTTTACTACGCAACAATAGGTAACACAAAGAGTCTCCTGAAGAGCTAAACGGTGAAACGCGTCGTGACGATGTTACCTTATTTCATGTACCAATTGTTGTTTACATACTTCAATCTGTGGTTGTGATTTACTATATGTGATTCTGTTTGTACTTGAATGATATAATATGCCTTTGGAACACTGTATCCACTGTAGTGTCTTTGTGATTGATATCAATGCTAAACTGACTTTCTGGCATTTCTCATGAAATACATAAATAAACTGTTGAAATACTATTTAAGTTATGATTTATACCCTTGTGCCGCTAAAGTCCCGCTCGGAGCCCCTAGTCTCCACACAGGGTAATTTGGGTCCTCATGCTTAGACATGCGGACCCAAGTGCCCTAAACTCTTCAAAAATTTGGAAAAACTTACCTGTCCACCGGATTCCTCCAGCGATTCTGTGCATCAGCATGTGCGGCGATGCTTCTGGGTCTCCCCCCGATCGCATCACCAGTGATGCGAAGCGGGCGGGTGTAGGTGGCACCATAGACCTCAATGTAATGGAGGGGGCATGGCCTTTTCCCAGCACAACTCCTGCCCAGGGCGGGCAGAAAAAAACAAAACACTTGTGTTACACCCAGGAGGTGCTCTCCAACTTCACCAGCAATTGTGGTTTTACCACATTTAGGGTCTTTGCAATCAACTAGAAACATGCATTATCAAATTCTGCATTAATTTACCTATGCTGAATTTAAGGTTAAAAAAAGACTTTTCAATGTTTAAGTAACAGTTGAGGGTAAAATTTACATCATCATTTTTATAGTTCTCATTATTGTATTGCATAGTGTTACTAAATTATTTTAATACAATACTCACCCCCATATACATTTATTTTAAATCAAAAAGAAATACTTTTGTAGGTCCAGTTTTTTTCTATATGGGTTGAAAAGGTAAAAAGATTAAATAGATTTGATAGATTACGGTCTATATATTTAATAGGCCTTTCATATCAAACAAAACCTATTAACTTCTTCATGTCCTTCACCTTTTCTTGTGTAGTATTATTCCACTAACAATATGTTATGCTTTATTTGAATGTAACATTTTGACATGTGCCATGGAGTTCATGTTCACCTTATATCCCTTGTCTGTCAAAGAAACATGACCATAGAAAAGGTCAATGCCCACTCCATGAGTATGAGACCTAGGACAGCAATGTCCCCATGTCATCTTAACTGTCTATTACATTGGTCCATGCTTTACAGGGGTTAATACACCAACACTAATTGCCAGGAGAGGCAGACAGAAATAGAGCAAAGGAATGTGAACAATAATTACTTTGTCTATCTAATTACCAGCAACAAACAAGACACGCAGGGAAAACAACAAACTTCTTGACAGCATCAATCCCAAGACACCAGCTGCTTATTACATTTTGTCTAAGGAATGGAGCGTGCCTTGCTTTTGATTATTGCAACTGTGCCACCGATCAACTGAGCAATTAACGGAGCTGACAATTGGAGAGAGCTTATTTAAAGAGTACGAACCCACAGAGAGAGGATTGTTTTATTTCTGAACATTTGCGTCCCTATCCACTTCACTTCATCAAACTCTGTCTCTGCGCCGTCTGAGGAGAGAATACTCACAGTATTTTATCACTTACTGTACATCAGCTCAGTGTATCGCATTGTGCTTTTATGTTTGCTGGGCCTTTGCTGATCAGTTAAATATATAACATATATTCTAAGGAGGTTTTTGGAGGAGACGAGCATCAGTCACATATTTATATCAATGCATGCGGTTTTTACTGTGTGATTGATAGATCATACCTAGTGAGGAGTAAAAAACAAGAGAAAACAAAAACATTGTCTGCTATTCCGGATGTGTTTAAAAGAAAAACTGCAGACACAAAATAAAATCCCCAGTAAAATTCAAGTAAATTGGTCTTCCCAGGTCTTTAAGTAAAATACTTTTTTATTTCAATTTATTGAGATGATTTTTATGTAACAAAGAGAACAAAACCAAACCAAAATGAATAAACAAAATTGTATGGTATATTACAAGAGATATGGGTAAATATTGGAAATTGTGCCATTAATATTATTATTATCATTTATTTATATAGCACCAACATCTTATGCAGCGCTGTACAATACAATAGCGTGGAGATACAAACACAAGATAACACACAGGTACAGGTTATGACACAGGAGGAGTAGAGGACCCTGCCCGGTCGGGCTTACAATCTAATAGGTTGGGGAACAGAGTATACAAGTCTCATGTCTCCATGCAAAGTTATGGAGATTGAACAGGGTTTTCCAACATGTTGGAACCCCGTTCAATCGAGTTTCTTCAAATGGGCTCTATTGATCCGCTCAAAAGAAGGCACACACGGGTAGCTTTGTAAACAGATTAGAGTACAATCAAGCAATGTGAGCGTGCACGTTGATTGATTATACTTGAATCTTTTTACAGATCTACCTGTGTGTGCCTAGCTTGTGTCTTTGACAAGTGAACACCAGATAAAAGCACAGTGAAAATTTGTTCTATATCACTGTAACTCATTTATGCTGGTTTCGTTCTTATATACTTCCTTATTGAAAGCAAATTGTGTACCTGATCCACTGATATTAATTTACCCTTTTATCCCTGGGTAAATCTCTTCCATAACAATTCTAGGCATGTTTCAGAATACAAAAAAACCTTTTACTTTGCCTATTAAATGCAGGCCACTTGATGAAAGAAATCACCATAATTCTAACCACAACAGCCTATTATACATATTACTTCTTTTGAGCCCCTCAACCAATTGCCTCAACCACTTAGCGAATATGCTTACAATATAATAGGTTGGGGAACAGAGTATACAATAGGTGGGGGGTTGGGACTGGCATGGTGGTGATGTTAGGAATGAGAAGATGGGTCGGCCAGATTGAAGAGGTGGGTTTTTAGGGCTTTTTTAAAAGTGCCAAAAGTAGGAGCAAGTCTGATGGGGCGAGAGAGGGGAGTTCCAGACAGTAGGAGCGGCCCTAGAGAAGTCCTGGAGCCTTGCGTGCGATGAGGTTATGAGTGTGGATGCCATTAGTAGGTCACTGGAGGAGCGGAGGGGGCGGTTAGGGGTGTATTTATGTAACAGGTTGGAAATGTAAGTGGGACAGGAGGTGTGGAGTGATTTAAAAGCAAGACACAGAACTTTGAATTCGATTCTCTGGACAATTGGAAGCCAGCGTAGAGATTTGCAGAGAGGAGCGGCAGATGAGGAGCGGTTAGAGGAGTAGATGAGTCTAGCAGCACCATTCATGATGGACTGAAGAGGTGACAGTCTAGTTAGAGGAAGACCAGAACGGGTGATGTTACAGTAGTCCAGACGAGAGATGATGAGAGCGTGTACCATGATATACTGTACAAAAACATGGAACAACAATGTAATTATCTAATTGTCATGACCATCTAAATATCAAATATCAACAAAAGGATATAAAGGAGATAAAAAGGCAAGCATGTGTGAGAAAGAGATAGATGAGGAACCGGGGAAGGCTAAATTATTAAATAATGGATTTGTTAAAATTAAGGTCAAGAGAATAATTAACCCAAGGGGAGCAAACTTGACCAAACTTCACTAAAGAGGTCAAGAGTTTATCGCATATCATGATTTCTGTCATTCTGTCTGTAGGCTTTACCTCCCATAAGTTCATGAAGGATATCTCCAAGCATGGGCAGTCTCCATGGCTATGAACAGATAGTAGAGTAGAAGTAGAGAGAATTGAGAAGGTTATTTTGTAGCAGGGCCTTAGAAGGGTCAGGGAGAAAGGGATATGCCAATATGCTTGTGGCCATAAGTTCCTGGCGACATGTATAGAATTTTTTTTTAAATTAATAATTTAAAATCTTTGGCCATGGCCATGTTGAAATAAAAATTTAAACATTTACATAAAACATAAAAATGTAATATCTTGGGTGCACCGGTGTATGCATCAGTCATTAAGCAGCAGTCTGCCAGGATGGACCATGAAATGTCTGACCTGCCTTGAAGCTATTGTCTCCTCTGGGGAAGGGTGTGACCGCTTTTTACCAGCTTGTCTCCAAAGATCAGAATGGGTACTGTGTGTACAATGCTGGCTTATTCTCATGATGCTGAGAACAAGTATAATCCTGCTCTAAAAACTGGGTGCATCTTATAGTCTGAAAAATACCATATATAATATAACTATACAATAATGTAGTGTAGTTTACCAATTTTGAAATGTGGTGGCTGCATTTGTTTATCAAGCCACAAAATTCTTTAATGAGTTTAGAAAATCCCTTCAGATTTAGCCTTTGTCCTCCTGAAGGCTGAATTTAATTCACAAACAATGTTATATTTATTTAAAGCTCTACTTATGTTATAAATGTGATCGTGATAAACAGAGAAATAACTTTGCAGTGCTAGTATGCAAGCAGCTTAGTGGGGCAACTATAAATACAGTATCACCCTAAGACAGGAAGTATGTCACTCTCATGATTATAAATATATATAAATGGTTTGTTTTTTATACTTTAAGATCACAACAGCTTTGGTAATCATTCTATTCTCAAAGAGGGAGAGGGGGCCTTTGAGAAGTAATACATTCCTGTCCTTGAAACAGGCAGGTAGATGGGCAAACCATTTATATCAAAAGTTGGTTGCATACATTGTAGACCCCAGTTTTCAAGAGGCTGAAGTGATTTCTGGCTCTGTCTTATATGCCCCCCTCTCTGTCTTATATAACCCCCTCTATTTGTATGACAGGTGTAAACAAGATGCTGAACACAAATGCTGTTATTATCTAGGATATGGGTGTCAAACCCAAGCACAGATTGGGCCAAAATTAGAAACGTGGACAAAGTCACGGGCCGACCTCAATATTTTTGAAAAATAACCAATTGTGGAAATTTTTCCTTCTCATCAGACGAACCTTTCTAACTAAAAATGGAAACTAACTAAGTTTCGCTTAAACATTAAATCTGGATGATAACATAATACTTTAACACATGGAGAGTCAAATAAATACACATTGGTGGCATTCTTTTTACTTTTTTTTTACATTTTAAAAACAATGTCATGGGCCACATGATTGCACTGCGGGCCAGAGTTTGACACACCTGATATAGGAGCTGTCGAGTGTTTCTTTGTTTAGCTACAAGGCCTTTAGTGTAGAATTGCATTTCCTATACTCCTTACTAACCAAAATCTATATCTCCAGATTTCTTACAAGCCTACAGTGAGATGCTATGGTCTTTATTACATATATAATAATTTGGAACATGTATTGCAAGAGATCAAACCTAGGTTATATTCGTCTTACTTTTCAGTTGCATTTAAATTCAATGTAAGCATACATTTAATAAGAAACAATTGTGTTTTCAGCCTGTCATGTGGTTTTGACTTTTCTTACGGTTTCCTGTCTACTGGAATTATCTTGACAAGAGAGCAGCATGATCAGGTTGCTTTTTAGAGCGTTAAATGCAGTATGATGAAATTTGTCATGGATGTCTTTTGGGGGTCTCCAGGTGTGTCATGCAGAGGGGAAAGGATCCCAGCAGGTAACTCTTAGGTCTCAATGTGTCTGCTAACTACACGAAGACTCCATTTGTATCCCACTGTGTCTTGTCCTATTCAGCATTTGTCTGAGATTTATACCGGGCGAGTAACATGCAGTAAAGTCAAGGTGGCAGAGAGAAGTGACCTGATTCTCTTTTGTAAGCACCTAAGGGACTTGAAGGCAAATCTTTCTGCTTCCTTAGGTCACCGTTTCCTGAGCAGACCGCCATTGTGCAAGAAGCAAGTTAGATGGAAGGAGCATTGCTAAGCCTCTTGGGTCCCAGCAGCAGCACGGTCAAAGGTAATGGGTAGTGAAGTGGCTCTTTTTACCAAGTGTACTCAGGGGCGACAGCAATGCTTTTAGGCAGGGCTGTAGTCGATGATATTGATTAGTTGATCTGATAAGATGACAGAGTCCTTGATGTGTTAAATGTCCTCCAGTTTCGGACATAAGAGTGTGCAAGGAATGTGCATGGCTGCTCCCCGTGGACAACAGTAATGCAGTGTTGGCTATGATCAAATTGCACCATACATGCCAATTCCCATTAAGGTCTACCCAGTCAGTGTTAACCATTGTTTGCCTAAAGCCAACATCTTCTGTTCACCCTTGTATGGTAATCTACTGCCTATTGTACATTTGTTGTACAAGTTGCTCTTGGCCTACATGCATTTTACATGTTTACATTGCCTTGTGCTAAAATATTAGATAGTTAATGAATAAAATATTAAGAATGTGACACTATAATTACTTGTTGGAATACACGTTAACAAATAAAAGCCTCATCTCTGAATGTAAAAAAATTTTACTTGACTTCTAGTCGACGTTTTGTGATCTTCATCTGTAGATTTAAGCACAAGCTTAATGTAGTTTTTTTTCTGGTTTTTTTTTAGTTTTGGGGTCTCAATAATACTTTAGGTGAAAAAAATAGCATTTTAACAAGTATATAAAAGAAAAAAATACAAATAATTGGTTCGGGCAGTGAAAGGGTTGAACAGGGAGGATCAGATTGATGACCAAGTAAGCAATATTTTTTAGAATCAGATGAGTAATGAAAGTTTACATAATCTATCAGTTAAGATACATTTTATATAGATCATATATCTATATATATGTTTATACTGCTTACTTGTCCATTGCCTATGTTTTTCATCCATGCATGGTCCAATGCACTGATCATCTCATTCACTTGTCAGTTATATGATCAGAAAGTATTTTTGATTACACAAAAGATTCTTACCTTCTTAGAAACACTCCAAATGTTGTACTAATGTACCAAAATGTTTGGCTTCTGTATTCCAATGAGAATTAAACCTGGGTAGACAAAACATTACAGAGCACAAAATATTCCCGTGAGCTGGATTTTTGCTGCAGTGCAATATAGATAACTCAGATTAAGATATATTTCCTGATTTTAGTGCAATGCTTGTCAGACCAAAGTAGTAGTGTACTGCATGCTAAATTCTTTGCTTGGGATTGGATAACTACAAGCAGGAGGGAATCACCTTTTTATGGCAAAGGCCAGATTTGCAATTAAATATTTAGTGGTTGATTGATGTTTACCTTCAGATCAGCGATTTCCAGGCATCTCATAGTATTTAATACAACCCTAAATCAGTAATATTGAGTGCCAATCATTGCAAGTCCAGCAACACTTCTGGCAATATGTACAATTTCTGTTTGAAAAATTTCTGTAATTTCCATACCGGTAATCTTTGGCTACCTGTTACTATATACAGTCCTGCCCAAAAGTTTTAAGAATGACACAAATATTAGTTTTCACAAAGGCTTTTATTGGCAATTACATGAGATTTAAGCAAAGAGTCAGTATTTGCAGTGTTGGCTCTTCTTTTTCAGGACCTCTGCAATTCGACTGGACATGCTCTCAATCAACTTTTGGGCCAAATCCTGACTGATAGCGACCCATTCTTTCATAATCACTTCTTTGAGTTTGTCAGAATGAGTTGGTTTTTGTTTGTCCACCCGCCTCTTGAGGAATGACCACAAGTTTTCAATGGGATTAAGATCTAGGGAGTTTCCAGGTCATGGACCCAAAATTTTAACATTTTGGTCCCCGAGACACTTAGTTATCACTTTTGACTTATGACTTACGGTGCTCCATCTTGCTGGAAAATGCATTGTTCTTTACCAAACTATTGTTGGAAGAAGTTGCTGTTGGAGGGGGTTTTGGTACCATTCTTTATTCATGGCTGTGTTTTTGGGCAAAATTGTGAGTGAGCCCACTCCCTTGGATGAGAAGCAACCACACACATGAATGATCTCAGGATGCTTTACTGTTGGCATGACACAGGACTGATGATAGCGCTCACCTTTTCTTCTCGGGACAAGCCCTTTTCCAGATGCCCCAAACAATTGGAAAGGGGCTTAGTCGGAGAATATAACTTTGCCCCAGTCCTCAGCAGTCCATTTACCATACTTTCTGCAGAAGATCAATCTGTCCCTGATATTTTTTTGGGAGAGAATTGGCTTCTTTGCTGCCCTTCTTGACACCAGGCCATCTTCCAAAAGTTTTCACCTCACTGTGCATGTAGATGCGTTCACACCCGCCTGCTGCCATTCCTGAGCAACCTCTGCACTGGTGGCACTCCGATCCCGCAGCTGAATCCACTTTAGGAGACGATCCTGGTGCTTGCTGGACTTTCTTGGACGCCCTGAAGCCTTCCTAACAAAAATTGAACCTCTTTCCTTGAAGTTCTTGATGATGCTATACATTGTTGATTTAGGTGCAATCTTAGTAGCCACAATATCCTTGCCTGTGAAGCCATTTCTATGCAACACAATGATGGCTGCATGCGTTTCTTTGCAGGTCACCATGGTTAACAATGGAAGAACAATGATTTCAAGCTTCACCCTCCTTTTAATATGTGCAGTCTGCCATTATAACCCAATAAATTTTAATTTTTATGGGATTTTGTTCATTTTCATGGCAAAGAAGGATTATGCAATTCATCTGAACACTCTTCATAACATTCTGCAGTATATGCAAATTGCTATTATAAAAACTTAAGCAGCAACTTTTCAAATGTCAAATAAATAATGCCAGGATTGTATATATTGTGGGGGTTCAGCTTCAAACGGTGCTCCCAAAACAGCAATCGACAAGATTGGTATCTTTTTTAGGGCTGTCCAAAACAGAAATGGCTGTCCAAAACACATGACCCTAGTAAGGGTTAATATCAATCCAAATAATAAGTCCTGAAAAAAATTACGTGCCACCTGGCTTCGCACTGTTTAACATAAATTGTTGTGCTTGGGTTCCCAGTAGCAACAGGCCTGGGCCCCTCACTCACTAAATAAACAACTGTTCAGCAACCAACCGTTGCTGAGCAATATTATCCTAGTCTCCTTCCAAGATGAACCACTTAAATATGCCTCTCTGGCAGGACCCATCCCAGCGGTCCTGTATTTTATATATATATATATATATATATATATATATATATATGGCTTTGTTTCCATTGTACGTCAGGAGCCCTCCGCTAAGCGTATACGCTAAGCAGAGGTCCCGACGTATCCCATAGACTCAGCCTGCCGGCGGATGGTCTGTTTAGACATCCGCCGGTGTACAGGCTGAACGTACTCGACTACGTCCAGCCTGACACCGGCGGATCGGGTCGGCGCAATGAAGACAGACCCGTCCGCCGAGCAGGTAAGTCTATCTGCTACGTCGGGGACCCCCGCTAAGCGTGTACGCTTAGCGGAGGGCTCCCGACGTAATGGAAACAAGCCCTATATATATATATATATATTGTACAGGACCGCTGGGTCCTGTAATTGTAATGTAATTGTAATGTAATCAATGGTCAAATGTAACAAAATGCAGATTCTCTCCATTACTGAACCGGAAATTGAAATTAAAATTAAGAAGTCAAACTGATTTGTCACGTGAGATTGCCCATGACCATGGTTCAGTATTCAAGCTGCAAATGAAATGCAACAGCAAATGACATGTTTTCATTGGTTGTTTTTGCCTAAACAAACGATAAAAACCTACCTACTTTCTTCTAACTCTTTTTGCCATTTACATCTAAAGAAGATCTATCCCCACACCCCCTCATGGGATTGTAAACTGTTATATTAGATACCTGTATGGTCAATCCACTCGGGGTGTAGGTTGCATTGATGATTTATTTAGCAACTAATAGACATGGGGCATAGTAACAAGTACTGACTTTACATTTACCTTATTGACTGCATGTTTGCCTGCGCGCAAGTCTGATCTCTGACATGGTCAAGTTTTTAAGCAAATTTAACTTTGACATGAATGCAAATCTGAATGATACAGTTTACAATATGGTAATATGGTGCCAAGTACTGGGCAGTATTTTTTCCTCTGGATAGTTAGAGTGACATTTTTAAATTCACTTATAAGGTCAATTAAGCACTGTTTGCTATTGTAACTAATGCTAGCCATACACATGCCAATAAGCGGCCGATTTTTAATCTGACCGACGGGCGTGCACGCTCGCGCCGTCGGTCAGGTTAAAAATCGGCCGCTAATCGGCATGTGCCCACATGGGGCGACAGATCCCTGTCGCCCCACTGCTCGGCCGGCCAGAGAACGGACATGTCTGATAATCTCTGGCCGGCGCGAGCCGATGAAAGCCGATGCCATAAGCAGCAATTAAGACGGTGTCTTCATTGCAGCTTATGGCCGGCACACAAAGGGTGCCCGGCCGATTGAAGGGGCCCCATAATGCACCGGGATGCTACACGTCACGTTAGCCTCCCGGAACATATTGGGACTAGTCTGCCTGCACATATCGGCATGTATATGGCAGGCTTTAAGCCAGTGTGTTGTCCTACCATGACTTCCTTTGTTTTCCAACGTTAGCCTCTTTTTTTTTGTTCTAACTCTTTAATGAATGGTTTTCTATACCCCCCCCCCCCCCCTGCTGTTTTGATTCTCTTCCAGGATCATCTAGTGTGCATTCCTTTGGAACTAAAGACCTTACCTTTTTTTTTTTACAGATATGGTTTCCAATGTTGTGGCCATGGTTAGTGGATCAATAAACTAGTTCATTCATACAGAGAGGTATATGTTTGCTATAGGAGTTTACAATAGATCTTTGCTTTGAGCACACATATAAGTGCAGGCTAACTCAGCAGAACAAATGAGACATCATACTCCGAAGAAAGATTTGTTTGTATTGTTCAGCTGTGAAAATAAAGCAAGCTTTGTCCGCTGACTGCAACGAAAGCTACCCTGGCTGCCTTTGAAACCAAATCCGCTATTGTGAGATGCAGCCTTGTGTACCGGACGGCACAGGAATTTTATATGCTTGCTTTGAGTCTGAAGTTTACAATTGCCTGAGCGTACGTGAGATCAGCATGCTGGACCAACACATGTCTTCACTATGCTCAGGTATCTGCTATTATGCAAGTTTCAGGAGTCTACCATGTGACCAAGGTCTCTAGGGCCAGTCACTCAGAACTAATCAGCTGTCAGACTTCCCACCATTATGGAAAGAGGGGCATGAAGGGTTCATTCTCTGTGACTTGCAACAAAAATACACAGGGGTAAATCGGCTGAGAAAATTAAAGGGAGACTGACAAATTGCGGGTTATTAGGCTATTTTATATTAGATTCTTTGAAAGTTCACCACCTCCCTGAGGTTCCCATCAAATCCTCATTTCCCAGAATTTCTGTTTACAAATCTGAGTGAATTATGTGCACCACAAAAAACAAAAACAAATAAATGGTAACCTTTTTAGTCACAAGAACCATGGGGTGAAAAAAGAAAAGAAAAACAGATTTGGATGAGTTGTGTAATCTCCTCTCTGCTATTGCACAGAGAAACGCATCATTGGAATACTTGGCGTTTTCCAGATCAATGCTTAGAGCATTACAGTAAAATCTATTGATTAAAAACAGGAGGTATAATGTTGGCCATTTAGAATGAGAGTGAGGCAATGCCAGGGAATAATTTATCCTCTGACTTCACATTAACCTTTTATTGACTTACTTGAAGGCTTATAATTAACGCTTACTTTAGCTAAAGTAGTTTTCATTTCCTAACTATACGAGCAGCGCCTGCAGAGCCATATGACTCCCCAGACTTCTGGACATATTGCTGTATTTGGCCATTTATTAAGTCTTCTACATAGATTTCAGGGCACCATTCACTACTGTGGAATTAATTTTTGGACAAGTTCACAGCTTAGAAAGTCACATTTAATAAGAGCTGTTTACTGTGCAAAAGCTTTTTATTTTTTATGTGCCGCGCAAACAAATAGCTTTAGAATTTTACTGTAAGTCTAGAATTGTTCTGTATAACTTGTGATACAAAAATTATTTGCAGTTAGGAAAGTTGACCACACAACTTCAGTATAGCTTACATGACTCCAAGAACCAATACTCGTGCTATATTTCAAAGGTCGATTCATATATTAAAAAAATAATAATGGGAATTTAAATGTTCTTGCCAACAAAGATATTTGAAGAAATAGTATTGGAGTAGCAGTCATTCGTAAAAGAATACTGTCAATTACAAGCTGTATTCCTTCTTTTGTGTTAAAAAGTGAAAAGCATCTAACACTTTATGACACAGCAATGTAAGCCTGAGAGGCAACTGATAAGAATCTTACTGCCAGTTATATGGGTCACATTGTAAAGAGACCAGCCTGCAGTGATGGTATCGAGGTTAATAAGGGATACAATAGATAAGTGTTTCCCAGACCTGTCCTTAAGTACCACCAACAGTGCAAGCTTTGTAGGTAGCCTTCATAATTAGCAGATGGGGTAATCAGTACCCAAGCAGATCAATTAGAAATTCACCCAAAACATCCACTTTTGTGCGATAAAGGTTCAGGGTTCAATATTGTAAAAAGCTCTAGTTAAATGGTAAATGCTGACAATGTGGCCAGCTGTTTTTTGGTTTTTTTTTCTTTTCAAAAACTGACTATGACAAATAAGATTGCTCTATTGAATTTGAACCCACTATCTACTGTAATGGGTACTGCACGAGCACTGGTACGATTCCAAAAAAGAACCCATGTCTGTCTCCTTACGAATGTTGAAAGATGCAGCTGGAAATAATGTATACCTTTTCAGGTAACTTGGTTAGATTTGGAATTGATATAAAAAGCAGTAAATATCCTAAGGCCTAAAAAAATATTAGGCCTAATTGAAGGGAATTGAGAAGGGAAAACTATTTTCACTATATCAACTTGGATACAATGTATGCTTCTCCTTCTGCCAAAAGTAACCAGGTATTGTCTGTGAAGATTCTCATTCATCCAGATCTTTTCTGTAGTATTCAGTCATAGCCAATAGTGATAATCGCGAATATTCGGATTCCGAATATTAATCGCGAATATCGGCAATTCGGAAATTCGCGAAGATGGTGAATATATTGCCGAATATTCGCAATCCCGGATATTCGGTATTTTTTATCCATTACACATGACTCCCAATGCAAGTGGACGAATGGGAATGCTGCAACAAGAGCTTAGCAACACCATCAACAGTTTTTTTAATGAATATTGGGGTGATTCGAATATTGCGAAAATCGTCACTTTTAAAATTCGCATAAAAATTCGCGCCATGTTAAACATATATTGCGCGCGCGAAATTCGCAATAAAACTGCTGATATTCGCAATAAAAAAAAAACCCTGAATATTGCCGAATGCGAATATTTTCCGAATGTTTTCCATAAAACAAAAAAAAATGCCGCGAATACGAATGTTGCCTATGCCGCTCATCACTAATAGCCAACTCAAGGTTTCTGAATTGAGAAAGTCAGTTGGATGACAACAGAACATCTTTAAAAAACTTGAGCAAGTCTATTGGTTTTGACCTATTGCTGCAGATAGTTCCAGGTGGCATGTGCAGAAGCAGTGAAAGTTCAGAAAAAGTGTATAGCTCTTCACCATGAAGACATATTTAGCTCGAAGCAGTATGAACTAAGGAGCAGATGATAAATAAATATAATAATATGGTATGTTTTAATTATAACATAGAATTGTGCAAATACCCACTTAAACAGGTTACACATATTACACTGTTACACTGGTTAATATATCAGTGTTAGGCATTGGTTTATGAATAGCCAACTCAGAAAGATATAGACTGCAGGGGGTCTCTGTGCTGCAAACTGCTTTGTTCCCCTTTGACACTTATCATTGCTGCTTCACATGTGCTCATGCCCACTGCCAGGTATAGTCAGTCTGTCGTTATAAGGAACCCACATGGCACCACAATATGTTACACCTACAGCTGTCTGTTTTGCTTTTGTTCTCTGCCACAATTCATCATTCATTACCCGGTGGCTCCAGCTGTACTATCAGTTCATTTGCTGTGATGTTACAGATACCAATTGATCTGCAACCTCAGCCAACTAAGTATTCTTGATGGAACCTGGTCTCTGTACAGTGAGGCTCAGATGGCCATCATTGAGCAAGAGTGATACTAATTTTACATCTTAGTTTGGCCTTCATATTAACTTGGGAGCATGCCAAGTATTTTATGTTCTCTGCCATTTCAGGAAAAAGAAGGCATACAAACTATACTTGACAGGATTTTGTAAAGTGATGACCAGACGGGACCTTTGTGTTGGAAAATATTGCTCTTCTAAACACAACAAATATTTTTGCTGAGTTAGTATAGGCATGCTGCAGCCTCAGAATAGGCTCAGAAGCTACTGGAAACATGAATTTACTATGTGGTTAGGATTGTATAAATAGAAGATTAGGACTTGTTTAGCATTGTGTCCCCGTTTGAAGCCCAACATCTTGGTGGAGGTAGGGTAAGATGTACAGTGAAAGGAGTCATTCTGCCTGTTAAAAAAAAAATCATAACAGAAGTACAGTGAATAAAGGCACCACTAAATATTAACCCAAAACTTCTGACAATACTAGTAAGAGATCTCACAATTCAGATATACACTTTATCTAATGTATTGCACAGCGCTGCGTAATATGCTGGCGCTATATAAATAAATGTTAATAATAATAATAATAATAAGGCATAGGGGAATAGGAGGCACACTCTGCCTGTCAGCTGCGATCACGCTGGCAGAAGATGGGAGACGAACAGTGAAGAATCCCCGCTTTCCCCCTTCTTCCGCCTGAAGCGTGCTCTCTAGCGACACCATTTTTTTGGCTGAAATTGGGTATTGCAGAAAAAAATGTTTACAACTGAGAAAATTTAAAATTGGTTTGTTTTTTCCTGCTCTAAAAACAGGGTGCGTCTTATGGTCCTGTGCATCTTATAGTCCAAAAAATACGGTATATCTTTCATTTAGAGTAAAGAATATTTACACGCATTAACATTTCAAATATGTTAAATTAGAATCAGGTGTTCCCGATTATTTTCCTATAACAGCATCCTCATTAGGGACCATGGAAATGGGTCATGTCTTATTTAACCTCAGATATCAAGGTGTTGTGTTCTCTTTGCTATTAACGTGTGGTGTTATCATGTCAAGAGCAAATGAGCTTCTTAGGACAACCAGAAAGAATATTGTGGATGCCTAACAAGGGATTGAAAAGGTCATTAAATGAACTAGCAATTCTATGATAAATTTCACATTACTAAGAAAACTCACCTGAAAATTACCTGGTTGGCATTGCAAATTCAAGTGCCTGATGCTTAGAGAAATCCCAGACTGGCTCAATGATATTGAGGTCAGGTGACTGGCAGCCACTGATGGCCATGCCAGGACCTTCACTTTATTTTGCTGTGGCCAATGACTTGACAAACTTGGCCTTGTGTTATGTATCATTGTCATGTTAGATTGCAGATTGTATGTTCCATTCACACCTTCCGGGCTGGGGTCTACAGAGACCCTGAGAAGGGTACAGGGTATACTACAAAAAAGAAAGTATATTTTGCATAAATAAGTAATAAGTATTTTGCATAAATTAAGTTAAAATCAAGTTGAAATTTCTAAGGTTAAACTAAACTTAATATATGCAAAAGCTACATATGCTAGAGCAATACTTTTTTTTCAGATGTTCCCACAACCATGCTCTACTTCTCCAACATTTTTATGATGATGGCATGTTCAGTTGCTTTGCTATCAGCAATCCACCAGCATGTTTCACAGTAGGAATGATGTACCTTTCATCATATTTATTGTTAACTCCTCTCCGAATGTAGCATTTATGGTTGTGGTCAAAATGCTAAATTTTAGGCTCATCAATGTAAATAACTTTGTGCCAGAATGTTTAAGGATTGTCTTTGTGCTGTTTGGCATATTGTAAGCTAGAGTCTTTGTGGTTTTTGCGTAGTTGTGGCTTCTTCTGGAACCTATGCAGCCTAGCTTTCTTTAAGTGTTTCCTTATTGTGCATCTTGAAACAAGTACACCACATTTTTTCAGAGAGTCCTGTATTTCACAAGTTATGTGTGGGTTCTCCTTGCATCCCAAACAATTTCTCTGGCATTTGTGGCTAAAATTTTTGTGGGATTCAACGGAACCTCTAATTTTCCACTTCTTAATTAGAGTCTGAACACTGCTAATTGACATTCTTAATTATTTTTATATTTCCTTATATCTCGTTCCTGTTATAGTGTTTAACTACCTTTGCCCACAAATCCTTAAACAATTCTTTTGCTTTTCCCATGACTTAGAATCCAAAAAACATAAGTGCAGCACTGAATGAGAGATGCAAAGGTCTATCAGGAGTCCACAAA
Source organism: Ptychadena robeensis (assembly GCA_036250615.1). Taxonomy (NCBI): domain Eukaryota; kingdom Metazoa; phylum Chordata; class Amphibia; order Anura; family Ptychadenidae; genus Ptychadena; species Ptychadena robeensis. Next base: position 26,949,408 of record CM070041.1, read on the forward strand.
GTCAGTGTCTAGTTATAAACCCACTAATTACAAGCAAACAGATCAACGGTGAAGATGGTTGTCTTTAATATCCATTCTAAAGCTAGCCACACATGGTGCAATTTTTCATTCAATCGAGGTTCGATTAGATTTTGTAGTTCGATCCAAAAAATCGAACCTCGATTTTAATTTAATCGATGTACACCACATGGGGAGTACGATTATTGTTCAATTTCGACTGAAAAGTTAATCGAAGTAATCCAAAATCGTTGATTGAATTCCTCTTACGATTTTAGTTTCAATTGGAAGTAGCCAATAAAATTGAGCCAAAAAATCGAGACACAAAATAGAGGCAAAAAAAAGTCAACCAATCGAGAATTTTACAAAAAACGTTCAACGATCGTCGATTGTACTTTGTGGGCAGTACATCGATTAACGTTCAATCGATCGTTTTTTTCATCGAAAATCGTCGATTGAACGGTAAAATCGAACCATGTGTGGCTAGCTTAACACTTTTGTGTCAAGTTGAATGAATGTTATCAGGCAAAATCACCAGGGTGTGTAAACTTTTGATCAGGGTTTTTTGGGTAGTTTGTGTGGTGATTATTATTTAAAAAGAGTAAACACAGTTTGAAAATAATTGGCTTCAGCCAAACATTAACCATGAGTAAAAGAAATGTTTATCATTCATATTCTCTGAAAAATGGTTAAAAAATCATAAATTCTGCCAGGGTATGTAAACTTATGAGCCCAACCTTGATAATTAGTGATGTAAATGTTATGATTTGGGATTTCTTTGCTGTTTCAGGGTCTAAACATCTTGGTTATTGGGTTAACTTTGCATTCTGAATTTAATAAAAATTGGCTGGTTGGCCAACCCAGTCACAAATTATGGTTTGTGACTGGTCCATGCAGTGAGTAACTACCGTAGTTACCTAGGTATTTCTTAACTACTGTATTGAAAAGTCCCCAGCATGGTGGCACCTGGAAGAATGGTGAAGGGTTTCAGCAAATACCTTTATTTTCACTGAAAGGTTCAGGGAATTCATCAACATAAATAAGTAGAAAGCCACTGTGGCAGATGTGCTACACTATTGTTGCTCGATACTATGCATTTAGACAGAAAATGCCTTCACATTCACTGAAGATCCATTGCATTAAAATAATAACTATGTAGATAATAAAAGTAAAAAAGGTATAATATACCATATGTTCAGATAAATTTCAGATAGAAAAATTTAAAATATTGTTAGAATATCCTTCTTCAACTAAACAAATTCAGACACGTCTAAAAGAAAGGGATTTAATTATCAGTGTAGGAAGTCATGGCACAAGGACAGTCTCAATGTAGACAACATGATGTTTACGTGGCTTGCGATAAGTATGTGTATGTGTGCTTTTTAAATAGAGAAGGGAAGACAGTGTTTTGTGTAGTCTAATGTAATTCTTACCTTCATTTATTTAACTTTATATAGTCGACAAATAAAATCTAGATGGTTGTTGTGGTCACCATTACTACTGCTCTTTAATCGATGTCTCGATTTATACAGTTTACCGTAGACCCTCCTGGCAATAGAAAAGTTAAAAGTTCCTTCTTTTCCGCTCAAATCTTCAACCATTTCAACCTCTTAATACAAGTGTTAGAATATTCATGCCAGAAGGCCGATTACCCATTGCCTGTCCCTTTAATCCTTTTCTTTTAAATAACTAATGAGAAACATTTAAACTCATTACTCTTCCTGTGGGGGCCTGCAGGTCGGCTAATCTTATTATTTATGAAGTGATGTGCTCTGTGATAGTACTTAGTGCGTGTTAACAGATGCTATTATCTCAAGCTGAATCGAGAATGCAGGAGATATATGAGAATGTTATATGGTGATTCCACAGCAGGCATGTTATGTACGACGGGCTGAGTGTAGAGGACCACAGAGAGACAATAAAGCACGCCACGATACCAGCTCAGGAGGTGCCAAAAAGTCATGTTACAAGTCCATTTATAAATCCCAAGGGACAGTCACCATTAGGAAGAATTCATTTTTTATCCAGAAGGAAAGAGCAGCTTTGCTTTCTTTTTTTCCCAGTGTTTTGCATTGTTTTCATATCAGGTTTCTGACTATTATGTACCGAGAAAAAGTTATTCATACAGCACTATAAATCGAATTGAGGTTTGAAAGATTCTTAAAGGTGCTTTGACATTGCTTATATAGTTTCTCTTTGTACGTGTCTAGCATGAATATTTTAAATTAATGAATTAAAATAGCTTCTAAAACATGTAAAAAAAAGTAAATCAAATAAAATTTTATAAAAATGCAATAACAACCAATATATATTCCAGTATATGTTTCCTAGATGCTGGTATTTGTATTCATGGTTTATGTGTTTTGTTGATCCAAGAGCACCCACATTCTGCCTTTGGGTGACTACACTCACTGCACGATATCTATTAAGAGGAATTGTTGGCACCCATGGACAGCAGCATTGTCAACTTGTGAAGTGGGGTAGTGCTAGAACTACAAATACATGATTGATGGACCTGAATTAAATAAAAGGAAAATCATTAACTGATACAAACTATGCTAAAGATTTTAAAGCAGTAAAAGTCTAGAAATACAAAATAAATAAAAGCTAATATTTGTTAGCACCCTTGTCACAGTTAATCCAAAGAAATATTATATGGCCTTCCAGTGTTAGGCTTCTGGTACTTTGCACTAAGTGTTCCTAATTAACATAGCAATAGTCTCTTGAGTGTGATTGCTGTGCTAATTAGGTCAGCTAATTGTAGCCAAATGAGTTGAGCCATTTTTACACCTATTTCCTTAAAAGCATAGTTACTGGGGCTCTTTCTGTCCTCTCTCAAGTACAAAATACTAAAGAAGCGGCAGAAATATATAAGACTGTTCTAGATTCTGCGTAATGTTCCCTGCTGGTGGGCTTGCAGCTAAAACAGCATAGCTCCGGCTTTGGCAACAACATTGCACTTCCCAATGGACTATAACAAGACTATGCTGATTTATGCTTTTTTTGATGCTTCTTATGTGGCAAAAAGCCCACAAAGGCCTCGTGAAACATTTGATTGATAAAAGAGTTATCCAAAGACATCATATCCATAAATGCCTTTTGAAATAATGCAGATTTATATTCATGCAATAAAAATGCAACATATCATATTTCTGTCAGCGATCAGTGGATAGGGAATGAAAAGATTTGTAATTTTTTCATACTTTTTATTACCCTAAAAAGATTCAGATTTTTTTGTTTCTTTTTCTCATATTGTGTTAATATGTTGTACAAGTTGTAACTTTTTTTTTCTCTAGGCATTGCATAGAGCCAGGGATCACAGGGGGAAGCAAACAAGCATTAGGCTAGGCATACATGGTTCGATTGTAGCACGATCGATTTTAGACCTTGATCTTTTAATCGAACATCGATTATAATCTAATCCAAAGTAGTACCACATGGAAAGTTCGATAGTAATACGTCCAAAATCTGCCCCATGTGATTCTGTCTAGTTAGGAAAAGTGTGGATTGTGGGCCTGGCATTCTGGGGGTCTGTTAAGGGGGATTGTTTTGCAAATTGGAATTTAATAAGGGGGCCTCCAAATATCCCACCCACCATTTAGAGAGAGTAAAGCATCAAAATGCATAAAAACACAATACGAAAAGTAGCTCCTGTATTTACAAAAAAAGTCCAATACAACTTTATTGCTCTAAATGAATACAGCAAACACATCAGTCAATCCCATGGGTTCAGCTCCTCCTTCTGATATGTTTTGCCCTCTAATTGGCTTAAGCATAGAGTGTGGTGCAAGTATGTATAAATATACATGGGTATTTCAACTTCAAAGATTTCAAGATTTCTTTTTTTTTATTGAGCCCTCGGCGTGTGCTTGCACACAAAACATGAAACTCTGCACCCAGTGCCAAAAAGTGGGATGACACACCGTGAAACATCACAAAAATGCACGAGTGGCGGTATGGCCCACTCCTTTCCCCAGATGACCTCGCCCCGGAGTCGGGTCTCCTGAGTACTAAGGAACGGGGTCGGCTTCCCTCTGAAGAGGGTACTGAACTTGGAGAGACTGCCAGGCCAGAGTTGTAAGCACCACTTTCTAGAGATAAATCCCGGAGGGCTAACACCCACACTAGTGAACAATGACAAATGTGCATAGGGAGTGGGGGGGGAGGGGGGGTGGGGGCAGACTACACAACAATAAATGCCTCATGCTGTACAGCACAGGGCAGGCCTAGTGGCGGGCTATAAAAATTCCTGGTACACCGCTGGTGTACAGTTCAAATATAGCCTTATGGTACATTTATTCCAAATTGCATACCGCAGTTTCAGGCTCATTGAGTATCATTAGTGCAGTGTATGGAAACCATGGCTCTATGGAGTAGGGCTTGGGAGCTGAACAACCATGAAGGTTATGGTAAGAAGGGATTAAAGGAATTGAAAAGCCTCCAACTCAAGCAGTGCGTAGCACAGTCAAACCTCCTTAAAACAGAAGGTATTTAGGCATGCCCCAATCCATCACAAATCTCAAAAGTTAACTGTGCTATACTTAATATATTGCATATAAAAATGGAATGGAATGAGTCTGAAGGTCTCCTGGACCTCTTACCAATTCCTAAAGGATTAAATGAAAGTCCTAGGAATAAAAGACCATTTCAAAAATATTTTTATTACATTCTGCCAATGTACTATTACTATGTTCATACCTCATATCTTTTCTGGACAGATGTCCTTCAAAATCTCCAGTGCTGATGCACTGCTTGCGCTCTTCAATGCCACCGTTGATGCTGGAAAGACAGAAGGGGCGGTGCTATTGACCTGCATTTTAATAAAGCCAATGCCGGTTTTCCGCCCCACACTGATAACGCCAGATATATGAAAAGGGGAGGAGGGAGGGCAGAAAATCAAAGGGGAATACTCTGTACACCACTTTCATTTCCCATTGAAAATAATGTAGTACAGCGTACCTTTAGGGAGGTTACTCTATTTGAATTAATATATTTTTTTACCCTTTATGAATTAGTAAATGGTCAGGGAGACCTTTATACTCATTCCATAGGGTGGTGAATTATATTCTTTTTCTGTTTTAATGTTTTTATTAAATTTTGTAATACAAGGTCAAAAGCAAATGAAGGACGTATTCAAAGATAGCATAAAAAACAGATAAGAATGAAACAATAGCGAACACACAGGCTCCGAGGGCCGTCCAAGTGGTCCACGTCAACCCCACGTGAGATGGCAAAATACCACACCATAGGGGCAGAGCCAGAGAGTACCAGGGTTAAGACCCTGGCAACAGTTGCCCCACTTCCTTTATAGAAACATATATATTAGGAATATCAATAATGGGTGGAGGAAAAGGGGGGGTGGGGAGAAGAAAGAGCAGTGAGAGGAAGGAAGAACAGGAGGGAAGAAGGCAAAGAAGCAAAGAAAGAGAGAAACAAGAAAAGAAAAAAGAGGAGTCCGAAGGTGCCACAGGCCCCCCGCGCAGAAAGGTCGTTACCCCTATCCACGAGCCGGAGGAAAACAGGACTAGGGAGTGAGGCTTCCCTGAGTCATATCGGGGTGGAAACGTCGGATCCAGGGGTCCGGTGGCCAAAACCTGTCGTGTTTGTCAACCGTAACTGGAGAGTCTTTCGTTAAGTACCCATACACTTGCATTTTTCGTGCATTTTAGCCCTTCCGACCGATCCGGTCGGTCGGGTAGGTCGATTGTTCGGATTCCTAACATGCAATGTAGTCCGACCGATCTGTTTTTAAGAAAAATCGGCCGAAAAGTCGGTGCGTGTACCGAAATGAGGATTCCTGTAAATTTTCAGTAAGTCGGCCACTTTTAAAAGATTCCCAATCCAACCAGCCGATCGGTCTGGTGGTGCTGTGAATATTCGGGGCTGAAAAGTCTGGTCATGCCGACCTACTTTTTAAATAGCACTAAGCAAAATCGGGCGTCGAAATCGATATCGCATCGGTCCCCGAAATCACAACGTGTTTGGGTACCTTTTATGTCTTTCCGTCAACCTACTGGCTTAATGGCAGGTGACGCAGGATTGTTTCTTTTCTTCTTGTTGTGGGCAATAGTCAGTTTGGCCGCTATAAGGAGGTGAATGGGCGATTCTAACGTTGCAAAGGGCGCAGTCCACGAATTGGAAGTGCAGAAGCGTCCCATGGGACTCCTTGGCGATCCTGGTCTCAAACCTCACCCATAAGGCGGTATACCCCTGTTCCACCAGACGCTGGCAACAAATGGACAGGTCCACCAGGTATGTAAAACTCTCCCACCAGCCACACGGCATTCCCCTGAAACAATTAGGTGACACCCCCGGTGTATGTGAGCCACCCAGAGGGGACCAGGTACCATCTCATTGAGACTTTGTCACTCCATTTTGGCAAACATTTGTGAGCAACGGGCTCGTTCGCCCCGCAGGTCGGACCACTCTCTCCGTTCTGGCCACCCCCAGCTCTTTCGGCCACTCCCAGCCACCACATACTTATAGCGATTGGGTAGGGGATCGGACAAATGGTTGAAAGTGAAAGTTCACAAGGCCAGGCCCCGCCGGGCATAGCAGCATACTGTTTCAAAAAAGGTCATGGAGTGACATGGAGCCCGGATGGATAAGGTGGATAACCAGTGACGGATTGGAGGAAACACAAACTCAGGTAAGGAGCACCATGCCTTCCTTAAATGGTCCATTAAAGGACCCTGATTTTAGCTAATGAAGTGTGCGGAACCTGAAGGCAACCCGCCTGGGACCACCACTGAAACCTGAGTGGTTGCCGAGGCCAGAACCAAATGTACCCCCCCCGTAGCCTGGTCCACAGCTGCAGCAAGCGGTGTGGGAGCAGGTGGTGCTAAGGGACGGGTGCGGATGACGGGTGCGCCAATGTAACTCTGTAAAGTGTACCGGGGCACAAGTCCAACCACAGTCCCAAAAGGGTTTCCTAGGGTCTGGGGGAGAGAGATGTGCAGAAAAACTGGGGATGAGCTGGGCGGCCTTAGTCGTAGCCGTCAGGAGTGTCAGGGAGACTTGTGTCAAGCCCAGACAATCTGTTACAATTGGTTCTGCATAGAGCTGAGGGCAACCCGGGGATTGACTCAGGTAAGGGTCCTGAACACATAAAGCAGTTTGGCAGGATCGTCATCGTTGACCGCTGCTACCCCCCCCCCAACCACGACATAGGAATAAGGACGCACGCGGCCAGAAGCTGTTTGGCTGTGTAAAGGGGGGGATTAATTGGCCGCATAAGGAGGAGTAGTCACCCAGTGATCTGGACCCCCTACTAATACAACGGGAGGCAGCCCCATGGGCACAGGATAGGACGTAAATGGAGCGGGCTAGGGAAGGGGGCATGGAGAAAGATTCATGGCTGAGACCTTAGGCCATTGACCCGAAGAGACCTGAAATGGGCAGCAAACTCGGCTCACCTTCAAGAGGTTGTGGGGTTGACACAAGAGGCTGGGTTGGAGTCAGAAAAATATCATCCGCGAACAGAGACTTTGAATCACCACGCCACTGAACGCCATGATGTCCCCATTCCCCTTGGAGATAGCTAGAGGCTTAATGGGAGGATTATAGAATAGTGACAGGGGGCAACCCTGTCTGGTGCCACCGCAATCTGGAAATAGGGGAGTTATGACCATATATTTCGCTTGGCGGTAGGGTTGGCGTAAATCTCCGATCCAGCCAGGATACTCCCCAATCCCCAGCGTCGAGTACAAAGAGGAGGTAGTCCTCCACTTTACGGATTCAAGTCCTTGTTTCAGGTTCCAATGACAAAATACCCTGACTCTGCCGCTTGTGCATAAGCTCTGTCAAGCCGCAATCCGTCCCCATTATCGCAGGCCTTGCTTTGGGTGCATCCCTCTGATTCCCTATGAACCAGGGCCCCAAGAATTAATTATCCTGGTGGCAAGATTTTGGAAGAATTTTAATGTCTACTTAAGTGAGAATGGGGCCGATAATTATTGGGGTCCGGAGTCCTTAACCTTCTTTGGGCAACATACTACATAGGCCAACGGGAGGGGGGCCCATACTACCGCCCTCGGAAGTGTCTATTGTACAGATCACCAAGTGAGTTCCCAGGATCGGGTGCCACTTTTTTTGTAGTAAGGTCGGATACCCTACGGGCCCGCGCTTTGGAGGTTCTTTTCATGTCCTTGATGTGCAGCCAACACCTCCTCTGGAGTAACCTCGCATTCATAAGATCAAGGAGTCCTGTGCAAAGAGTAGGGGTATATGCTCAAATAACGCTTCTGCCTTCGCGTGGAAGGGGGAGGGCACGTACAGGATTCCAGGACTGTTGGAATGGAAGGATGTGCGGTGGGTTTGCGTTGACCTCACCATTGGGCTTTTATGGACTTGTGGTCCGATTGCCCAGGGTTCTGTGGACAAGCGCCTATTCGCCATAGCCCGTTTGTTTCTGGATGCTTAAAAAAGCGCTTGGACCAGCGAATGGATTCTCTCGTGCCATGTCCGCAGAAATTCATGCTCCGTTGCGACAGCTTGTGATCTAATAGGACCCCCGTTAATCGCCCCAGCCTTTGACTGGACCCTAGCTCGCGGCTCGGATAACTCCTGAATCTTGGGCAGAACCTCCCTCCTTTGCGACTCTAAGCCACTCAATGAGATTGCACGTAGCGTAGCCTTGTTGCCCTCCCAAATGTGATACCGGGAAGAGACGACCCCTCATTATAGAAACATAGATTTCACCATGTATTCAATCTCAGTGAATGAGCCATAGGTCCGACGGAGGGAGTCATTAATCCTCCAGTTGGAAGGAGGGCAACGGAGTGCGCAAGGGTAATGGAGCAAACAAGTTGAGAGTGGTCCGACCACGGACCCCGCCAATCCTGGCCCTAACAAAGGAGGGCAGAAAAAAGGCTGACAAGTAAAAACATTGTCAATCCTACTATAGGTGTCATGGGGTGGAGTAAAACGTGAAATCGCGACCGGAGGGAATTGAGTCCCTCCAGACATCCAGTAGGCATGGGGTCTCCAGGAGTCCGAAAGGCGACCAGTCTGAGGGCCGAACCTCGGGGATTGGGAGGGTCATGGGTGGAGGATTTGTCAGTCTTATTGTCCACGGCCCATGTTAGAGTCTCCCCCCTCAACAATCAAGCCCTTGCAGTGGTTGTTGGAGAGTAGCAAAAAAGTGAGGCAAAAATCGGTCCCTGGTGATGGTTCGGGCGTAATGGAGGCAATAGGATCGGGAACATCCTGGATCGAGCCTTGAAAATTACATACATATCGCCCCGTGGGACCACCACCTGGACTCACAAAAAAACTGCAAGGACTTGTGGAGGGCAATCAACAAACCCCCCCCGCTCTTTTTCCCAAAATTGGCGCAAAAGAAGGAGGGGTATTCTTGTGAAGGAACTTGGGGCTAGGGAGGTGGAGAATCTAGTTTTCCTGTAGACACACATCAGGGCCTTGCAAGAGTGAGTAGTAAGAGAATGCCTTACGGCGCTTGGCGGGGAGTTTAACCCTTGGCATTGTGGGAAATCACAGTGAATTGGTCAGTCATGTCAATGGGCGAGGGAAGGGGAGCTCAGAAATCCAGGAGAGGAAAAGGGCAAGCCAGGTCCGCCCGCCACAAGGAAGCCGCACCCACCAACCGGACAAGGAGAGAAGAACAAGAGAGAGAAGGAAAGCAAGACAGAGATAGGGGCAAGAAGGTAGGGGGAAGTACAGTCCACCGCCTAAGGTGGAGGTAACCATGCTCCCAGCCATAGAAGGGGGGTCGCTTCCCCCTGGCACCATGGGGAACTCGCCAAATAACATACACAGTTTGCTAAGAACTCTTAAAAAGACAAAAATTCAACCAGCCTAGCGAACATTGCAAGGGACGGCATAAGCGGCCACAGGGGCCAGGAAGTGAATAGCACGCAGCCATCCCTAAGCAATAACAAAAAAAACAGTCATCAATAACATAAGGAAGGGGAGACATCAGGACGTCAAAAGGCATTAAAATGCACACAAAAATAACAATACGACGCAAAAATAGTCCACAAAACATCATGTCAAACGAAATCAAAACCTGGGTAAGCCTCCACGTCCCTTGTGACCCCAAGGACCCTCCCCGACCGAGGTTATAGAAACAGCAAGGCAACCGGGATGTCTCGCCAAACACGATGAGAGAACATAATTCCCGTTGTAGCCGGTCCGCCTCAGTAGCGAGGAACCATGGCCGGGGCGTCAACCGGGGTTGAGAAGGCTTCTTACGGTGACCTTTTCCCTTCATGGGCCAGCGGAGCCTCGGGGAAGAACGGCCTTATGAGACAGCAGTAGCGGCGCTGGAATAAGCTGTAAGCCTGGAAAACCACTCTGCCTCGTCCGCGAAGAGATGGAATGATCCTTGTTTGGCAAAGTGAAAAGCAACTTGAAGGGAAACCCCAGCGGTAGGTGACATTTTTTTCCACGGACTCCAGATAAGGCTTGAGTCCCTGCGCCTCTGCAAGGTGGTCGGGAGAGTCAGCGAAGAGACGATACTCGTGGCCCTGAAACGAGGTCATGGCCGCTTCCGAGCTTCTCGCATGAGGTGTCCTTGGTCCTGAATAGGTGAGCTTAACGATCACGTCCGCGGGGCCATTGGGCTTGGGCAGGGACAGCGCCCGATGAATCCGATCAAACTCAAGCGCTCAATGGGGATGGGGCGACAGTTCTTGGAACAAGGCCGTGACCCACCGTGGAGGTGAGGTCAGTGATAGACTCCGGGAGGCCCCGAATCCGGATGTAACCCCGACGATCTCGATGTTCTCGAAGTCCTCGAGCTTCTGGTGAGCAACCCGCAGGGATGCAGTCATGGCTGCCAGCTCCGAGTCCTGGGTGTTGACGACCTGGACCACATCATCCATCTTGCGCTTGAGCTGATCCGTCCTGGTGCCGACTTCTCGGATTTCCCGGGTAAGGCGCGAGGAAATGTTGTCGTGGCTTCCTTCAGTTCTGCTCGGAACATCTGCCGGATCTCAGCCAGGAAGGCAACATCCCTATGTGGGGGGGAGGGATTGCCCGGCGGCAGCCCATCTGGGGAGGAATCCGAGGCATCCGTGAAGAGGTGCCCCCCGATGTCAGACACAGCATAGGGGCTAGAGTAGGGTGGAAAAACAGCTGGAAAGGGCTAGAAAGAGTCCGGTGGTGGCGGAGCTCGCTCAGATGGCGGCCATCTGGGCTGGCAGCTCGCTAGCGCCCCCCGCCTAGTGTGCGGTTTCACGCTCTCATGCTAGACCAGCATTGAGGTCGAGGAGGGTAGCAGGAGTCTTAGGGGCCCAAACAACTCAAAAATTTTTGAGACCGGGTCACAGCAGCTGGCAGGGTAAGGTAGGGGGGCACTCGTGGGGCTATTGTGGGGTGAGGATGGCCAACAGGAGCGGCAGGATGCGGCGGGAAGGTGGATAGTGTGGAGGAGCTCAGGTCTTCAGCGTCCTCTCGCCGCCATGCGCAGGCCACGCCCCGATCTGATGGTTTTCTTCCGATGTTGTTAATATACTGTATCTGGCGTTGTCTGCGTAGACATTTAGGGCAATATCTCTGAGGAGATTAGCAAGTATTAGCAAGGTGTGCCTCGAGGTAAGGTCCAAGGCTTGGGCTGATCAGGATGCTTAACGTCAAGAATCACAAAAATGAGGATGGAGTGAGGCATATACAGTCCCCAATAGTGTCAAGTGATAACAGTCCTACCAGTAGAGGCTCAGATGTGGGGGATAGATGATGGATGGTGACTTGCAGCGTTCCTCCCAAGTAGGCCCACACACCAGCCTCGATTTTCTGAGCTTCCAGGGGCGCGTTTTATCTCAGTCCTATAGCCCCTAGAGGAAGATAAGGGTTGGTGGTCTTTGCCTCTTGATGCCCTAGGGTGGGGGTCCGGTGGGCATTGTAGGTAGGCTGCTGGCTCGTTCGCTCCAGGCCTAGGCCGAAGCCAGGGCTATGGGTGGACAGAAGGTAGTGTCTGCTTCCCTGTGCCCCTCTTAAGGGGGTCTTATGTGCTTCCTGGGGTCTCCAATGCGCTCCGGAGGTCCCGTGCAGGCCGAAGCCGGGGCCTCAATTTGTGGAGGGGGGCCGGATGTCTCCCAAAGCACCGCCGATTACAGGGCTCACCTGGTATGGAAAATTGGGAATTATGTCCGCTCCTTAGTGCGCCTCTTACCGGGGTCCTGTGGGCTGCCTGTTGACTCTAGGGTGCTCCAGAGGTCCCGTGAAGGCCGAAGCCGGGGCCTCAATTTATCGCCCGTCCGGATGCGCTTCTGGAGCGGCGCCGCGGGTGGTCGTGCGGGCCGCCGCCGTAAGTCACTTGCTGTGGGGGGTCCTCAGGTTGGGAATAAGCCTTGTTGGGGTGAGGGTGTTGGGGTATAAAGCTTCAAATTAGGGATTTTTTCAGGGAGAGCAGCAGAGCTAGCAAAAAAACGCTGCTGCTCCCTTGCCTGCCAGGCCACGCCCCCGAATTATATTCTTTTTATAAATACTAATAGTTTTAGTTATTAAATCTAAAAATGAATATTTATAAGTCAAAATTTCATGGTGAAGATAAACTTTCAGCGTAACGGGAGAAATAATCCTGCATCATCACAAAGTATACATTTCAACAGAAAAATTGATATTATTTGACCATCTCTAATTACTAAAATTTCAACTGACTATAGGCCATCTATGTTTTTTTAAAGAATATTATGAAAATTGGAACTTTTGGTTCCATGACTGTGATAATAAAAAAAAAATTCTAGCCTTGCACCCTATTTAAACCAACCAACTAATGCTGTTCAAATTAGAAATACTGTGTCATCCTTATCTTCTATAAGCTACAGTTTCTCTCAGTACTGTGACTGCTAATATTATACAATGCTTTGCCTATTTACATAGAGATTAAGTCTGCTTTTGGTATGTTTGTTTCCTTCTGATCTGGAGAAGCTTGTCCAGGGTATTTCATGATGCTCCTTTTGAAGTCCATATCAGGCTTTGAAGCAGTTTATTTGTTGTTTAAGTGATACTGACTTGAATATCTAAGTGGTTAATAATGCTGAAGGTTTTTTTTTTGCATACTAGCTCTTAGCAATTTATATTACCGTGATAAACTTTTGCTTTGGCAAATCTATGAATGGGAGTCCTACCTTCCAACCAATGTCTAACTTATGCTCGGCATACACACACCGAGCAGGTCAGACAGACCTGCTCCGATGTATGCCGAGATGCTAACGTGATGACGTCATCACGTTAGCATCCCATTGCATTATGGGGCCCCTTCTATCGGCCGGGCACCCTTTGTGTGCCGGCCACAAGCTGCATGAAGACACCGTCTTCATTGCAGCTTATGGCATCGGCTTGCCTCGGCCAGAGAAAATCGGACATGTCCGTTCTCTGGCCGGTCGAGCTGTGGGGCGACAGGGATCTGTCGCCCCATGTGGGCACATGCCGATTAGCGGCCGATTTTTAACCTGACCGACGGCGTGAGCGCGCACGCCCGTCGGTCAGATTAAAAATCGGCCGCTTATCGACATGTGTATGCCTAGCATTAAACTGACCACAAAATATAGAGAATATCGAGATTGGGACCATCCAAGCCAACTTTTTGCTAAACGTGAATGGAGATGAGAATGGTGAGGTATTGAAGGGAAGCTATTAGGAACTGCCAATGTTGTTTTACCAGCAGGAACAGTTTCCTGCTGCTCTCTATTGCCTGCATATTACATTACTGACATCCTTTGATATAAATTAGCATCACTGCATTTTTTGTAAATATTTCAGTATATTTTTTCTTGAGTTACCCCATTTCCACATACATGCTTAGACATTGGCAGCTGCCCTGGCCAAATTTTTTTTTAAACATTGCAGAGAAAGAGCCAATACTATGGACTCCGCAAGACCTCTAAAGGTGGCCTATGCTATCCTTATGGATCACATCTCATTCTATCCTGATGGACAACTGCTGGTGAGAAGTGATATACGGCACCTGACTCTCACAGTTGCGGTTGAATGTCAGTTGGGAGCTGCAAATGCATAGCTTCCAACTAAAGGTGGGTTTACACGTGTAGATGTTTTGTTCGTTTAACTGCCGATTCAATTTTTTGATAGATTTTTTTGTCGAACATCGTTCGTCCATTTATCGAATGTAACATTTGATTTTTTTGTTTGTCCATCCAGATATTGAATGAATATACATTCAAAATTACTACGGCCGATAAAAATTTACCAACATGTTCGATGACCTTTTGAACGATTTTTAGTGTGAGGTCGAACAAAAATTATCCATCGAACAAATTGCCATTCTAGATTTTTGTACAATCAACCAAAAAATCATTTGTTTTTCGTCTATCGGATGAAAAAATCTAGATGTGGAAACCCACCTTAACAGTCTGACCTTTGCCTTAATGACTGACCTCATGATAGATTTCTAACTTATGGAGAAAAAGGCAGAGGAGCACAGCCCTCCTGCCTCTTTTCCATAGAAAAGGCACTTTATATACAGTGTTCATTAATTCTTCTGTTGCTGAGAATCATTGCAAGAGATTGTTCCCAGTGATATAAATTTTACATGTGTGCATAGTTTAAGATTTTATTTGCTTTTGTATTGTTTTTATATTTTATATGCATGTTGTTGAAACAGCCAAGTCTCTTCTGCCAAAGGTTTAGTGGCAACAACAGTATACAAGTTTTTTCTTAAAATTTGGTATTTCTGTTGTGTTAAGTGACTTAATAGATTTGGAAGGCATTGTTGAAGGGTTGACACTGAGTGGATTAAGACTTCTGATAACAAAACAGATATTTTGTGGTGTGTTTTTAATATTGTATCTCCTTTTTCTTATATTATCAAAATTTACTTTTGGCACTCTTATATTATTTAAAAGCCATGTGTTATTAGCTACAATTCTCTTTTAAAAAATCTGAGTTATTGGAGACAGCATTGCGATGCTTTTAACAACAGTACTCTACTAAATTGATAAGCCTTGGAAATGTAATGTGCCCATGTATTACTACTCTTGAACTGGTTTTGTCTTTTCTATTTTGGGACTAAGTATTGAAATGTGCTTAATAGCTGAAAAGCTGTTATACTTTATAAGGTAATAAATCCTCATCACTAAGGAAGAGAATAATGGATAAGATGATTTATTTTAATTAAGTACAATGATTTTTTAATGAAATGAAAAGCTAAAATAGAATGTATCTGTCTAGTTATGTAACAGAAAATCCTATTTTATGTAAATGCACAAAAACTAAAATGTACAGAATACGGTTCACATTTTTGGGACATGTTATTATGAACATACAATAAAGTATTTGATTCATCATAGAAAAGCAAAGATTTTTCGTGTTCTGATAAATTTTAGTCTCATTCTCTGATCTGTATTTATTTTGCAGGTGCAGATGCAAATTAGCAAAGTCGTTACCTCTGGACCAGAGGCCCCAATGCTATCCATATTGGGAAGAGGATGATCCATCTATTCCAATGCCCTTTGACCTAAGCAAAATATTGGCAGATTTACAAGATCTGGTGACAAAATGAACTTTTAGAAGTCGAAATCAAAGATCTTTGATTAAAAAATACAAATAAAAGTGTAATATAGGGTGACAAATATAATTACTTTTATTTCTAGAACTATAACAACTTTGTTTACACTGTCCATCCTTCCCATGTAATGCATTTCTTACATTGGTAAGACTGATTGCCTTAATTTTTGCCTGTCCCTGCTTAGTCTTATTCACAAGTACAAGGAGAAGTACTAGTAAACCTATGTAGCTGTTGGAAAAAGTAAAACTTAATAAAAGTTAGAATTTCAATGGTTCCAGACTTAATTGGCCACATATTATTTTTAGGAGAATATAATTATTTCCTATTGACCTTCAAAACAAATAATTTAAAATTAATTAAGAACCTGAAGGGAAATAGGAGACAATTACATTATACATGAGCTTACGGAGTCTTGTTGCTCAGAGTGCATCAAGTCTCCAATTGTGGTTTTTTAAACACATTAAACAATTCAAGTGTGTAAATTTAATAAAACCAATATTGCAGCAGTTTTGAAACATTTTAATATATATTTTTTAAATTGCATTGTATGAAATATCTTGTTTTGCATGTTCCAATTGCAGTAAGATAAGTGAACACCAAAGAACCACTCTTAGTGGAAATAAACTACAATGTATAGGGTTTTCCCGGAATATTTAGCAACTTTCATATCATAGTAGACATACCGTCCAAAGAATCCTCTTCCACTGTGACAGTCTTGACACCCCATATCAGTCACTTGCTTCTTCACCTACACTATCCAGCATCTTCAGCCAGCTTTGTATGTTGATCTTTATGTTGATTATTTGGCTCTGCATATACACAGGCGTCAATCTCTGCACCAATCTTTGCACCAGGCTGATGCCATTCATGCACAATGATTGTGTTTGTACTTGTGTGTAATTGTGTGTAGAGAAAGAGAAATACTCTGCAAAAAATATTTCTGGCTTGTTGCAGGAGCAGCTACAAGCAAAGTTTGCAGGGAATAATATATGCACAACTCCCTTTTTGTGTCCTATCTCCATATCTATCTATCTATCTATCCATCCATCCATCCATCCATCATTTTCCATATCAAGAACAAAGTGTAATGGGGCCACATTGTGAAGTTTAAACTTAAGGGTGAATCCTCAGAAGCATCATCCTACCACCCAATTACAATTTACAGTAGTTTCTTCCCAAAATAAATGGCAGTTCAGTTCCAAACCCACTAGAGTGGAAGAAAGAAGTCTAACGTTGTGGTAGAAGGGCCGACTGAGTGGAGCATGTCAGCGGCCAGGCCCTGGGGAGGTGCAGAGAGAACTCTTACCACTTTGGCATGCTTTCTTCCTCTTCTCTATCAGCTGGCGTGGAGTTAGGGCATTAGAGTGGGGCAACAGTGGGAGATTGGAACCAAATACCTCACAGACGGTCAGCGGGTCTCAACACAACACAGATCTGTTTTGTGATCGATATGACATGATACAGTGCTCAATGAAGAAATAAAGTAATGTCCACACACTGGTTGCTGCTTAACTGGGGGTTAGTTTACTTAAGGGCAGGTGAAAATATACATGTGTTCACCACCTCTGGTCCCAGAGGCTGCATCATAGAAAATTCTGTTACAAATAGGGGTATCCAATATGGCCTGTCCCTGAGAGCTGTCTCTGTGCCCAAGGAGTTAGGGGAGCTTGATCAGGGCTACAGTTGCTAGTGGGCCCAGAGGGACACTACCCTACCCTGAAGAGAAAAGTCATTCACTTATTCCATGTAGATGTGAAGCTCCTGTTGACCCAGGCCGAAGGCCTTCCCCATGGTGGCCTCTGGAAGGTGGAGGACCGATCAATCAGGTCCAGACAGATCAGCATCCAGAGCCAGGAGAGAACTCCACCGCTATGCTCAAAGTGTTAATGCCATTTTGACCAAACTGATGGCACTACAGCTACTCCCAGTTAAAGTTTGTGGAGCTAGCTCTTTGTCTAACCTTATAACCTTTGGTCCACCACAGTGGACTAAATTAAGATGCCATAATGTTGCTCATAATGTCACAAAACATATGTTGTTGTAACATGTAGTTTTACAGGGAGATTTATGAGGATGGGCAGAGCATATTAGAGCATGTATTCCAACACAGAAATTTAAAGCACTCAAGCCTAGTTTGATAAAAGGATTCAATTTGGTGGAGGTGAATTGGAATCTCATAGTCATATACTGTGGTAATGTATTGTGTGTCCAGTGAAAGAGGAATTTGTTGATCATAACACCTAGTCCATAAGATACCACCTTCACCAATACTGATCTGGAATGGGGGTTTAGGGCCTCTTGGTCTTTGGCCAGACTCCATAGCCCTATCCACCAGCTGCCTGCCCGCCATTTAATTCTAATGTCATAAGTTAAACATGGATAGCCTGGCATAAGGTGGCACATACGAGTCATATCAGCCCATTAATGCTCGTTTTCATCACCAGTCTTTCAACAGGATGCATGAAATACATTTTTTTTTCAGAATGGCGGGACTGAAGGATGTACTCCGTCCAACATGTGCTATCCGAGAGGGGCACACTGCTCCCATTTTCTCAGATACAGGATATATATGGTCTACAGCAGAGCCAGCCCATCTCCAGTTGGTCTCCTATCTGACCAGATACTTAGATGATAGCCCAATCCTTCCCCTACCAAAATCCATCACTAAAATCCTGACAAAGATATTCCATCTCCTAGCACTATCAACACATCCAAGAGATCCCCCCTCTATGGCAAAAGTAACCTCCCATATCAAGGCATGGGCCACCTTTTTGAATACTTCCACTGAGCCAGCCCATGATGTTCTAGATGGAGGGTGGACTATAGTCCGAAAGAGTATAATTAGTGAATCTTGGTGAGAAATGTACTTTACAACAGCACACCAAGCATATTATTCTTTCTTTCACCTGGCTAAATGGCAGAGGCCCAAAACGCTAGGTTACCTATGTCCTAAATGTAGCAGTTGGACTTGCTGTGCAATTGAAAACATTTGGTGAGATGTCTTCTCCTCACTAGCCAAAAGCATAAAAAAGAGCCATATTCCCCAACCTTGCTTAGCTTTTTTTCACATGGAGATAGATACCTCTTCAGGGGACATAATTCAGGCCCGGTTGATTAGGTTCGAACACTTCTACCTATGTAATGATGAGACAACTTAGAGGCCAATCACGTTGTGAAGGTACCCTCATATTCCTCTTTTCCCCTTACCACACTACCCCTATCTTACCTTCAACACCCTATCATGATTACCACCTTCTTGGATATGCACGTCCCCTTCCCAATTGATTGCTGTCGTATTTTGCAGTTTTGATTTAAATGCAGAATCTTGTATATCCAATACAGATTGTAATCGGCACTGAACTAGCCTTTGCGTTTGTCATTATAATGTTTTGTAAAATCTTCAATAAAATTTTTTTTTTAAAAAAAGGTTGATTTTATAGTGATCATTTGAGCTGATAGAGAAATTCAGTGTTTTCATGGCATGAATATCAATTACATTTCTCCAGATGGGACCCACCAAAGCAAAAAAAAAAATTATGCCAACATAACACAAATTTCTAAAAAGATTTTTAGCTATATGTACTAAACAGTACTATGCCTTAGGGGTCCCTGTGACCCATGCAAATGAATGTGCCTTAAGGCTTAGTGCTGTTCTGACATGCCCCAGAAAAAGTGAAGATATAGCAGAACCATTAGACATATACATGCCTTCAGCTTGTACCTGGGTCCCTGGAGCATCCCTGTCAGTGAAAGGTTTAAGGTGTTATGGGATGCAGCATGGAAACAAGGCAAGCTCCATCATTAATGCTGGGTTTGTGTAGGAAACAAACAATGCATTGGTATTATATCTGAATATCGTGCTTTCATTATTCATGTGTAGCACGAATATTCAATTTAGAACTGCACTCTATACACAACTGTTACAAGTAGAAAAGCTGAAATAACCAGAGGGAAACCAAACCATTGTGATTGTAGCATACAAACAAGTTGGAATGTCTGTGCTACTCCTGTCTTAGCTCTGCATTTGTAATGCACATCCAGAGTACTAATAAGCAAAATAATCTGAACTGAAAAAGAAAGTTTGCCTTTTCAATAAAGCATTGCACCAAATTATCAATAAGTGGTATAAGCTAACATGGAAGCAATTTTGTATAATATTCTAACTAGTCACTCATTTTGAATTGATAAATTTTTATCCACTTCCCCATTCAAGCTTCTTTTATTTACAACAGGTGTGTAGATTTTCTTCCAAGCATTTTAAAGAGCCAGGAGACTACATACCTTGTCATCCTGAAGAAGTGGCCTAGTACCACAAAATGCGTTGATGCTTAATAAACTGATACTTTATGACAAAGGGCGCCTTCAAGAGCCTTTTTGATCTGGGATCAAGTTTTCACCCCTCAAGTTTTCTTTTATAAACAGACCACTTCATGTCCTGCACAGCATTTCAATAAAATCAGGACTTTGATAAGGCCAGAGAATACTGTAACCCCCCCCCCCCAACCCATTTCTGAATTAACACAACTATTGGAGTTCTAGTGTGCTTGAAAGCAGTGGGGGGGGGGGGGGGCTAACTCTGATTACACAAGGGGGCAGAGGGTGGTCTTATTCCACTAGAGAGGAGGGAAAGACCACGTCACAATCTCTCTATGTACATCCTCTAGCTTCCTCTCTGCCAGGATGATTTAAGGTTAGGTTTTTTGGACATTTGCCATCCACACTCCCCCTATTTATTGCGGACAATAGAGTATAGTTGTGAGAATGATGTCTGTATAAAGTCTGCCAGTGTCTGCAGTGGACGTTATTTTCATCATATTTTCTGTAATAGGAGCTGCAAGAATGAGTTTGCCATTTTTACACATTGGTTGTAATTAGAGATGTCTCGAACTGTTCGCCGCCGAACAGTTCGCGGCGAATATCGCATGTTCGCGTTCGCGCGAATA
>CM070041.1:26979912-27026341 GCA_036250615.1 Ptychadena robeensis
ATGTAACCTTTGTTAGCACTGGTGTGGCTCGAGGCAGGGAACTGCCCACAGGAGAGACAGCTCTGAGAGCCTGGGCTGTTTACTGTAGTCTACCAGTCCCAGGAGGGATACCAGGCAGGGGTACCAGGTGGGTACAAAATCCCGGGCCGATCCCGCCGCCCCCCTGGAACCCTTGACTGGGAGCGGGGCTAAAGTCTACAAGTGGCTAGGGTTTTCACCCCACCCAATAGCCCCAGGAGGGGGCCGTTGGGACCAATCCACTGAGGGGGACCAGTGTAGCTTTTCCTTCACAGAGGGCAAGCCTCCACGCTTCCCACAGACAACCCCCCCCCCCACCAGCAACGCCCCGGCTGCCCTGTGGTGGTAGACAAGAAAAGATACCCCCGGGTTTACTCCATAGATCGACATCCTAGATCTTCCGGTCACAGCGTATAACCGGCGTCCCCCGGTTGATTTGGGTAAGGAAGGCCGATTGCCCAGGGGCGGGGATCCAGAAGGACAAAACCAGGTCCGGAGCATCCAACAGCGCACCACAAGCGAACTCAACCAAGGATCCAAATTCCTCGGTAAGGTCTAAGCCAAGTCAGCGTAAGGTATACAGGGGGGAGAACGAAACCAGGTCAGGAAAATACAAAAAGGGATCAAGGATCCCACCGGGCTAGCAAAAGTCCATGGGCAGAGGCCGGTTGGGTATCCAAGGCAGAACAAAACAATCGCGTTCAGTCTTTTCGAATCACCCCCAACAGGGATCGACCGGAGATCAGGTCTAGCAAAGTTTTTTTTTTTCTTTCCTTCTTCCTCTACTTCTTTTCTCCCTTCTTGTCAACAATGGATGCAGAGGCACCAGGTTGGGTATCCAACGGAGATACAAAAGCAACCGCAGGACTCGACCCCCGTCGGCTCTAATTATAGGCAGTATTGGAAAACACTACACAGGGTTTTTAAATTATTTTTCCACACCACCAACACGTACACAGACACCCCCCCCCCATACTTTCACGATTCCCCAGCGATAGTGTTTATCTAGGAAGTTGCCTAACAACCACCCCGGGGAGCACATCCACTTTCACACCCCCGGATCGCCCCCCCCCCCCTCCCCCCCCTCGGCCTTCCCTCTCGGTACTTGCTCAGAGACTGCTAATGAGGTAAGGACCAATCAGCTTTTTTCTCCTCTCCTCTTCCTGGTCACTCGACACTTCAAACACAAGGCTGCGGTCTGTGTCATCACTCCTCTGCATTACAAGATAAGGTTCTCCCCCATTTCCCCTTCCCCCTTCTTACCAGTAATGCGAGTTAGACGGGGTATCACATGCGTAAAGGTTCGCGCACTCCGACTTCTGATGCGACACCACCCCACGAAATGAGTTCTGGGTCGAATTACCAGCGATCGAACCGAACAGTATGCCACCCTCCACCGCACAAATAAAGCGCCCACACATCCCCATGAAATGTCATTCACTAGTGCTAGGGCCAGGTCCATCAGCCCGGAAATGGGGGAGGGGAGTGCAGGACAGGGACCGGAACAACTGGTAAAGGATGGACGTTAGCTTTTAAAACTTTAGCACAGAATGCTGTTACTTTAAAAAAGACGTAGAAGCAAGACAACTCTAGGCTGGTTAGCTAGCAGTAGTAATATTTTTTTTTTCGGTTCAACCGCACTGTTAAGACTTTGTGTGAACTTTTGCTTTATAGAGAGTACACACTATTTGGACCCTAGCACGCACGCCTTCACACGATTGTACTGTACACATTGAATTTTGCTTGAAAGCTTTGCCTTTGTACATTACATGATAATACAAGCTGCCACAGTACCATTATTATAACAAGGCCATCTCTCTGTTGGTGCCATCCGACCCCTCACCACCCTTCACTATTGCCAAAACTCATGTTCCAAATTTCTGTACAGCCTAAAATCGTTGGACCCACAAGGTCAACCTCCTATTGAATGGGCCATAACCTGTAAAGTAATCAAAGAGTTTTGTTTATGTTTATTCACTGGGTCATCTGCTACAGCCTCTGTTGTGTCTACATGCCCCCCGACCCCCCCCATTACATATGTCACATTACTCAGAAAATACCCCCACAGTGCCCTGCCGAATTTCAGAAGAAGAAAACTAGCGAGCAACATTAGGGTGTCGCAAGATGGGTAACAAGGGTGACATACAAGATGCATCTGGGGTTATTGCTTTTCTTTGGGCATGATGAAGATGAGAACTGGCACTTGTTAATTAACGGTGGGGGAGGCGGTGTTGACATATAAGTTCCAAATATCTCCTTATAGGAAAGTTTGTACAAAATACAAAAGTTGATGAAAAAGAGAACAGTAGTCTAATGTGCAATTGCCAAGTGCTTTTCATAATGAGTGCTTTAGAATAAAGGCGTCCGTTTGTAGGAAGAAACGCTTACTTATATGTTGATGACGTGAATTAATCGCACTCATGGTCAGCCTAGCATATTTAACCAGTCAAGGTTATATTTTTTAGGAAGCTGCAGTCTACATTGCAAGTAGTATACATTTAAGGATACATGCGTTGTCACCCATACCCCTTTGCAAGCTCCGGATGCCCCCCCCCCAAGCTCTTCCCTTGCAGTCACCCCCCCCCACCACAATGCTATTAATTTCTGGTTGTTTGAAAAAAAACAAAGCTAGTGAAAGTTGACCACACAACATGTAACCCTACTAATCCAGAAAAAAGCCCGCCCCACCCCCCCTTTTAGGAAATTATTTATTTTTAATTGATTTTTTTATTATAATCCTATACCAATGAATTATATTTAAAGAAACAGCCCTCCTATTTTTTAGTTTTTTTTTACCCCCCGTTTTGCACTAGTTTGACTCATACCTGACCTTACACTTTAACTAATACCGTTCACTCTTCTCATGTGCTCATCTTCTAGAAATCCACTTTTTCTTATTACAGATCCCAGTCCACCACACACAACACCAACACCCCCACTTTCAAAATGACCACTTTGGCCCACGAGATTTGGCTTAAATCTTTCCATGGACCTCTGTATCACTTTTGGTACAGAAATCTGCACCTCAGTGAACCGCCAGGGAGGTTAAATGCTTTTAGTGGAAGCCAAGGCACTGACTGTATGTGTATGTGGTTTAAAAATGTGCTATCTCTTTTTGTTGCTCAAATTTGCCTGCACTTGGTTTGAGGTCCAAGCATTACAGGGAAGTAACAGTGCCAAAATCAGTACATAGGAACTGTGTGGCATTGATGGACAGAGGGGAGTAAGCCTCTGATTGTTAGCAAACTTTTTCAGCCCGTGCTGGACTCAGGGGGACCACCAAACTCGTGCTTCAGAATATTAAGCTAGCCATACACGTTCGGATTCCATGGCCGCTCGATCACCTATCCGATCAATTCCGACGATTCTGTCGGGAATCGCAGGTGTGATCGATCGGCCAATTAAGAGTATCCGATCGCTGCATACCACCTTGTCCAACGGATTCCGGGACGATTCCGTGTCCGATTCCATCTCCGATTCCACCTCACAAATGGCAACTCCCCCTGATCTGTGCAGAATCGGATCAAAAAGACCAACATGTTGGTTCTCTGTCAGATCCGATTCTGAGCCCCTGATCAATCGGACGTGATCGATCGGACATGGTGGGCTGCACACGATTCCGGCACGATCGTTTCGCGCGCACGCGCCCGGAATCGATCGGCCCGGAATCCGGCCAGAATCCGACCCGTGTATGGGGGCCTTTACATTAATACCAACCTTTGAAAAAATAAACAGTAGTCACTTTATTTGCGCACACTGGGTAATTACAAAAGGCACACAGCCAACATTTGCCGATATAAACATCAGGTCAATAAGGTTTAGATCTGGCATCATTTGGATTGGTTAGCTGTTGTCAAAACATGTATCTGTTTGGTCAATATAAGTGAGACCTTAATTAGATATGCTTTCTTAGCATAAAATTGAAGATGTTTGAGGGTGGTTATACCATGTCTACATTTCTGCCCTCCTTTTTTGCTTATAGTTACTGCTAGCCACATCAGAAAAAGTTTATTGTTTATGTTATCTTGTACATCATTACCAAACTTCCCAACTCTTTAAATGTGTATGTTCATACTTTGTGGAAGAGTAACCACAGGCTAAACCCTAAGAACAAAAGTGGACTATATTGCAGGTTAATAGTTTTTATTTATTTTATCCAGTATGTGGTCCAGCAAGTAACACAAATCCTGCTTTAAGGTGGCTATACCCACTTTCCTGTATCTTTAGAGGAGACCTGTAGCTACCCTTGCCTGCAACATGGTCAGCCTGAGAAGAGAGAAGTTTTAGATGGGCATATATCATATTCTATTTTAGCCATAGTTATACAGACATCTGTTACAGTCTTTGCTGTGTTTTCTCTATAAACCAATAATGTGTGGATATAGCATATCTCATTCTTGCTTTATGGTTGGAGACATAACATTTCCATAATGCTGTATATCTTCTGCAAATTATTTGTGTTAATTCATTTTTCACAGTCCTTTAAATAGTATACACTCTGGATAATACATCAAAGTGAGTGACACACTGTCTACCCATTAGTGGCCACTTTAAATATGATATGTTTCTATAATATCCACACACTTAAACCTGGCTTCATTCCTTTTAGTGATTCTTAACCTGTAGGGTCGTTTGCAATCACAGGATCTGTCATTGTTTGCCTAACCTAAAAAAAAAAGAATTTGCCAAATATAGAAATTCCTATAAAACTAAAGTGACCCACTGTTTGAAAATCTGATTGATTTGGTTGGCTATTTTTATTACATATTTTAGCCTTTATATTTTTATGTTACTTTGGGATCCCATACTTATAAGCCAGAGGATTTTTCAATGAAAATATCCCATTTTTTGTGTAAAGAACGTCCAGGTCTTGCTCATTGGGGACCTTGGTACTTGACATCTCTGCTGATATATTTATTACTTTCTACAGATAAGTAAAGTAACAGGCGCAGAGCCAAGCAAAGATATAATTGGCGTACGTGAAGAAAATTGGGTGGTGATCATAAAACGGCATTTTGTCCAGCAGGGAAGTGCTTGCGGCACTTGTAATGATTGTGTTGTGTGTTCTCCGTCTAAAAGCAATTTACCTCTGCGTTATTGAAAGCTGAACAGGAACAGTCTAAATTGGATAACTCGACAAGGAATATTACAATTGTGCTGTAGAAAGTTCAGATGGCAAAGCACCTTCTGTACCCAAAATGTCATAATTTCTGTTTTCTGGGGCACCTTTAGGGTATAGACGTCTTCTTCTTGTGATTTCTGTGATCATTATGGATGTTATAAGCAATTTTTTAGTTTATGGTATGCTAAGCTTTATCACTTCACACTAATTTGTGTGCTGACCCGACTCAGGCCCCTAAATGTTCTCCTTTCTAGTCCGCAAAATAGTTACTTTACTTTTTCTTTTGTGCTGATATTTTTTATTAATTCTTTCCCCTATTATGACAAATAACATGAAGTAAAAAGGATCATACAAAATATACACACAAAGGAGCCATTGCAACCAGAATGCATATACAATGAGGCAAAAAACTGCACCAATTGTGCAATTTCTCCCACTTTAAAGGTGAGAGAGGCGTGCCATTTTCATCATAGGTCATCTCAACTACAAGAGACAGAGTGGGGGAAAAAATCCAGGAAATCACATTGTCTGAATTTTTTAAGAATTTATTTGCAAATTATAATGGAAAATAAGTACTTGGCCAATATAAAAGGTTCATCTTAATGCTTTATTATATCCCCATTATTGGCAATGACACGAGTTAAAGAGCAAAAATCCCAGAACCACACAAGGGGCGGCTAGTGAATGACCTGCAGAGAGCTTCAAGTGCAAAGGCTACCATCAGTAACACACTACGCTGCCAGGAACTCAAATCCTGCAGTGCCAGACCTGTTCCCCTGCTTAAGCCACTACATGTCCAAGCCCATCGGAAGTTTGCTAGAGAGCACTTGGATGATCCAAAAGAGTATTGGGAGAATGTCATATGGTCAGATGAAACCAAAGTAGACAACTTAACTCGTCATGGTTGGAGGAGGAAGAATGCTGAGTTGCATCCAAAGAACACCATACCTACTGTTAAGCATGAGGCTGGAAACATTATGCTTTGGGGCTGTTTTTCTGCAAAGGGACCAGGACCAGGACGTTCTGTGTAAAGGAATGAATGGAGCCGTGTACCGTGAGATTTTTAGTGAAAACCTCCTTCCATCAGCAAGGGCATTGAAGATAAAATGTGGCTGGGTCTTTCAGCATGACAATGATCCCAAACACACGAAGGAAGTGGCTTCGTAAGAATCATTTCAAGGTCCTGGATTGGCCAAGCCAGTCTCCAGATCTCAACCCCATAGAAAATCCTTGGAGGGAGTTGAAAGTCCGTGTTGCCCAGCGACAGCCCCAAAACATCACTGCATGGAGAAATGGGCCAAAATACCAGCAAAACCTTGTAAAGACATACGGAAAACTTTTGACCTCTGTCACTACCAACAAAGGAGATATAACAAATTATTGAGATGAACTTTTGATATTGACCAAATTTTTTTTCTCATTTTGTTTCTCATTGTTGAGGTGACCTATGATGAAAATTACAGGCCTTTCTCATCTTTTTAAGTGGGAGAACTTGCACAATTGGTGGCTGACTAAATACTTTTTTGTCCCACTATAAAATTTACATGAAAAAAAAATACAGAAAATACCAGGACTGAGTTTAGATAAATGGCAGTTACTCAATATAAACTCTGCCCAAAAGACAAGATAGCTTACAAAATGTGTATGGAACACCCCCTAGCCCGTCTTTAAAAACTTTAAGTCCACCTAGTCTATCAGATTATGCCAATTCCTGTTTAATAGCTCTTAAAACAAAAATAATTAAGAAAACATAATACCTAAAAAGAGGCATATTTATAACTATAATAAGTAATGGCCGAACTGTCCGCAAGACGATGTTCGCACTCCTTCTAGCTGGCGAGCAGTATGACCCAGCCCGTTCGCTGGCGAGAAGGAGCTTAATATTCTTCCTCCAGCAGGAGCAGTAAGATCCCACCGGAGGAAGAATCTTTTCACTAGAGACCGGGTAGAGAACCCGATTTTCTAGTAAAAAGCCAGCTCCGAAAACCGGAAGTGATGTCAGTGACTTCCCATCCGGCAATCGTAACCAGGAACTATGCGTTCCAGCTGCCGGATGTGACGCCACTGACGTCACTTCCTGTTTTCCCCATTTAAATTCTCCACCGAGAGGCGGCCAGGTCCATCCGCGGTCGGACCTGGCCGATGTTCAGCCCTCATTAATAACTGCAGTGGCATATAGAAAAAAAAACAGGAAAGTATAAGGTGGTCAAAATAAAAAAAATGTATTTTAGTTTTCAACTTGCATTTCAGTTATATTGCTGTTGCAAAGCTCAATTGTTCCTCTATTAAATCAAAATCTAGAAAGGGAAGGGTAGTACGTTAGAGAGTAATTGCATCTTTTTTTTATGGTCAGTGGCATGTAATTAGTCAAATCCCAGTTTCATCAGTTTATAATAATTGTCTTTAGCTTATTGTACAGTTGGCATTCCTCTGTATGCCCTCATCTGGGAAAACAGAAAAAATAAGCAGTAAGGACTCTCTGGGTGCATTTTCTCTCAATGGCCCAATCAAAAATTGCCTAATTATCCCTATACATAAAATTATTAAGAGGATGTATTTACATCCATACTGAGGATGTTCTATAAAAAAAATCACTTTCTGTATCCAGACTTTTATTCCTGTCTTTTCTGGCTTTTAGCCCTGGCAAAAAGAGGAGGTTGTTTAAGGTGGGATTTGTCTCCATTAAGTGAGGTCTCAAGTTCACATTTGAGTTATAATGGAAAAGTAAATGTCTTATCATGATTGAGTCTGACTTTTGCAACACTAATGGCATCCAAATAAACTGACTGGCAAAAATTCAGTCTTTCCAGATTTGTGATTACTGAATCCTCCATCACTTCTTTTCCACTGTAGTGACCTCTCTACATTCCAGACTTATGGACTTCTCACAAATCCATCTATTTTCTGGAACTCTTTCATATGTAATTCTGAGTCCAAGGCACACATAAAATACCTCTTTTGACAGACATATAATCTGGAATAATGTATCCATTTTTTTTCATCAGTACTTTCATTTTTAATATCTATTGTTCACACCTTGTGTTCTTCTAAATTATAAAAGTGCATAGGCCCTCGGTCTCTGAAAGGTTCGCCATCACTGTTATATGGCTTTACAGAATTGCATTGTATTAAGGCAGACAGTTAAAAAATAGACCACCAAGATACCACGTCTACGTTTATGTGTGTGTATACAGCTTAGTATTAAAAATATCTTTGCAATTCTAGACAAAAATATGCCATAGGCACATCAGAGAGATGAAGAAGTGACTTTTTACTGCCACAAAACTCATAGAAGGGTGATTCCTATTATGACGTTATAAAATCTACAAATGTAGGTACTTCAAACAAGCCTTTTTTATCATTTCCCTCACTATATCCACACTGTGCTAAGTACCATCATCACGATGAGAGGGTTTCTGAGGGATCACCGGTCAACAATTCAGGTCAAATACCCCAATCTCCGCTGCAGTATTCACCTATAGACAAGCCCCCACTTGAACATGATATGCCTACTAGACTTCTGTTGCCCACAGGATGCACATAGTATCCCGCCTGAGAGATGAGACCGGTGAAACTCTAGGGTCAAGGGTAAATGCGATAGTCCAGGTACACGGCAATGATGACACATGGAGGATCAGTCCAACCAAACACGGTATCCTGGGGTTAATCAAAAGAGTTGTCTAAGAGCAAGCAGGGATCAAACACAATGAAAATTCTAGAAATCACACATGATTAGAACAAGGAACCCAACAGTCCAGATAGCTGACACTATTATGGTCAGTGCAGCCATGCACCATCCGGGTTTAAATAGGAGAGGAGATGCCAGAGGCCTATTAAAAGGTGCAGTACTGTCTGTGAATGCAATCTAGCCCTCCCCATGCCTGCAGATGGTGGACACAAAAACCAGGCATGGATGATCAGCTGAAGCAGCGGTGACAACTGGTGACAATTTGGGAGCCGGTGCTCGCCTGAAGATGCTGGCACTGACGTCCCGAGGCCCTGACACACGACCTCCCCTCATTACATTCTGCCAGCTAAGAGACAAATTTAATTAAGCAAACAACACACCAACTGTTTAATTATTTTGAACTGTATTTACCAATAACGAGAAAACACTACACTTCGGACCCATATCTATTTTAATTGTCTTTCATATCATATTTTACAAAAAGATCTGAGACCATCAGAGGACTCACTTCTCCCAAAAATGGTGTCTATATTTGTACTAGCTTTGGTAAGTTTAACAATATATAGGGAGAATTATATAAATGACAAAATATAAAGTTATTATATTACAAACATTATATACATTAAGTATTTAACAAGGCTTTAATAAAATGATTCAAATAACAAAGGGATTCTCTTCCAGATGCGCCAACTTTCATGTTATTATGCCAGGTTGTCAGCCAAAACCCTACATTACCCAACACCTTCTAGAAGTACGTTATAATCACTATGCAACATGTTACGATATCTGTCTCTTTTAGTAATTGAAATGTTGTAAATAAAAGTTTCCAACCTTGTCGACATTTTAATGGAGACGAAATCCTTAAAACATTTCTAGACACATTCCTAAGCATATTATATTAGAGGTTACAGTAGATGGAGCTTACAGTAGCTCGATATGGAGGGCTTTCCAGGAATTCAGTCCAGTCCAGAAAAATATTTCCTCAAATTGCGGTTGCTTTTGTGATCTACTGGTAGATCGTGATACATGTGTTGGACCCCCAGCCATTTAGTCCATTATTAAGTGTTACCGTACACTCTGTGCTCGGGCGCCTTTCTATTGGACAGGAATCAAGGCGCAAGGTGATTTCCAGTCAATCCTTGACATTCAAGCAGGATTTACGGACATGTCCGTAACCTGTTTGACAGACCTGTCTTCGAGCAAGATCAGTTGATCCCGTTCAAAACAGGAGTGGTGATGTCAGCACTCGAAACGGCCATCTATGGAGCTGCTATCATATGGTGTATGGACACCTTAAATCTCACATGTATGAGAATCTTTCAAAATAATTCTTGATGATTTACTGCAGGGGGAAACTTATCAAAAAGCAAATAATCACCCTAATTTTTGCACCATTAGACTCATCCCCCCCCCCCCCCCCAAAAAAAGTGGGGGGAATCAGTGTGTCTTATGTTAAGCATGTGCGATCACCCGTGGCCATATTCGTGCCTCCATATTCCCTCTCAGTGCTTAGGTATAGCAAGGAAGTTGTCAAAGCCCTGTATGTTAGCTGGCTAATGCTGCTGCTTACATACACTGGCTCTGTAGGCAGACAATCTGTCCATCAGCATGGACAATCTGCTGGATCTATGGACGGATCATCCCCCTGCACAGCCAGTGAGTGGCAGCTTCAGCCAGCTCACATACACCCTTCTGCACAAGGAAAAATCCACATCTTCTCTGCCTCCTTCAACACCCACTCTACAGGTTGGAGCGCAGAGCTCCGACCGGCAGAGCGAGTTGCTATTATTTCAACTGGGATGAGAGGCTCCACTATATCGTCATTTGATCCACTGATTAATTGGCATCTCCCTTAAAAACTGTACCTTTATGTTAGTTATACATGACTTAGACTGTGACATATGACTCACACTGTGTTAGTTACAGTAAATGACTATGGTAGGGACATTTGATTGTTATTTTCGCTAAAAGACAGTTAGTGATGTGAATATGTATTCAGTAAAGCACTGATGTTTTAGTGCTATATAAATGCGAGATAATAAAAAAAGATAGTCTTTTGCTTCTCCTTGAGTTCAATGGGTGTATACAGTGTATACTGTAGTAGACAATTTAAGGAGAACTTGCCATTTGTGTTAATGAGAAAGGTTATGTTAAGTTTTTTTATGTGTATATTATTTATTTTACCAGTCACAGCTTTAGTTAGAGTAGCTTAAATTGTATATTAGAACTCACTGGACTTGCAATTTGTCATAAAACATAGTAGGTAAAAACTACTGAATTAAATCTAATCTATTACAAACGCATCAACACTCTATGATGCATTGTGGTGGCATGAATTCTGTGAGGATATTTTGACACTGAAAAGCATACAGGAAAAAATAAATGCAAGTCAAACATGATAAAGAGAGTAAATTATTTTTTTCAAGAGAATGACTTCAAGTATAAAGCTTAAACTACACAAGACCCCCATAAACAACGCTAATGTTCTGAAATGTGCTAAGTTTGCTAAACAACATTTAAGCTTGTAGTGTATGTTGATCGTAATTTTAGAAAACAATTTAATATGTAACAAATTCAACACCTGCACACACAAATATATATATTGTACAGGATGCCAAGGATGGGTCATGGTATATATGTGCCACCCATTTTTGGGCTGAGTCGCCTTTAAGGTAACCCCTAGGATGCTGGAGATGGAGGTTTTGGCTGCACAGCAGCAATAAAGTGAGGTCAGGTGATCTTATCAGGGGGAACACATGGTCTTGCTGAAAGACTTTTCATTGAAGGACAAGCTGGATTGGTTCCCCCTGTAGATTACACTGACTTTAAGAAACTGTAAGATGCCTTATTTAGTATGTTTGTTCTTTTTTAGCTTACCAAGTATACAGTGGAGGAAATAATTATTTGACCCCTCACTGATTTTGTAAGTTGTCCTTGATATGGACAATAGAGAATGGGTATGACCAAGTGCGTCAGGAATCAGTATCATACCTCAATGGTAGGTTTATTGTACAGTTGGCAGATAGCAATCAAAAGGAAAATCGAAAAAATAACTTAAATAAACAGATGCAACTGATTTGCATTTCATTGAGTGAAATAAGTATTTAACCCCAACAAAAAAGACTTAATACTTTGGTGGAAAAACCCTGTTTCAAGACGAGGTCAAAAGTTTCTTTCTTGTAATTGAATGATCAGTTTGCGCCACACATTTTAGGAGATGTTGGTCCACCCCTCTTTGCAGCATCTCTATAATCTCCTAATGTTTCGAGCTGTCCTCTGTGCAACTCTGAACTTGAGCTCACCTCCATAGGTTGTTCTCTATGGATTTAAGGTCCTGAGAACGAGACTAGGCCCACTCCTGACCATTAATGTGTTCTTCTTGAGCCACTCCTTTGTTGCCTTTGCTGTATTGTTTGGGTCATTGTCGTGCTGGAACAACCATCCACAGACCCATTTTCAGGTTCCTGGCAGAGGGGAAGAGGTAGTGTAGGTTTTGTTCGCTCAGATTTCTACGATACATGGCTCCGCCATTTCCCAGTTAACATAAGACGATTCATAAGTTTGTCCGGTGCCCTAGCAAGAAAAACCCCCCAAAAGCAAAATTCCACCCAACCGCCCAATGCTTGACGGTGGGGACGGTGTTTTGGGGCCATCTGCAGCATTTTCTTCCTCCAAACACAGCGAGTTGAGTTAATCCAAGAGCTCATATTTGGTCTCTCAGACCACAGCCACATTCCCCATCCACTCTCTGAATCATGTCAGGTGTTCAATGGCAAACTTCAGACGGGCATGCACATGATGCCTTCCTAAAGCAGACAGGGAACTTGACGAGCCCTGCCGGATTTTAATCCATTGCGGTGTATGTGTTTCCAATGGTTTTCCTGGCTGACTGTGTCCCTGCTAATTTAGTCATAACACCCCTAAATCCTCCCATGTTCTAGAATCTTATTCACCTTCTCAGAACCAATGACAAAACCCCACGAGTGAGCTCATGGTGGGGCCCAGAGCGCGGGTCCGATGAATGGTCATTTGGGCCCTCCCTCCATTTTCAACAATCGCACCACAGTTCAACCTTCTCTCCCACTTCTTGCTAATGGTTAGTTAGAACATTCCAGCCTGTGCACGGTCCTACAATTTTCTCGGACTCCTGGACGCTCTTTGGCCTTTCCCATGTGGAGACGTTTGGAGTCTGCTTGACTGATTCGTGGACAGGTGTCCCTTTATACAGGTGACTTTTAAGACAGGTGTCCTTAATGAAGGTGACTACTAATGAGTTAGAAGTGATCCCACCACTCTGGGGAGCCAGAACTCTAATGGTTGGTAGGGGTTCAAATACTATTCACCATCAATGAAGAGCAATTCATTAGCATCTTTATTAATTATTTTTCGATTTTCTTTGAATAGTGCTATCGCCACTGTTACAAAACCCACCATGGAAATGATCCTGTCTGAGACTATTTCACTTTCTTGTCATTGGACAAACTTCCAAAATCAGGGGAGGGTCAAATAATTATTTCCCCCACTGTAGTATCATTTATAATATCCCAGTATGACAAGCACCATCAAGCACCAGTTGCCCCAGTCTTGCGCAAAACAATGACATCTGAACAAAGCACAGGATTGAAGAGAACCAAAGCCCCCCAATAAACCAGTGTACCAGATCCAAGAAGGCAGAATACAGAAGGTAACCAAACAAGGGTTCAGGACAGGCTCAGAACAATCAAACAGCCAGAACAGAAAAGTTAGAAGCAGCCATGTAGCATAGTTCTCAGGTACAGAAAGTGCTAGAGGCTGTTTGTTAATGGGTGAAGGGATATCTGAAAATCACTTTGGATCTCATAGGTGACCTAGGATGGTTTAGGAACCGAACTATCTTGCATCTAAATCCTTCTGTGACAACACACATTACGATGATGCAATCTGTAGACCAGACTGCACAGCGTCAATGTGGAGGATTAAAAAAGGTAGTGGTGTGTTGTGCCTTTAGATGTCGAGCTGCCGAGGTTTTCTGTCTCTGTAAGATTGTTAAAATTGTTCATTTTGCCTAGTCTCTGGTTGTTTAGTGCTCTACACACCATTTTAATGTCAATACCGATATGACGGGCGTATAAACGAACTGGGCGTATAGACGAGTACGGCCCCCAACTTTTCCAGTAAAAAATTAGAGTTTTGTTCTATACTCGGCCGTATAAGACTACACAGTCTTCACCACGCACACGCCAAATAAAAAAATGTTATGTCTACTCTGACTTTCAACCCCAGATCTCCAAACCCTTAGAAGTCTGATCTTTTTTTGTATTAGAAGGATAGGTAATAAGTGAAAGCATGTATGCGCAGAGTAGTGCTGAATGCTAATAGGGAAGCAATATTTATAGGGGGCTATTAGTAGGAAGGATTATGCTCAGGACCTAAAAATTTGCATGGATATAGTCTTAGGGGTTAACTAGTAAAGCCACAAAATGTCAAGGTTCTCTACCATGCAGGGATTTAAGATATATGGTTTCAATGTAGGCAAGTTAAATGTTGCATATAGAGAGTTATCACGGGCCATTAAAAGCATTTGTCTGTGGCTGGAATTTAGCTGAAATGTAACTTATAAGTATTAATAGCTAGATGGTGAAACTCGGGGGTGTAAGTAGTAGTAGGTGAGCATTACTGACCCTGAAGAAGTTTCATCAGTTATACTATACATGGTTTTCCTGCTATGAATGTTCAAAGTTCCACACGTGTTTATGTGTGTCTCTGTGGAGAAGCATCCTGTATCGCATGGTACACACTGCTCTCCCTCGTTCGTTCGTTACAATGTATCTCAGCTACAATGTGATCTACTGCAGCAGGCTCGCAGCAGCAGACAGCCCAGATATACTGGTAGTTACTGGCTCCCCAAGATGGTCCCCGCTTCACCCCTGCCTGCGGGCATCCGGGTATATAAGGACGAACCCACTTTGGGGAGGATTTTAAGGTACTGAAAAGTCGTCTTATACGCCGGCATATACGGTATTAAATCCAGCAGGAGACAGAACTGTTAAACACACATCCCATATTTATCTAGTATTAGTTAATCTGATCAAATGATCAATTAATTATCATGAAAATGTGAATAAAGATAAAAAAATTTCAAACATGCATAAACATATGTGTGCAGTCATTAGAGACAATTTCATTTCATATTGTTTTATTTCTTATTGTTCTTCATTTTTTTTTATTGATTAAAAAAAATACATTCTTTGATTTTATGAGCATGTTAGTTGTGCTAAATGTAAGCAGAAGGCCTGGGAAGAAGGCTCCAGCACCAAATTGTCTTGGTAAAATACTGTCTGTAGTGAGGTATCTTTGCCAGATTTAAAAATGCTCAAGATACTGGTAAAGGCTGTAGACATCTTTAGTGGATTAATTAAAGAGCCCAGCCGTTCATATAAAAGACAAAAGCCTAACACAATCAATGCTGGAGAAGTCTTTGGTACCTAAAAAATAGAAATTTTCATATTTTTATGATTTATGTAAACAATAAAACAAAGCATCATAAATAATATAATAAATAAAATATGTGTGGTCATAGTGAGACACAATACCAAAAAGAGAAAGTTCACCTATGTATATTGATATTTCATACCATTTTGACTTGGATTATGATGTAAACCTTTTCTTAGGAAGCCTTATGTTAGGATAAAAGGAGGGCTCTACAGTCACGGAGGGGTTAATAGTCTTTCTGCATAACATGTCAATATCTTCTGACCTTTAGGATTCTACTCTGATCATAACAGGCTTTGCATAAGCATCTCTTCCCCAGTCTGCCTGTGAATATAACCTAATCCATGGTGCTCATTTGATAACTTAGAGCTCTCAGATAGCACCCTTCCTGGTTCAGAGATATCTCTTTGGTATTAAGGACATTGCTTCCCTATATCTTTTTAATATTAATCAGGAAATTCCTGATGCCCTGGTTATTACCTCTTATAAAATGCATTTGCACTTCCGCATTCACCATTATGAATCAACATTATTGCTTTTTAACTATTTAGGTAACTACAAAGCAGACACATGCAATAAAGAATATTCTTGAATATATATTCTTAGTGCCAAGTGCCATCAGCTGTCTAGATTTTCATTTTTCTTGTTCAACTATTTTTTTTATTAAGTTTTTCAAGTAAAATACAAGAAAACATTTAACAACTTACGAATTCAAAGAGGAATGACAAATCCAACAACAAGATTTCAAATAGAAAACAGGAAACAATAGTTTGTAGGATTATAATCAATCACATAAAGGATATTGATTCCAAATATAAACGTTAAGTGTCAGTCACTAAAATCAAAAGAAAACCTAAAATAAATAGATAATTAAAAAAGAAACAAACAAAGATGTGTATATTACATACTTAAAATATTGTATTTACTCTTCAAACAAAATCATATATAATTATAGTTTGCATATGTCTTTAAAATAATCACTTGGGCAATTTCCTCAATGGCAATATATTTTTTACTCCAACAAATGTGAATGTATTGCTTAATTACCAGAAAGTACATAATTGTTTCTGTACACCAAATACTTCTGCATACCCAGTTATTTACTTGTAATAGCACTAGCATTGATATCATCTCTGTTCTGCACAGGTCACACCCATTACACCTGCTGCCTTCAGAAGGCAGAAGGGAGCAAATACAAGACCAACAACCCTATACAAGAAGAGATAGCAACAGTGTATGGTCTTCATTACATAAAGTTTCACATTGGATTATTACACCTAAATGATCCAAATCCATTAAGATTAAAAGCACACCTATTACCTGCTTTGACACTTTTTTATTAACAACTGAAGGGGCAGATTGGAGACTGAAAGAAGGGTAAAAGGAAGTATGTGATATGTAGGTTTAGGTATCTGTATTTTTTATCTTTGTATTTTTATAATATTTGTTTCTATTCCAAAGCCATGTTTGGGCCCAGTTTGCTAGAGAGCATTTGGATGATCCAGAAGAGGCTTGGGATGATGTCATATGGTCAGATGAAAACAAAATAGAACTTTTTGGTAAAAACTCAACTTGTCATGTTTGGAGGAGAAAGATTGCTGAGTTGAATTCAAAGAACACCATACCTACTGTGAAGCATAGGGGTGGAAAAATCATGCTTTGAGGCTGTGTTTCTGTGAAGGCACCAGGAAAACTGATCCATGTAAAGGAAAGAATGAATGGGGCCATGTATCGTGAGATTTTGAGTGAAAACCTCCTTCCATCAGCAAGGACATTGAAGATGAAACATGGCTGGATTTTTCAGCATGATAATTATCCCAAGCACACCACCCGGGCAATGAAGGAGTGGCTCTGTAAGAAGTATTTGAAGATCCTGGAGTGGCCTAGCCAGTCTCCAGATCTCAAACCCATAGAAAACCTTTGGAGAGAGTTGAAAGTCCGTGTTTCCCAGCGACAGCCCCAAAACATCACTGCTCTAGAAGAGATCTGCGGGGATCTAGGGGAATGGGCCAAAATACCAGCAACAGTGTGTGAAAACACTTACAGAAAACATTTGACCTCTGTCATTGCCAACAAAAGGTATATAACAAAGTATTGAGATGAATTTGACCAAATACTTATTTTCCACAATTCTGGATTTTTTTCTCATTTTGTTTCTCATAATTGAGGTGTACCAATGATGAAAATCACACGCCTCTCTCATCTTTTTAAGTAGGAAAACTTGCACAATTAGTAACTGACTTAATGCATTTTCCCCCACTGTATATGCATTATGGAAAAGACACCACAACAGATCCATTGATTTCTTATGTTCTATTGCAAGAGGCTGTCAAAATTAGATACACAGAGGTTGTTATTCTAACTTTGACTTTTCATTCTAACATAACAATCAAATCAATCAGTTCAAACCATAAACAGAGGCAACACCACTATTAGCCCTGGGCTCCACTATCCGTTAAAACCCCTATGTTGAACGCAGGAATTTTACCCTCCCTGGCATTTTGCCCAGGTGCAGTTTGTTCGTAAAACACACTGTGTCTGTACTGGGATCGGGCATGCATGCTGGTGTATTGCTTTGATGCGGTGCGGGCTTGCTGATTGCTTCTGGTGCCATAGACCTGTGGAGGTGGCTCCGCTTTTCACAGCCCATGTGGGCACCCCCGATCAGCGGCCGATGTATGTGTATGTGTGTGTATGGCAGGGTAAAGCTGTTAGAAACCAAGAGATGCAACTTCAGAATCTTTGTTGAAATTTAAGGAATCTAAGGACAGCAATAAAAGCCAGAGATGAGTTTAACCTTCTGAGCGTTTGGCCCGAATTAACTCGGGCTGAGTTTCATGCATCATGAAACTCAGCCCCAGTTAACTGGAGCCACGCCCGAGGTCTCGCCATCTTCTGACGGCGGTTGGGAGCACCGGCATGTATGCCGATGCTTCCGGGTCCGCCCCCGATCGCGTCACCAGTGACGCGGAGGGGGCGGGGGTAGGCGGCGCCATAGACCTCCGTCAAACTGGAGGGGCGTCGCTTTTCATCAGCATAAGTCCGGCGTCTCCAGTGACGCCGGGCTTATGTTAATGACCCTCAGCTGAGCAGGAAATCACCAAATCATCACAATATGCTCCGCCGCGATTGCCCGTGGCACGGTTATGAAAAAACCGTGCCACGTGGCAAACGCTCAGAGGGTTAAGCTCTTCACATTTTTTGTTTTAGGGGGCTACTGAGACTGCTACCAATAGTGATGGCCAAACTGTCCACAAGGCAAGAAGGAGCTTATTATTCTTCCCACGGCAGGATCAGGAGCATTAAGGTCCCGTTAGAGGAAGTATCTTTTCACTAGAGACCGGGTAGAGAACCCGGTCTTCTAGTGAAAAATCGTCTCCGAAAACCAGAAGTGACATCAGTGACGTCACATCTAGCAATCAGAACCGGGAACTATGCATTACAGGTACCAGAAATGATGTCATTGACATCACTTCCGGTTTTCCTGATTCAAATTCCCCATGAACAGGCAATTATGTTTGTTGGCTACCATTATATTGAAATCACTAATTTCATTTCAATTTCATATTAGTGACCTATTTTCAAAGAAGGAAATAATTGTAGTCAATCTACTACAGATAGGGTAGTATCTTCTTGCTTATGGAGGAAATACCTATAACAGCAGTTACATTTTATTTAAATGGCAGGAAGGAAAATGTATTCAAAATTACTTTTAATATATGTTAACAGAAACTGTGGACTCACATTGAAATATTCTTCATGTATATGCCTTTGTACCAGTGAGCTTGAGTCTTTCATGTTATCTATTAAAAAGAAATGGAGCAGCTGACTGGTTACTGCCAGGGAAAACAAATATAATTTCAGTCTGGAAAATTAAGCCAAAAAATTTATATTCTGTTTTCGCTGTAATTAGAATTGCAGCAGGTGCCACCTAAAAGGTGACAAGGATCCTAGTTTGAATGTGTATGTGCAACAGAGTGAAACATACTGAAAAAGAGACATTTTACAGTGTCTTGATGAAAAGGACTGGCCTAATGCCCAGTAAGTTTGTCTAAATTTATTAGTAGGAAATATAAAGGATGGTAAAGTCAGTCTTGCAGTTACATTTAGAAATTTTAGTTCATCAAAAGATTCTTTTGAAGGCATGGTGAAAGGCTTCAATAACACACCGGAACATAAGATTATTCTGAGCTCATTCACCATTATCAAACCTCAGCAGCCAAGAAAAATGTAGTCAGTGGTTAACCATTTAGTATGTGATGAAGTTGGATGACTTCTGGTTCATAGGTGTGTGTATATGGGTTTTAAACAAAATAATGGTAACAATGAGATGTGTGAAAGTCAGAATGTGGTCCAGAATGTTCATAATGTCTAAACATGTCAAATGTGACCTGGGTTACCATAAAAGTCAGATCAGGTGGTTCTACAAAATGTAAGCATTTGACACATCCACAGTTATACTTTTCATCAGTTCCTATGGTCTTGTGCACAGTGTGTCCAATATTCTAGGCCCTGGCTTCATTGACTTATAGCCAGGTCCCTTTTTATCTCAGCCAATCCGTATTTTTCCTTTGCAGAACAAAACAATAGGTTTGCTAAAAATAAAAAAAGATTTAATGAAAAGGAAATTGCATTGTGAGGCATGCTCTCAACAGTGCAGGTCCAGAGTATTTTCTCTGACAAGGGTATAATCTCTTTTGTATCAAAAGAGATGCTGGCTGGTTGGACCAGGCACAACCTTAACCATCTGGGCACGTTTTTTTTTAGAGTACAACATGCTCGGCCATGATTGCCTGCCCAGCCGGAGGTTCTAAACATAAATCCGGCATCACTGGAGACACTGGACTTATGCTGAAAAAAGGCGAGGCCCCTCCATTTACATGGAGGGCTATGGCGCCACCTACCCCCGCCCCTCAGGGGCAGACCTGGAAGCATCAGCATGAATGCAGGTTAAACAATGGCAGTGTGTGCCTTCATTATGAACTATGTTGCCCACTCATTATGTACAGTACTCCAACCTTACACCTTAAATTTATAACAACTTAACATTATGAGTACTTTATGGCCAGGAGTGGACAGTACTAGGCCAACTGGCAAGCACAATTGTTATTTCATTGGGGGAAGGGGTGTTGTTCTCATACACCTTTATTCTGGAAGTGCTAGTTTCATTATCCCCTGCAGCTTAGTAGATTGGTGGGGTTGAAACTAATGCCTGCCATACACCCACAGACGGATGCAGACAGACGAGCTCCGATGAGCTCTGAAATGCAACATGATGACGTCATCACGTTGCATTCTGGGGCTGCATTAATCGGCCGGGCACCCTTTGTGTGCCTGCCATTGCCTTCAATGAACCGGTCGCCATTGAAATTAATGGCATCGGCCAGAGAACATCGGACATATCCGTTCTCTGGCCGGCCAAGCTGTGGGGCGACAGGGATCTGCCGCCCCATGTGGGCACACGCCGATTGGCGGCCGATTCTGCCGCCGACCGACGGCGCGAGCGCGCACGCCCGTCGGTCAGTGGAAAAATCGGCCACTAATCGGCGTGTGAATGCCAGGCTTAAGGTGACTTTTAACCATATCCTACAGGGGAAAACACATGTTTGCTTTACAACTATTTCATTAACACTGGGATTATTTACTTTATGAAAGTGGTTTCCCTTTGAATGATGAAATAGTTGATGTCTAAAGCTAGGCATAGATGGGACGATCTCCCGTCGACTGCCGAGCCGACCTAGCGGACGTGATGACATCATCACGCACGGCCGCTAGTGCCGGGAATCAGCCGGGCCCCCTTTGTGTGCCGGCCATTACTTCGGATAGGAACTGCTGTCCCCATCTGAACTAATGCGATTGGTTCTGAATTATTTGTCATGTCGGATGACTGTGCGATCCGACATGATGGCAAATTTTTTGTCAATATGACCAGTTAGCACACCCGATTCCCTGCCGACCCGACTGGCTGTCAGATGCTGGAATGCGCACGGCATACGATTAGCTGTCG
Source organism: Ptychadena robeensis (assembly GCA_036250615.1). NCBI lineage: Eukaryota > Metazoa > Chordata > Amphibia > Anura > Ptychadenidae > Ptychadena > Ptychadena robeensis. Next base: position 27,001,219 of record CM070041.1, read on the forward strand.
AATGGGGCAGGAATCAACTCGTCTATTTCCAGCTTAAGGTATCTGTGGTCTACATTAGTACACTATAAGCATTTGGAAAATGTTGCTCTGTGATATTCAATATATATATATTGTTGTCCTTTACAGAATGTTCTCAGTTTGTTTCGGTTAATGATTACATCAACTGATGAAGAAGAATGATTTGTAAAATAGTGGCCTCACTGAGTATCCCTACTATTGTACCATCATCCCGACCACCCACTAGTGGGTGAGCGTCTCCTGGGGTCATCAACAGACTTCTCTATTCAGGGATAGTGTCGGCCACATAGGTTGAATGGTCCGGAAGAGGTCCAGATTGTAGAAAGATATGCTTCTTTGCTGGCGGTCCTCACCCACTAGTGGACTCGACACTAGGCACTGCCTACCGGAGGGGCTTTGCCCACCAGACTACTTTACGAACCCACTACGTCTCCCCCGTGCCTATATAGGGGATCATTTCTGGCTGTCCTCACCGAGATAGACACCCTCATTGACCCTTTGTCCATTGGTTACTCATTACATACTACATTAATACGAGCTCACCGTAATTCATTGTTCTAAAAACTCTCCTGATGAAGCGAATATAACCGCGAAACGCGTTGAGATGTAACATGAAATACAATGAGAATATGAAGCAATATTGTATGAATATCGTTGTCTACTACCGGATCTTTATTAAATGGACTGTTTTTATGTACAAGTGTATACAATTGTTTACTAATTTATTATAGATGCCTGTAAAGTCCCCTTTTGCCTACCCACACATTGCTGTGTAGGTAGGGACATTGGAAGGTCCTCTCTCCTTTTCTTTGGTTGTTTGATGAAAAAGAATGATGTCCCTTTAAGAGAAAATATATCCACCATATTTATTTCATGGTCATGATACCAATTAAGTGTATTATCTCATTTTATGGTGTTGCTGCTGTTTATAATTTCGGGTTCTCTAGTTAAAAAGTTGCCATATTGGCAATGATGTCCTATTTATTATTCAGCAGGATCTGAGCTGCCAGTTTGATTTCAGGGCTCCCTGTTTAAAATCTTCATCAATTAGAGGCAGCATGCTTTAGGTGACATTAATTGTTCATGGTAATCATTTTGAATAAATCCACATAAATCATGATACCCCTGGAACAAATAAAACAATACCTGTGTGAATTATATTCTACCACCTGCTTCATTGTATATTGCTATACTCTCTTTTAGCTTCCCATATGTGCAGATACAGACTTGATTTGCTGGCATTAGTTCATAATCTCTGTAAAACTGAATGAATGTGTGTTCCATTTTTCCTTACTTAGCCTAAATGCATTTGTTAATAATTTTTTTTAAAGTGTACTATAAAAACAAAAAGGATAATTTAGTAATGACTTTAAAAGGCCTATTGGTTCCTTAGGCTCCTACTTGACTTTTTAGGCCTCAATGGTAGCATGTGTCTTCCCTACGATTACCATTATCCATTCATTATGAACTTCATAAAGTTGTGATAGGTGAAGTGGTGTCCACTTAAAAAAAGGCTGAGAAATGCATCAACGCTGAAAAGTGAGCTTTTCATGGCACAACTTGCCACTTCTTTAGGATGAATGGTTTAGATATTTAGTCTGTAAAAGTAGGAGAAAATAAGGCTACAGATATAATGGTAAAACGGTAACCAAGTGTGTTAGAATACATGAGAACAGGATGCATAAGGTGATCCATAAAATCATCAGATCAATTACAGTCGAAATGCTAAGTACGTAAACATAAATATATAAATAAATAGTGTGTGGTAATGATATATGTATTAGCAATTATAAATAATGATTCATTATGATTAAAAATATATATGTTTAACAAACATAGAGTACCAGGGTCATCTGACCACCAGCAACCCAAAGAGTAAGTAACAACAATCCTTACAACGTCAGGTCACCACCATACTCTCTCTGACTTTCTGACTATAGCCTCTTGACAGCTCCTCTAAAGGGCCTCTTTTCCCCTGCTTATTGTCTCTTTCTTTTATTTTATGCCCATTTTTTCGTTGAACCCTTACATTGGGTGAGCACCTACAACTAAGCCATCTCTAAGCATAAAGTTTTGATAGTATTTCCAACCTTGAAATTAGAAAATATTTTACTAGCATAACTACTTGGCCAAAAGTGGATGCTCTAAATATTTTCATCAATTTGCATCAATCGTTTCCAGTGAAGGGTACACTTAAGGCTACAGCATATGTTTTGGTTTATAGTTTTCTTCCAATTGTGCAATTTGGGAGAGGTTCTTTTCTTTGTTCCTACATTACTATGTGCACAAATAGAAATTATGTTATATGTTGGATGTAGGGTGGTTGTAGACCCATGTTAGTATGTGACCTCAGGAATGCACTTTGGATCATTAAGCACATATTGTATTCCCACAAACAATAAATACAGAAATATGTAGAAAACCTCAAATTTCTCAAATGAGTGGATAAGAAAACAGCACTTAATATGAAGGTGTGATGGTCAGATGTCCAAATAATTTTGCCCATATAGTGTGGAGGCTAATTTGCAATTTCCCTGTAAATTGAATCACACTGACTTAAGCTGGCCACCGATCGTAAGCGAATCCAAAGAAGATCCACATAAAATAAAACAAAAGACAAAATACTCACTGAATGAGTATCTTGTCTGTTGTTTTTTTTCATTTTTTTGCATTCCATATACACCCTCCCCTCATACTGACTCTATTTTACTCTGCAATCCTTGCTCAGACCCCATACACCCATTGAGGGCTCTTCTAGCCACTGATATCACTGTAGCTGTGTAATCACTGCTGAAGGTTGTGCGCAAATATTTATTATCTTAGTTTATCAACATGTTGGACAGCTCGATTTTTTAATAGATTCAAGCACAATCAATCTCAGTAAACGCGCACCATGCTCAATTGTGCTTGAATCTATTAAAAAAAATCGAGCTGTGTATGTCAAGCTTAACAGAGGGCACTATAGGATTGGTGAATGATTGACTGCAGGAAATTTAAACTAAACATGTCCCATCCTGCGTCAAGACAGCCAACCTATCTGGGGTGATAGGTGAGCCCAACAGGTACACACATGTGGATGAATTGACTTCAAATTCACAAACAAAAAATATTAGTTAAGTCAAACATAGTACACAATTAAATAAAGTATAAATACACAAACCATTAACACTGCCAGGGATTCATGGAATTATTGACTTGTATTTACATAATTAATACCTTCATCTAAAATAATTAATTACTATAATTATGGTGAAGGGAAATGGAAGTTATTCAACTATTTAAGAATTAATGTGCCACATCCCTTACTATGATAGACAAAATATTTTTTTACATAAACGGGGAGGACCATAGGGCCTCACCCAAAGTAGTAACACTAGACCGAGCCCTAGTGGGGACTTTTTTAGGCACAATGGTTTGATTCAATTTAATAGATTACAAGTTCTTATATAAAGCAAATACATTCTTTATTGAAACAGTTTCTACTGTCCATGTTCACAATATATCACAGTTAAAATGGGTAGTTTCCTTAGGGGCACTGTGTGGTGGTGTATAGTGCATACATTGCCCCTTCCATTCTAAGATTTAAATACAGAACACTGTCACAAGGTACACAAAAATGGATAGGTGCAACTGCCTACGTGTTTCACCCTAATAGGGCTTCTTCAGGGAATATTCATATCTATGTTAAGTTTGCAAAAATACATTGTAAGAGAACATGATTAATAGGAATGGCTGAACTGTCCGCAAAGCGGACATTTCGGCCGCGACATGAATGTTTACACTCTAGCCGGCGAACAGTACAGGCGTTCACCGGCGAGAAGAAGCTCACTATTCTTTCTCTGGCAGGATCAGGAGCAGTAAGATCCCGTCGGAGGAATAATCTTTTCACTAGAAGACTGGCTTCTCTACTCAGTCTTCTAGTGAAAAGATTATAAAGCCGGCTCCGAAAAACCAAAAGTGACATCAGTGACGTTACATCCGGCAATCGGAACCAGGAACTATGCGTTCCAGTTACCGGATGTGACGTCACTGCCAGTTTTACTGATTCAAATTCCCCACCAAAAATCTGCCCACAAACAGGCGGACGTCGTACTTGGCCATCACTAATGATTATGTAATAAAAGATTCAAGAAGAAATGATCTCAGACATGATATAATTCAGCAATGTGTTTTCTGCAGCGGTGTGCACTGAAGGACAGTCCCTTGGCTTGCGTGGACACATACCAAGGGATCTTTTCTGGACATATATTATGTTTGAATGCATGTCTAATACTTTTGAATTATCATTTGCATATCTCTTGTCACAAGGTCCCTTATATGGTTGACCTCGGCTCCCCACCTGGGATAATTGGATCAGTGGGTGCTGCCCGTCAGGGCTGGCCTGGGGTCACCCTTTGGGGACACCCCCTTGCCTCTTTTCTCCCCTCCATCTCCCCTTCCCATTGGAGTTCCATTCGTGCTGCCAGGTGGGTTCAAACCATCTGCCCATGGGGCCTTGTGGTGACTGCTGTACCTGCTTACTCCAGGGCAAGCATCCTTTCACTTTCACTAGAACTGGGGGGATGGGTCTGGTTGTGCTGCAGAACACACATTGCTGAAGTATATCATGTCTCAGATACTTTCTTCTTCTTGTGTACCATGCAACAATGTTCTGTATTGAAATCTTAGAATGGAAGGGGCAATGTATAGTGGTTGCACTATACTCCACCATGCAGTGCCCTAGGGAATCCCATTTTAATTGTGATATATTGTGAAGATGGACATGAACATATATTGTGAAGATGGAAGATGAACTTGTAATCTACTGATTTGAATCAAACCATTGTGCCTAAAAAGTCCCCACTAGGGCTCGGTCTAGTGTTACTACTTTAAGATGAGGCTCTATGGTCCTCTCCTTGTATGTAAAAAAAAACATTTTGGAGATGTCACTTATGTCCATCTACCAGTAAGTTTGCCTAAATCTGTTTGTCCATTTAACCTCTTCACAAACTGCAAATGCTTCTGTCTAAGGGTAGCCACATCCCCCTTATAGATACAATGGAGAGAGTATAACCATTCTAAGGCAAAAAAAAAGTAAACTGATGCATTCACAAACATCTAAAGAGTAGGAGTGATGGTTTTCTATATACAATAGGTATTTTTCAGGTTTCCAGATATGAGGGTCATTTACATTTCTTAAGTATAAATGTAGGATAGGAATTGTATAATTATACTTTATGTAAAAGCACCATCTAACAAGTTATATAACTAACGTATATTATTGGAAAATTTTATTACCCTGGCCTTTAATGTCTGCCCATATCCAAGATTACTGGTTGATCTAACTGGCTTCATCACTGTGGATTATACTGGAAATATATAAATGAATGTGCTTATTATTAAGATCTTGTATGCACACACTTCTTTTATTAAAGCTTCTCAGAAGCCGTCCAACTTTATAAAGGATGATAAAAGCTTTTAATGTGCTCTTACAGTACTATCAGAAGAAATTTTTCAGCTGCCAGTCATTTCGTTTCCATCTGCAGACCCTTCTAGCACTCTATGGATAGTAACTATTAACCAAACCAAACAAGAGGGGGATAAGGAGGGTATGATGATAGAGAGGTTTGTAGTATGCAGTAGGACATAGGAGGGAAGTATGTACAAGAGTAGAATGAGAAGGGTATGATGACAGGAAGTTGGGTAAGGAATATATAGGTTTGTAGTATGCAGTAGGACATAGGGGGGGAAAGATATAGGGAGAAGTATGTACATGAGGGGAAAATGAGGAATGTATGATAGTAAGGTAGTCTGCATTAGGACATTATAGCAGATTAGGGTATAATACATTTTTGTTTCTTGGTAAAAATGTTTATTGTTATTAAAAATAACTGAAAACTAACTTGTGACAGGTTTATTTTTTGGAGAAACCATTGACCTGTTAGACCCCTTCTGCATTAAGGTGGGGTCACAGAGTCCCAGGAGAAAAAGGTCTGTCCAAAGAAAGGGCAGCTTGGGTTGAGTCATTCCTCTAAATTATTCAGTTGCTTTTAAATGAGAGATTTGAGTCCTTTAGTAGTCCTGTTATGCAAGGCATAAAGCTTTACTCTGGCTAAAAATATAAAACATGACTCCTATTTGTTGTTTTCAGGTCAAAAATAAAACATAAATACACTAGACATCTATTAAGTATCACTATGTCTTAAGGTCCCCATACACGGGTCCGTTTCCCAACGGATTCCGGGACGATCGATTCCGGGCGCGTGCACGTCAATCGATCGTCCCGGAATCGCGTGAAGCCCACCTTGTCCGTCCGATCACGTCCGATCGTTCGGGGGCCCAGAATCGGATTGGACAGAGAACCAACATGTTGGTCTTTCTGATCCGATTCAGCACACATCAGGGGGAGTTGCCATTTGGGAAGTAAGCGATCGGACACGGAATCGTCCAGGAATCCGTGGGACAAGGTGGTATGTAGCGATCGGACACACTTAATTGGCCAATCGATCAGACCTCCGATTCCCGCTGACATCGCCGGAATCGATCGGATAGGTGATCGATCAGCCATGGAATCCGACAATGTATGGCTAGCTTTAGTCTGTGCACGTCCATCAGTTGCATTCACTATCAGTTGATCCTCCAAACAGTGTTGACACTGCAGGTGACATCACATTTAATGTCTCTAGATGACCGTATTCCTTTGTGTTTTCATTTAACCTTGCCCATATTGATGAAAATCCAAATATTAAACCTTTACAGTTGTGTTGGTTGTAGTCCCTGTTGTGGTTGTTTCTGTTAATCTCCTATGTCTCAGTGTTTATAAAGGGCACAGAAAAATCAATACAACACATCGTCAATGCAGATCCCTAATACCATGATAAATTAACAGGGCTGTATTGATATTTTTGACCAAGCTTTTAAAAATTTGCATAACAAAGATAATTGGGCCCTGGAGACGGAATATGTCTATTGCCATTTTAATGACCATAACTCGTTCTGGCTGTTGTTACACTGATCTCTCCTTAACAGAGGCAAATTATAAGACTGTAACTAAATGACTGTGAAATATCTGAACCAACCTACTATGTCATTTTACTTCTCTGAGACAATGTTCACTTTTTATAATGATCAAGATCTTTTTTTTGTGGTGGAAATAGCCACAAAGTAAAGAAATAGCAGGACCAATGATTTTTATCTCTCTCTCTCTCTCTCTCTCTCATCATCACCATCTGATAATCATCAGAACACATTTTATGACCAATTCATGCAATCCCAAAGGGTTCACATACTTTTTCTTGCAAATCTATCTATCTATCTATCACATTTAAAAAAAATATATAAAATAAAACAGATTAACATCCCAAAAATAATAGTAAGATTGCATCAAACTCATATATTTAGAAATGTACAGTGTAACATACATAATGTGCAAAATATCCAACGCATATAATGCAGATGCAGGTATAAAGTCTGATATTCATGATGTTGACAGAGGTACACCCCCCCCCCTAGTGAGTTGTGTATATTTGTTAACTACATCCTGTTGCGTTGTGCACATATTTCACCCAACAGATGAATTTATCTCTGCGGTGAATGCAGATGTCAATACTTGACAATTTGCTGACTCTTAAACCCTCCTGAAATTCACAGCTGCCTGTCAGGTCAGGCGATTCTTACTGAAGGTTTATTTTTAGCATCATTTGCTAAATAGGAATTGCCGGCCAACAGGAACACATTTTACTAAAGTGGTGAATCATTTGCATCTTACACTGCAATGATAGATGATCCAATTACAATAACACCATATCCCTCATATTTTAATCACTTCTGATTAAACTGGATTTAACTATTCCAACAAAGGTTATTTTTACAGTATGTATAATTGCTAGGGTTGTTAAATCAAAATATAGTTACAGACAGGAAATAGATATGGCAGAATAGGTCCACCTCATCCTAAAGCTGTTAAGGAAGAACATGTCAAAAAAAGAAAGTAGAATAAGTACCATATTTTGTGGGCTTTATGATGCACCACAATATAAGACAGACCCCTATATACAGTTATATACAGAGGTGCATGCTTTTTCTCTAGTAACTCAAGCTCAACTGGTGGCTAGTAGCACGGAGCTACCAGCTAGCAAGCTCAAAGTACAAGAGACAGAGAGGTAGACCTCGGGTGGTTCTGCCTTCTGACAGCTTCTCCACTTTATGGAACTCAAGCTCAGTCGTTAGCTCTGTGCTGACCTTCACTTTCAAGAGATGGAGAGGCATAGAGAAGAACCAACCATGGGTGCACACATATTTTACCACCATGTGAGGACCCCGGCTGTACCGGTCACCGCCTGCTGGTGACACTGTGATTGTCCATCCATTGGTTGGTCCCACAGTCACCAGCATTCCTGAACCCTGGACTTTTGCACCTGTTTTGTTCCTGTCTGTGAGTGCTTCATTAAATCCGTTTTTGACACCACCCCACCTCTGTCTGGATTTAAGTGTGTGTTTCCTGTCTGGTCGCCCCCTCTGTACCTGATCCTGACACACCAATTTTGTTTGAAAAAAGTGTGTCTTTTAGACTGAAAAATACAGTAATAGAATAGGTGAATTTATTGAGCAAAATTAATAAAACACCCTTCGATGTGTTTCGTGGCTACTAGTGATGGCCGAACTGCCCGCAAGGCGGACAGTTCGGCCGCGAATAAGCATGTTCGCCCTCCTTCTCGCCGGCGGACAGTACGGGTGTTCGACCCGCCCTGTCCGCCGGCGAGAAGGAACCCTCTATTCTTCCTCCGGTGGGATCATTAGCAGCGAGATCCCGCCGCAGGAAGAATATTTCCCTGAAGACCGGGTAGAGAACCCGGTCTTTCAGTGAAAAGCTGGCTTGTGAAACCCGGATGTGACGTCAGTGACATCACATCCGGTTAGCACAACCAGGAACTGTGCGTTCCAGGTGCCGGATGTGACGTCACTGAAGTCACATCCGGGTTTTCCGATTCAAATTCCCCGCCTAGGGGCGGGGAATTTGAATGTGTCCGCGAACGGGCGGACGGCGGACTTTTTTAAAAGTCCGCTCCGCCCGTTCGCGGACGGACACGGCCGAAGTTCGGCCATCACTAGTGGATACTCTGGCCACTTCTTTAAAAGTAGTTATAACGAGTCTCAATTGTATAGATATACAGTGGATACATCCTTAAGATACATTTAAAGAAATTGTGAGGAAATGCCTGCGTATTTACATACATCAAATAAATGTATTGATCATTTCATAAAGACATACAGTATATCTATATATAAATACATATATATAAAAGTGACTTCCAGTAAAAATAAAAAAAACAATAACAGAAATACCAATGATAATACTAAATTCATGAAAAGTATACCCTAACCAAAGGTACTAAATACCTAAGGGAAGCTAAGCAAATGGCATTGCAGGCACAAAGGTTCAGCGTTCAGTCTGTCTGGTTGTGATTGTAAAAAGGCAATTGTAACGTGCTAATAAAGCTTAAAATATATATCATGTGGTTACAGTACGTAAGATATATGTAAACAGTATGTGGTATAACCCACACCTAAGTAACCACCCTGGAACTATTTTCACAGTGATTGTATCCTCAAAGCAGCAATAAAATACAAAAACCATCAAGATTGAGATTGAGATTGTGTTGCACTCAAATAGTTCTCCAATCTCCAATTCGTTTTGCCCCTTGGGCTTCTTCAGGGCAATAGATAGGATAAGTATGCTGTATATATATGCTATCATATATCACACAGCTTGTATCAGTAGGTGCCGTCTGGATGTATTATTGCTTTAGAAATGCAAGCCAGATCCATGGGTAGGGCAATATGGTAACCCCCAGGGCAAGGCGAACCACGAGCATGTCCACTTTAAACTACCCTGTTTCCCCGAATATAAGACCTACCCAGAAAGTAATACATACCCCGAAAGACCTAGCTGCTATCCCCCCCCTGTGCTTCTAATATGAACCCTTGCTTAAAAATAAGACCTACCATGTCCTAGAGACAGCTTCCATATTTAGAAAAGACATGGCAGGAGGCGTTTTGTCACCCAGAAATAAACCCAGAAATAATCCCTAGTGCATTTTTGGCACCAAAAATTTATATAAGACAGTGTCTTATATTCGGGGAAACACGGTAGGATGGACAGGGCATCTCTTGGGTCACAGAGGTATAAATGAATAACGTAGTAACAAAAGATAAAGATCAGGGTGCACGATGGCAATAGAAAAGAATGCTGTCCAGGAGGAATGTTTCCCCCTGGATGGTAGTATTGCCATTGTCAGGTGACACCACAGAAAGCTGGGGGTTACCATATTGCCCTACCCGTGGACCTGGCTTGCAATAATACATCCAGATGACACCTACTGATACAAGCTGTGTGATATATTATAGCAGATATATACAGCATATATATCTCCCTGAAGAAGCCCAAGGGGCGAAACGCGCCGGAGATTGAACTATTTGAGTGCAACACAATCTCAATATCCATCTTGAACACATTGGATGCTGGATTGAGCACCATCTAGGTAAATGCGATACCTCAGTGTGTTTGGATGTGTTTGGAAACGGTGCCATAAACGTTATATTTATATATATATTTTCTCTGTCAAGCAATTTATGTGCTCATTACTCATTGTGTGTACTTATTGTTACTAGATCCAGCCTGTTGTATTGCCTCCTGATGAAGCCCTAGGCGGATGTAATGCATTGAGGATGACTTGGACTGGTTCATTTACAAACTCCATATTACATACTTGGAAAAGTTTTCAACCTTGTGTGGATTACGGTGGTACTCTTTTTATTTATTATGAGAAACTGGGCGAGCAGTATGGGTGTTCAACCCGCCCCATTCGCCGACGAGAGGGAGCTTAATATTCTTCCTTCGGCAGGATCAGGAGCAGTAAGATCCCGTCGGAGGAAAAATCTTTTTACTAGAAGACCGGGTAGAGAACCTAGTCTTCCAGGGAAAAACTGGTTCCAAAAACCGGATGTGACGTCACTGACATCACTTTCAGTTTTCCCCGATTCAAATTCCCCGCCGAGAGGCGGTCAAATATACATGAGGTAAACCAAGAGAGCACAATGCCCTTGAAAGTGAGTGGATTTACAGCAATTCGTTTAAAACATTTAATAATTGTATTTACTAGCATTGCCTGAGCTAAGGAAACAAATTCAAAAATTGATCCTGCTCTGATCCAATATTTCCCAACCTGGGCTAAAAGAAATGCCAAGGCAACATTTCAATGCCACAATTACAGCGTGACTTTTAGGAAGACATTCAATACTGTGGGCAACAATCTAACATTCAATAATGGTGTCATATGTCCTGCGGTTCAGAGATGAAACCATACTGGAACATACTGAAGTCCACAAGTGCTTTAAGGGAAAGAGGTTTAAAACACACACAGCTGTACTTGCTGCTTCTTGTGTCTTCCTTTATATTAGATTAACCCAGGGTTATCAGGTGGCACCCAGACTTGTTTTGGAGACTAGTAAACTTCTTGCCCGAATACTTTTGAGGACTTTCCACTCCCTGTGCTGTACCACCCACCAGTCACTCAGATTCTTGAAGCAAGTAAATGCTTTACACAGGCCTCTGTTACTATACGTAAAGGAGTCCACACATGCAGTATTATTTACAGTCTTTTTCTGACAGGGCACAGTCCATAGAGTAAACAGTTACAAATGACTGAGGCTCTAACCAAGGTGGAGATGTGCTGATGATGGTAAGTGGAGAGCTGTCACTAATCCCAAGGTGCTTTATAAAGGGGAGTTCTCCTTCCTTAAACCCTAGCCCAATAGGGAACACCTACATGGTAGAGGTTATTTTTGTGGTCCCTAAGGCCTGGTTGCTAGGCCTAACTCTCAAAGGGACCGCTTGGCTGAGTAAACAGGATGTTACTCCAGTTATTGAGGGTAGGCAAAGACCTTTGACCCCCTCATATCAATTATATGTATACCTTTTATGACACCTCAGCACTTCCATTGTACTGGGCAGAACTGCTTACTGTATAGAGAAAACATTAACTGTCTCAATGCCAAACTAACACAAATTCTAGTGGACGTCTGTTACACTAAAAATGACCTCTCCTTTCCCACATTGCACTGGTTGACTCCGGTTTGCTTACCACTTTATTTTTTAATCCTTTGCTGTAGATACAGTTGACCTTTCGATAATTAAAGGTCAAATAATGCTGGGTCATATAATCATAACTCTTGAATCACAGGAAAGATATATTGGGGTTCATAGTGAAATACCTATATAACCAGGAGATCCCAAAGTGGAAACTCCGATGGTGAAATATCAAATATGCTTTAATAAAATTATATTATAAAATCTCAAACAGTATAGAGCATTGCATCAATAAATTAAGCTTTCAGTGAGTCTCCATAAAAAGCAGCTATACAAGCACCACCTATGACAAAGGGTTAACAGACTAAATATTATCAGGTTTGCAATTATAAATCCCATTTGAAGAACTCACATAAGTATATGCATGTCTATATACAGTCAAGCCCATAATTACTATTACCCCAGGCAAATTTTTACTTTAATTTACTTTTATTTAATGAGCAAGTTATATTTTGATGGGAAATGACAAAGGTGTCTCCCAAAAGATAATAAGGCAATGTACAAGAGGAATTTTTGTGGAAAAAAATAAATAGAAAAGCCTTTATTGGCTATTACAGCAATCAAATGATTCCTATAATTGCAGACCAGCTTTTTGCATGTCTCCACATTAATTTTTGTCCATTCACCTTTAGCAATGATCTCCAAATTTTTCAGGTTGGAGGGTCTTCTTGCCAACACAACTTTAGCTCCCTCCTCAGGACTCTGGCTGGGCCTCTTCAAAACGTTAATGTTGATGTCTGCTAACCATCCTTCCATGTCCGCCTCTCTAGCGTCATCAATGACATCGAAGAGGCAGGGCACCATTGACTTGAAATGTCTTTTTTTCTGCTTGCAACTCCACTGTAATCAATAACATCGGGGATTTGAGGGGAGGAGGATGGGTAATGATTGCAAATTATATTTTAATCTGCTGTGATTGCCCGTAGCATTCTTTAAAAATAATGCACAGGGCCTCACTTCAAACTCAGCAACTATTAACCAAAAGAAACAGAACAGAGAGGAATACACAGTATGCTAATATATTAACAATGAGGAGTCTTAAAGTAGCCATACACGGGTCGATTAATTTGTAATGCGTTCGTCAATTCATCTTGTGTGATTTAAAATGGATTGTCAGTCAAACATGGATCTATTCAACACCATACAGTGTTATTGATTCCCAACCAATTATTTCCTTTTCTGAGTTTGATGCACATACTCCATAGTACAAACGAATATGATTAAATGGAAATACCTAGAAAACTGTCAGATACTTGTATGATGGACACAAATCTACCAATCACTTATCAATCGATTCATGGTCGATCTTACCAGGTGAGCAGGAATCAATTCCCATTTGATCGACATACAGGGATCAATTTTTTGGTTGATCAAATGTTAATATCAAACCGTGTATGCCTTTTTGCTATTTTAACCGCAATGCCTAAGTGGGGCCAGAGAAAATAGGGCTACAGTGGGTTGTTGCATATTCAGGTGAGAGAGGAGGCTGAAAGTTTCTATACCCTGGCAGGATCAGGATGAAGTCACATGCCACCCCACTAGAGACCTGGCACGGGTATGCGGCTAAAAAGGCAGCAGCTCAGATTGTTTGCCATAGCAGAGGCCTCCCTTATATACTTCAGAAGCCCAGGGGGGTCATAGTTCAGAATCTTAAAGGAGACAGTATACCTGGCTGTCATGAGTTACATTACGCTACACTTTTCATCACACAGTGTCACATCAGGTACTACAGTTGAACTTTTTTTCTGTATTCTGCTCTATTGGACACTTCTAGTCCCAATCCATTCAAGTACAAAAGTGGGTGATAGGTGCCCCCAGTGGGGCTGCCCCTGCTGTGTTTTTTCTCCTATCCTGCCTGAAAGTGAAACCAAAACACAGAAAAGCTACCAAGGCTTGGCAAGCAGCCACAGGTGACCTGTTCCTTCAGCTCTCTCGCCCTGCTTTGTGTTCCACTGAAGCTCTGGCAACTGCAGTGTGTGCAATGTTCTCACCAATTCCAATGCATACCTGTCAACTTTAATGTGCAAGAATAAGGGGAAAATACAGGAAGTGGGGTCCCTGGCGTACCTTCCGTTATTTGGAATGTGTCTCTTCCATGTTTCAAATGTAGGAAATGGCTAAATTCATTATCAGATTTAGTTATTGGCTGATTTAGGAGGAAGAGAGCATTCCCTGCTAATGTCCCACACCGGACATTATCAGCACAAGCGAGGTGTAACACCCCCTCCTTTCTTAAATACCCTGATTTCAAAAATCCAGGATTTATTGAAAATTTCTCTTTCCCAGCCAAAATGGGAAAGTTGACATGTATGTTCCAATGAATGGGAAGGAAAGCATCCTGATGTGAACTACAATGCACAGCATGCCACATTTCTGTGAGTGCATTTTAATGAATTACCATAAATGTTGAAAGTGAGTTAGTTGTGCCAACATAATGAAACTCCATAACAAAAGCATTTACAGTGTATTTCTGCATATCCCAAACTCGGCTTTTACTTGAGTCAATCAATTTTCAGGGGGTCTAATGTAAAATTAGGTACCTAACCTTTTATTCAAATCGGCCTTTTCCTAAATATAAATTCCAATTTAGTTTACTTCTCAAATATATCATCTCTGAAGATTTCAAGGACTTCAATCGTTTTTTCCATTTTTACAGGATGTAATTGAAACATCTGAGTTGTAGAGTCTGTACTGTATAAAAAACATTTTGACATAAATCGTCATCCTTCTATATCAGATATCTGAGAATGGATTGTGAATCTGGGTTTATGAACAGATTTCCATCTGAACCATTTCAGGTTATATTGTAGTTAATCATCTGACAATGAGGCTTGTTAACACACTATAGCTATTTTTTTCTCCTCTGTTATTTCTTTGGCTCGATTGCTGTAATGTTACTATACCCAGCTTGCTGGTTTGGCTGTTCCCCTGCCATCCGCCTACTTGTAGCTGTTTGATCTTAAGGGCAGAAGGCAGGAAAAGAAAACCAAACAGAGCACGCTCCCAGTCATGGAGATTTATTGGTCTCGGGTCTGTAGCTGTATCAGTAACATCTTGCTCTGTTATTTTTAAGGATATTGCCACTTGGCAACAGAGAGGGATCAGATGTCAGTGTGGCTCACAAAGGAACTAAATCATAGAGAAATGAATGGCTGACAGCTGGGCAATGGAATTATGGGAAATCCAGCTGTAACTTTACTGTACATATAGATTATGTAGAGAATTTAGACTGCAGTAGTAAATGCCACTGTGAGTTAATGAATGTAAATAAGTCAAATTGAAGAAAAGAAATAATCCAGCTCATGTTTGCATATAACATTTTGCTTGGGTGTCTGTACAGCTTTTTAAACAAAACTTTGAATCATACATTAGTCCTTTACCCAATGGGAGTGTAAATCTAAAGTTCTTACTGCAGGAATTAGGCGGGGGGGGGGGGGGGGGGGGGGTTCTTCATATGTTGGGATCCCCTCTGCTAAGCATATTGCTTGGCGGGAGGTCCCAACAGAGCACATTCACTCACCTGCTCTGCGGTTGCTGTGTTCTCACAGCGATGAGCCGTTCTGCCAATGCAGGGCTGAACGTAGTCCTGTACGTTGAACCTCTGCATCGCAGATATCTAAACACAGCATCCGCCGAGCAGCTAAGTAAATGTACTCCGTCGGGATCCCCGCCAAGCAATGCACATAGAGGAGGGGGTCCTGGCGGATGTGGAAACCCCCCCTAAGGCTCCACTGTGTATTAAAACCCTGTGTTTGACGTACGTCAATAGATGTGTCTACACATCTGTTGGTGTGATTCGTCAGCGTACATTGCATTAAAATCAATGCACCCATAGAAAAAAAAAGAGTCTGTTGAAACACAATGGTATGCGTTGTTCAATGCGTTTATCAATCCATTCATGGTATAAAAACAAACACAAAAAACCCAGTTACATCACAAACGCATTCCTTAACGCATCCCTGACGGATTCCTAATGCATGGCTTAAGCTGGCCATACACCTTTAGATCTCTCTGTCAGATATCCTTTAGATCTACCAACAACTATGTAGTGCCGGGTCCTCTGCCATTGAACACAGGTAGACTTGATGGTTTAGAAAGTCCCTCATATTACATGGTTTTGGTAAGACAAAAATAAATCTAAAGAATATCTGACAGAGATACAGATTAAACTGAAGATCAAACATGACAAGGGTGAGCCCAAAATGTATGTTCATTTAGTTTTATTCTTAACTGTGTCCCAGCAAGTTGACAGCTCAACTGAATAGAAGCACCTTGACAGTTTATGATGAGATTATGTTCTTAATATTTGGTTATAAAATAATCTACTATAAATTGGATTAAATTTAAAAACGCCAAATAATGTGCAATTTTGCAGCCTCAGTGCCTGAGAAATATGCTTATGTAGCCACTTGTAGTATTTAAGAGGTCCATAGGTTCTCACAGGAGCAAAATGGAGAGACAGGAATAGAATGTTGTCACCCTCTAAAAGGATGACAAGATTAAACAACCGCACAGACAGTGGGGGATCTACTGTAAAGATTAAAATCATTTTATAATACAGGGTGGGCCATTTATATGGATACACCTTAATAAAATGGGAATGGTTGGTGATATTAACTTCCTGTTTGTGACACAGTATATGTGAGGGCGGAAACTTTTTAAGATGGGTGGTGACCATGGTGGCCATTTTCAATCCAACTTTTGTTTTTTCAATAGGAAAAGGGTCATGTGACACATCAAATTTATTGGGAATTTCACAAGAAAAACCTTATTCTTTCATGAGTTATTTACAAGTTTCTGTCCACATATAAAATGTGTTCGATGTGCTGCCCATTGTGTTGGAATGTCAATGCAACCCTCTTCTCCCACTCTTCACACACTGATAGCAACACCGCAGGAGAAATGCTAGCAAAGGCTTCCAGTATCCGTAGTTTCAGGTGCTGCACATCTCGTATCTTCACAGCATAGACAATTGCCTTCAGATGATCCCTAAGTCTAAGGGGGTCAGATTGTGTGAAGTAAATATGTTGTGATGAGCAGCACAGGCAATATTTGTATTCACAAAATATTGCATATTCTTCATCTAATAATCGCAACAAATTCATAATTTCGAATTCTCCAGTCAGTATTACACCTCCATTGTGAGATTTTTGCAATAAAAAGTGCCAATAGTCGCACCTAAAGAGTCCCGACCTAAAGGTTGAGAACCACTGCCCTAAGGTTTGTATATGTTTTATATATATATATATATATATATATATATATATATATATATATAACTTTTCCACCGAGAAAAGAAATGTGTGTTGTGTTTTCATAAAAGTGGAGTTTTATATGGGAATTTGGGGGCCGTTGGTAAGGGTAACGAATGCTGCTCAGCACTACTCTGGCCATGTGCAATCTTTGCTTGATTCACTCTCACTACTGTATCTACCCATGATAAAGAGGCATGTACTACCTGTGTGTGTAGCATTTTGCTGTTTGTACTTGACACTGCGAATTTAGAAAAGAAATTGGAGAAATCCTGGCAGAGAAGTGTCTATGCACATTGTCTGGAGGTGGCCACACTTCTTCACAGCTGTGTCCTAACAGACTGCATTAAATTTTTCAACTTTTTCTGGGAACCAGGGTTTTGTAATAAATGTTTCTTCCAGTGGAGACATCTGGTTGGCTCATAGAAAGTTGCACACAGCTACAGCAAACCTCTTAGATTTTTTTTATAAAAGAATAAATGCATACAAATTGTACTACAAATTATGTTTGGCTGTTTTTACTGGATACCATACAGTATATAAAGTAAGACTATAAGTAATGTTTCAGCTGAATTATCATTTTTATATTTTATACTTTGTATCTATTCTTATTTTTTGATAGAAGACAGCAGTAGGCAGCAGTCTCTCTCTCTCTTCCCTTTGCTGTCTACCAATAGTACTTAACTACCATAAGCCAATTCCTGCTAGTTTTAAAGAAAAGACTAACCACTGACCACCAATATTAAAGGGACCACAGACCACAACTATAAGGGGTGTTAACCACTGACAACTAATAACCAATATTGAAAGAAGCTATAACACCAAATATCAAAATAGAGACAATAGTACTGTTAGAGGATCCAATGACAGAAGGCCACTAATAACTAATATAAAGGGGTTACTCCCTACTGATTACTAAATGTAGGTAGGGCACTAACCAGTAATCACCAATGTTAAAGATGGGTGGCACTTACCAAGAATATTTTCACACACAAGCATTTAAGGAGGCAGTTACTAGTAACTACCAATAAAGTGGTACATATTTAGTACAGTGCATACGCTTGACTTCTATCTGTTGTGCTTTGCAAGCGATTGTGCAGATTTTAACATTATTAAATGATTTTAACATTTAACATTGTTTTTTATCTCTATAGGTGCTTGTTCCTAAGTACATTAGTTATGCCCTTTGATTTCTATCTCTGTCCTTGTCATGCCCATTCTTTTTTAAAATTTGCTCCTAATGCCTACTCACATACTTGATACTCAGGTCCTTCTTCAACACCACTTCCTAAAGCCACAACCAGGTAATGAGCCAATATGTTAGACTGAAAAGTCTAGGCATCATCAGAAGTCTTTTTTTGAGAAAATGTATTTTTATTCAAATGTTTCAAAAATAAAGCATACATTCAACCACAACAAACAACAATACAATAGAAGAAGGTAGAATTGCTAAGGTACAGTCACGTATCGGCATCCTCATAAGAAAAAAAAAATAGGCACAAAACAGTATATACTCCAGACCCAAAAGCTATCAGAAGGCTAATGAAGAGGAGATCCCCCCCCCCCAGTGATAGGGCCTATGGTCCAACATTATAACAGCATACCAGAGTCTAATACAGCAAAATACCATAAGGGCTGCCGACAGGAAACAGCGAGCAGCAGCTAAAATCAAGAACAGAAGTCAAGAAGAAGCACGGAAATAAGAAAGAAAAAGAGAAAGTGGAGTAAAGTATAGTCTCACCCGTCCCGAGGTGTCTGCCACGAATGACCCGAAGGCAAGCGTTCATCCCACCGAGACCAAACCTCTTCAAAGCGGGGCAAGGTGTTATGAAGGCTAGCCGTAAGCTTCTCCATAAGGCGAACATCATGAACCCTGTCTAGGAGATCTCGATAGGAAGGCGGAAGAACCTGCTTCCACCTACGCGAGATCACACAGCGAGTGGTGGTAAGCACATGAGTCATGAGCTTACAGCATGGCTTCAAGTGACCTCCAACCGGGAGGCTCAGCAGGTGAGTAGAAAGGTCCAGAGTAAGGTCCGTCTCTAATAAGTCCGTCAAAAGCCTATTAACCTCAACCAAAAAAGGGTATATGCGGGGACAGAACCAAAACATGTGTTCCAGGGTACCCCGAGATGACCCACATCTCCAGCAGGAATCAGGAAGTTGCGGGAACATATGTGGAGGCGGTCAGGAGTGTAATACCAAAAAAACAATATCTTATAGAAATTCTCTTTGTAAAGGGTACAAAGTAACGATTTCTGGGCCACCGCCCATATCGTCTGCCAAGCCTGGAGTGGCAGCTCCTGTCCCAGGATGCTTTCCAACGGACCATATAGGGGTGCTTAGTATCCTGTATAGGGCAGTCAATCAGCAGCTTGTAAATGTCAGAGAGAAGACCCTTAGCCGAGGCCCCCTTTTTACATAACTTCTCAAAGTGGAATAGGGGCGGAAACACTAGCATCTTGGACAATGACTGGGAATAATGCCGTAATTGGAGATAGCTGAAGAAGTACGACTTGGGAACTTTATTTTTACGTTGGAGGTCTGTGAAGCGAAGAAACAAAATGGCAGTTGGTATAAACCATGGCACCTCCATGGGTGCTGAAGTCCCACCGTGAGGCTAGTCGGGACCAAAGGGTTGTACAGGAGAGACATCAACAGTGATGCCGTGGGGGACAGATCAAAACGTTGCTTGCAAAAACGCCAGATGTCCCTAGTGAACTGTATGGGAGCAAGCAGATCCCTGTTGCTCAATAACACAGAGGAACCCCAAAGCCTTGCGTTGGGATGAGCCGGGGCAGTCCAGAGCTTCTCTATTTTGGTACATTTGTTGTAGGACAGTAACGTGGTGACCCCAGTGGTGAGGGCTGCAGGGAAGTCCAGGGCACCCCCCCCCCGTATATTTCAGGGCCATGGCCTGGAGGATCTGATCGGGGAGCAGAGGGTGGGGGGGGGCATAGGCCTTCCAGGCCAGAGGACTCATGTGGCGGCGACTGGGGGGAAAAGCGTGCATCCCCCGACGAGTCCTGCAAATCTGATGGCGGGGAGAGGGGGCCGCAGCTGCTATCCTCGCCTCCCTTCTCCTCCGGAGCGCTGGGAGGTCCCCGGCGGAAATGCCTAAAAAGCGTGGCCGGCCGGCTGTGGGCGCCATCTTGGATTCGGCGCCCGGCTGAAAAAAGTCAAAAATCAGGGGTGCCCGGGTGGAGGGGGTAGCCCCCAGTCTCCTGGAGGATCGGGGGTCTTTCTGGGGCCGCTTGGTGCCCATGGAGGAGGGTGAGAGCGGCGGGAATGGCGTCAGTCGGCGGGTCTGCCCGGGAGCCCTAAGAAGATGCGGCTTCCCCGGTCGGCATCTAGACCCCCCCCCCCATCATCAGAAGTTTTAAGTTGTAAACGATGCCATTGCATTGCCGATGCCAAGATAGCCATACACGGGTCAACCTTTGCTCAATTGATCACCCTGTGTACTACCACAGACTGTAATCGATTTGTTTGCGATCATACTGCAATACCTGGAAAAACTCAGTTATTTGTACGATCAAGCAAAATGTACCAATATGTCCAATTACTTTACGATTGATCGTGTTAATTTTTTGGTTAATCGTAGCAGAATTGTGGGAAACGATTTACGATCGTTTCAATAAAAAATCGGTGGTTTTAAGTTGATTGAACAGAAATATCTAAAGTATGTCCACCTTAAAAGGAAGTGTTCACTTCAACCAAGGAATGACATTGAAGATGATGCTTCTTTTTAGTTAAAACTTGTTGCCCAGGTTTAGGTGATAATTCAGGCCTGTCAAACTTTTTGTGTGATCTTAAAAAATTAGGGGGTGCAAGCAGCAAAGAGAGGGAGATATGTCCAGAGTTCAGCTGAAAAGCTATTCTAACCACTGAGTAGACATGAAAAGTAACTTAGGATGGTTATTTGGACCCTAGGCTGGCACTTAAATATAACATAACATAAACAGATGAGTACATTTGTCACACTGTCACACTAACCCCTTATTTGTATAAGCATGATCCATGCATTGTAATAATGAGCCCCTTGTTTTGCTGCTCCCTTAAGCCCCCCATAGACAGGCAGACTCCTCCATACAACTTCCATGAGACTTACCAACAACTATGTAGTATAGTGACCTCCCTGATAGAATACATAGTGATTGGAGGGTGTAGAAAGGTCCATCTATTACATGGTTTTGGTAGAAGAAAAGTTGGTTGTACAGAAGTTGCATGGAGGAGTCTGCCTGTCTATGGGGGGCTTTACACTGTCTTAGCTGCATTTAAAAAGCATTCATAATAAATAATACCAAGCTGCATTTGTTTGTGGTATTTCTATCTGCTTAAAGTTCAGCCTTAAATGCTTGTGTTTTTTGTTTTTTAAGACAAGTGTTTGTGACTTTGACTAGTTAATGCTCTCGATAATTACCCTTAAAAATAGATGTTTTGAATGATTACAGCTATGTCTATTTTTGGTTAACCTCTGCAGTCTTTTCAGATTCGGTTTATATTATGTTATAATTGTTTCCAGCATCTCAACCCCCGGGGTGACTACTTGTATAATAACAGGCTATATTCCTATAACTCTTTACGTGCTTTGGAACTGGGATGCACAACAATTACAGGACCAGACCTCAGCAGACTTTTGCAATTGCTTGTCCCCTGCTATACACAGACTGTGGCTGTGGTTTAATCTCAAAGTACATGTAACCGTTTTGTCAGTCCAAAGCAAACATATCAAACAAGCAAGCAATTTCACAGAAGCGGCTTACATTTCAGAATACTCTGCACTCAAAATCATTTTGGGTTGATCTTAAAGTCCTAGGCTTTATACTCTTTATACATCTTTGTTGGTTTGTATTGCAGCATATACATAAATTAAATCCAGGATACAACTCAGGTAACCATTTATTTTGTTTTGGTTGCTGGGCTTTTGAAGGTAACTTAAGCCCCCCATACACCTTCCTCCATACAACTTTCATGAGACCTACCAACAACTATGTAGTATAGTGACTTCCCTGATAGAATACATAGTGATTGGAAGGTGTAGAAAGGTCCTCCTATTACATGGTTTTGGTAGAAGAAAAGTTGGTTGTACAGAAGTTGCATGGTAATTGTATGTGGTGTATGGGGGGCTTAAGAGTGTTCGATGATCTTAATGGGATATAAACTAGGACATGACTATGTATCCTGTTAAGTCCAGGACCCTCATTTAGCTGTGTTCAAGGACAAGAACTAGATATTATAGACAATAAGATGCTTGTAAAAAGTTCAAATAGAGATAAATAAAAAAATTCAAATAAAGATATGTGTATGCAGCAACCAAATGGCATGCTTGTGGTTTAGTGGATCTCAGATATAACAGCTGTGAGGGATTTTAAAGCCCCACACAAATTGACTGGTCACTAGAGAGGAGAGGCCGTCATACTAAGTCATCCAAACTGACTTAAGTCGACAATTAATTTTTGAAAAATACATTTAAGGGTTACTTACTACTACTACATACATGGGATGATAGCTAGCAGTTGCCAATTTTTAGCAGGTTAGGGTCCCCAAACTGAGCATCTGAATGGATTAAAAAAAATGGAGGTTAAAACATGTTCCCTCTCCTAATAAGCTGGCTTTCTGCTTCAAGTTATTACCTTCCTTCCTCTTTTCCATCAGTAAACCAGTACCAAAGGCCTTTTCTGTTTTTTTGGAATGTACCTATCACATATCCCCACAGGTCATGGGGATCTGTGTCTGTTGTTTTAACAAAGTCTCCCTCCTGTTCTGTCCATTTGTCTCAGAGGACTAAAGTGTTCTTCAGCTGCTGGCTGCTAGCAGAATTTCCCTTCCTTGTCAGGTGCTCCTCCCTCATGTCTCCCTCTTTAAGGAAGTCTCAGGCAACAGGAAGTTGCTTATTCCCCGGCTTCTGATCCTCAGCTTGTTGCTCAGACTGCCTTAGGCCATGTTCCCATTTAGACTATTAATCGTCTGCACTCGTCGACAGAATTGCCTGGTAATCGCCTACATGACTTTCAATGGGCTTGTCCCCATTGATAGGATCGTGCCGATTGCAATTGGGGCCATCATCAAATCGCGGCTCCTCGTGTTCTGATGACGGGCAGGTGGCAGCCGCGATTGTTTTGCTCTAATGGCACCTATAGACATGAATGTAGGTGATTTACAATCACAAATCGTGCCCATTCATTCTCTATGGAGGCGATATTTTTTAATAATGGTGGTGGTTTTTTTTTTTATCGCCTGGTCAATCAGCTGGTCAATTGCCTGGTCAATCGTCTCGCAATCGCCTGTTGGCGGTTCTGCAGGCTATTAATCGCCAGCACAGACGATTAATCGCCCAAGTGGGAACATAGCCTTTGTCTCATCCCTTGGCACTTGGACTTGGTAATTTTCTGCTGCTAACTGCTGCACCTGAGGGCCACAACCTGGGAATTGTCCTCAGTAAATTCCATCACCCCTTGCAGGGTGAACACCAGGTGGCACCCTAGCTCCTCAGATTGCACCTTTGCCAACTGTGCGGTTTGTCAAGTCATATCATCTGTGTCACCCCTGCTCTGGTGTTACCCGCCGTGACAGTACCTCCATGATTGGTGACACTTGTGCATCTGTGGACAATTTATAGCAAGGAGGGAGGAGCAACAACAAGTAAAGAATAGCAAAAAAGGACAGTATAAGACACTACAACAGACATGGACAACATTTATAATATGTAAAATGTGGGTGTTTAGGTAAATTATTGCTTGCCTAAACTTAAATATTTAATGTAAACAAGACCAGAACTATATCCAATCACAATTGAATTAGTTCATACCAGCATTTACTTCATTAAATTACAATAAAATATTTGATTGAGCTAGTACCAGCTGCTTTTTGTATGGTAGGTGTGTGAGTAATTGGAGTAATTTGAAACAGTATATTCACATGGCTTTAAATGGCCTCTTCCCATATTACTATCACAAAGAAGGGGAACCAGATGAAGTGGTTAACTAAATCTGTGGGTGGGTTGGCCGGGTGACTAGATGGGGATACATACTTTGGTTAAAACATACTCTTTATTTGATATGATTAAAACATGGAAACCCCAACAAACATAGAATTAGGTTAAAAATGATATACTGTATACAGCCACAAATTGACCAGGGTGCCGCAGTAGTCCACAAAGGGCTTTCAGAGCCTGCACTGGATGTGTCTGGCCCCTTGGCAAGAGTATCCCCTGAGGTGTTTTGCCCCTCTTAAGGTGCCCATACATGGGCAGTTTCTACCTCAATAGATGAGGGACCAAATGCAGCATGATGAAGTCATCACCCCTCAAAGGATCGGCGGGCACCCTTTGTGCAAAGTATCAGGATTGCCTGGGCATTTATGTTGGATCACCGTGCAAACAAACAGTACAAACTATGCCAAAGGAGGGGAAATAACCTGCCCAATCAACCTCAAGGCTTTCAGATTTGGGTCTTATTATAACTAGTAGGGTGATTATTGGTTGTGGGGGAAGAGGGCACGTCCCACCCCACATATTATCAGCACAAGCTGGGTGGGAACTTAGAAGGGATAGTAAAGCCCCCTCCCTCCTAAATTACCCCGATTTCAAAATACAGGATTTCGTGAAATCAAGCCAAATGGGATAGTTGACAGGTTTGGGGGGTGTACTTTTTCCTGGAAACAAGCTTTAATTATAACTTATTGTACATTTCTTTATTTCTAATATTTTGAAAAGTTAGTAGTA
>CM070041.1:27036789-27048337 GCA_036250615.1 Ptychadena robeensis
GACTCCCTGCTCCTGACACCCCTGCGCTAATCCAGGTTCTGTGGTGAAACATAACACTCTTCCTGTGACTGAGCCACCTTAGCACTAAAAGTTAAAAGAAATCTATAAATATACTGTAAGAGTACTTCCGAACACAAGTATTTTGCATGGATTTTGTGCTTTGGACAGTACAAGAAGTTTATTACGTATCTAATGTGTTTATGGAGAAACATGAGAATTTTCTAGTGTATGAATTTTACATAATAAAGATATGTTAAGCAGCTTTCAGCAGCAGCTATATCTGCAGTTATTCTGTTGCCTCATTGGCAGAGCACACGCCTGTTTGTAATGCATCCCCTTGCCACTTAGCTCTTGCCAGGAGTCAGTCTGTCTATGATGGTAGAAGGTCTCCTCTGAGGCTGAATTACAGCCTCTGCTAATTAAATTGCTTATTACAACATACCAGAGAGGTAATCTTCCTTAAAGTGGTAGTTACTTGTAATGAAAAGGACCATTCCAGACCTTTTCATTGGACCGCTTTATGAACCCTAAATTGGCTATCATTATAGTGTTAAAGGAAGAATTCCTCTTCTGCTTAACAACTTCACTGCCAAATAAATATGCACTGAATTGTGGCAGCACAATAAAAAATATCATTTCTTTTCCCTTCCCTCATGTGTATCTGTATATATATATATATATATATATATATATATATATATATTGCTAATCAGTCATGTAGCAGGTGTGTACAGTCAATCGGTTAAACCGTCATCAGTCGGGAAATGTTTTGTCGTATAAGTATGTGGCTTGAACCACATATAAAATCAGTAGAGTTAGAATGTT
The DNA here is from genome assembly GCA_036250615.1 of Ptychadena robeensis. Classification (NCBI taxonomy): domain Eukaryota; kingdom Metazoa; phylum Chordata; class Amphibia; order Anura; family Ptychadenidae; genus Ptychadena; species Ptychadena robeensis. The sequence goes on from CM070041.1 coordinate 27,037,615, forward strand.
GGTAACACTTCTGTCCCAGTCCTCAAACTTAGCATTGCTAATAATTAATAAATATAGAAAATTTTAAAACAACCTTAAATAGTTTTTTTTTCTACATGAACGGCATCTTAAGCGCTTTCACAAAAGTTAAAATAATAGTATTAAGTACTAAATTACAGTAAAAAGGTAATTAGTGGGAAACATTTTGGGATAGGTAATCCAATTGAGAAGTCAAGTGTTCCAATTACTTTGCATGCAAGTCTAAAGTAAATTAGATTTTAGAGAAGCGAAACTTGTAATATTTGGGCCCTCATCAATCCAGATTTCAATAGCAACTTACAGTTTGAAGAAACTTCACAAAAGGGTATGCATTCTACAAAGTCCAATGAAAGAACACAGCATAAGATTCAACTGACTATGGATGTTGTACTTTAAAATACCTGTTCTAGACTAAATTGGGCAGGTGTTCATGGAATATTGCCATGGAAGAGACTTCAGTTTTTCCACAATAACTTTACCTCCTGTCTTCTATTAAAGACTACCTGGATATAAAAGAAAATAAAATATCTGATCTTTAATGTATGATGCATTAGTTGAGCTATTAGCTTCATAGTGTGCATTATGTGTTTATTACAACATAGAAACTGCAATCCAGCTCCAAAGCCTTCTCCTAACTGTGAAGAATAACTCCTGTGAATAAAGGTGTCTAGCTGGTAATGATCTTTGGCAGAATGGCAGAATGCCTGGCTGTCTAGCTTTTATCTAAAGCTAGCCATACACGTGTTGGATTCCATGTCCAATCGATTCATCATCCGATCGATTCCGGCGATTCTGCCGGGAATCGCAGGTGTGATCAATCGGCCAATTAAGAGTATCCATCGCAGCATACCACCTTGTCCAAGCGGATTCCGGCACGATTCCGTGTGCGATTCCACCTCCGATTCCACCTCACAAATGGCAACTCCCCCTGATCCGGGCAGAATCGGATGAGAAAGACCAACATGTTGGTTCTCCGTTGGATCCGATTCTGAGCCCCTGAACGATCGGACCTGATCGATCGGATAAGGTGGGCTGCATGCGATTCCGGCACGATCGTTTCGCGTGCACGCGCCCGGAATCGATCGTGCCGGAATCCGGTGCGAATCCGACACGTGTATGGGGGCCTTAAAAGTCAAAGGGAATTTTGGGGATGAATTTGATTAACCACAATAACAGAGGGGCAAAGATGCAAGTTATTTTTTGGAATGCCCAAGTTTCAGTCTGGAATAATTGTGGTGCGATGTAAAGCAGACCAAAGAAAACCCAGCGCTGAAATATGGTGTTTTATACAGTCAAAGAATTAAAAGTACTTGAACCCCTTCCGGTTTGTTAAGTTAGTCCACCAAGAAATGATCAGTCTATAATTTAAATGGTAGGTTTGTTTGAACAGTGAGAGACAGAACAATAACAAAAAAATATAGAAAAATGCATTTCAATAAAGTAAAAAATTAGTTAGCATTTTCATATATTAAATAAGTATTTGATCCCTTTGCAGAATTAAATTTAGTACTTGGGAGTAAAACCTTTGTTGACAATCACAGAGATCAAATGTGTCTTGTAGTTGGCTACAAGTTTTGCACACATCTCAGGGGGGATTTTGGCCCCCTCCTCTCCAAGTAATAATTGTTTTGGGGCTGGTGTTTAGCAACTGGAACCGTCAACTCTATCCACAGATTTTCAATGGGATGAAGGTCCGGAGACTTACTAAGCCACTTCAAGATCTTAATATGCTTCTTTTTGAGCCAATCCTTTTTATTGCTTTGGCCATTTGTTTTGGATCATTGTCAAGCTGGAATACCCATCCACGACCCTTTTTCAATGCCCTGGCTGAGGGAAGGTGCTTCTCGTCCAAAATTTTATTGTAACTGGCCCCAGTTATGTACTGATGTAAAAAATTCTTGAAGATTCTCGATTACGAGGATATGGCATTCAAATTCTTGAATACATCAATATTCTCAATAAAATTTGCAATTAGAATATTCATGATCAACACTACTCCTGAGTAGTTCTGGCCTGGTCATACACCGTTATCCAAAATGTTTCTTGTTCTTCTTGTTCTTCTTCCTCCAAACATAGCGTTGATCCATGGGCCCAAACAATTCTAATTTAGTTTCATCAGTCCACAGAACACTATCCCAAAACTTTTGTGGTTTGTCCACATGACTTTTGCCATACTGCAGTCGATCAATGGATGGATGGATCAATGCTATGTTTGGAGGAGTAAGAACAAGGCCAATGAAGAAAAGAACACCTTGCCTAATGTGAAGCATGGCGGGGGGCCAATCATGCTTTGGGGCTGTTTTGCTTCTGCAGGTACAGGGAAGCTTCAGCGTGTGATTAAAGGCTAGAACATTTTGGAGTGGTCATCACAGTCACCAAACTTAAATCTGATTGAGAACCTCTGGTGGGACTTGAAGAAAGCAGTTGCAGCGCACAAGCCTAAGAATGTGACTGAACTGGAGGCTTTTGCCCAAGAAGAAGACACTTGTGTCACGCTATGCTTCACAGTTAAAAGCTGTTATAACTGGAAAAGGATGTTGTACTAAGAATGAATGTCACTTGGGGTTGAATAAAACTGATAATGATGTAGCACAGAAAAGACATTTGTGATTATTTCATTATCAATGTTATGTTATATTTGTCTGACTTACAAGTGTCTCTTTTATTTCATTGTAAACAAGATGACTGAAATGATCAAAATCAATGTCAAAATGGCCAAAACACTCAATTTCAGTGGGGGTTGAATAATTTTGAACACAACTGTATGAATAAATATGAACAAAACCACATAGTTTAATTACTTTGGAACACTCGCGATATCCCATTCTATTCCATTTTCCATGAACCAGTAACTATAGTGCCAAATGAACAACTTATGAATATATACTCTTAGTAAGCTTTATATATATATATATAATTTACTATATATATAAGCTTTTTCTGACAGTATTCCCATACCAATGTTTTATTTAATCCCATCTAGGCTTTTCTCATAGCTTAACACACAGCCCCACCAAAATCTGATATTGCTATTGTTTGCTTTGCATCTTCAGACTGAATTACTAGCTACCTTCTTATATCTATAATATATACCTGCAGTGGTTTTACTCCCCCTCCTACAAGGATGCAATAAACGCATAACATTTTTTTTCAGATAGATTTCTCGAAAGCACCAAAAAAAACCCCATAACTATAAAAGAACAGCTTTAAAGCCCCATATACACCTTAAGATCGATCCATACAATTTGCATTAGATCTACCAACAACTGTGTAGTATAGTGGCCTCCCTAATAAAAAACATAGTGATTGGAAGGTTGAGAAAGGTCCTTATATTACATGGTTTTGGTAGAACAAAATTTGATTGTACAAAAATTGTATGGTAAGATTGTAAGGTGTATGGGGGCCTTTAGATCAAACACATCTCAATAATGCTGTACAGGAGCGTTAAGTTTATTTCTTGATATCCTACATATAATGTCATAATTTCAATCCTAATATAATGGCTTTTCCTTTTTAAATTTTTGCTAAAAAAACTAATATTACCAACTTGTCAAACAAATGATTTAAAACTAATATAGAGGTAAAACATAATAAAAGCCCTTTATTTTACCATGTGGTAACTTTGCAACACATGGCTAAAATTCTTATTCGATATAAAAATCTAATATTAACCAGAAACAAACCAAAAATCCAAGATGCAACCTTAAGAGGAAGGGGATTGCTGGGCCCCCAAAACATGTTGGACTGGACTTTATGAGACCTGTGTATTGGATTTTGATTTCTGTATCTTCTTTACTATACACACATTCCAGGGAAGAACTTAGAACTAAAAGGTGCCTTTCCCCAAGCATTTTGAAAGTGATTTCACAGTTTTGACAGTATCTAGTGATATGGGGTTTGACCCTAATTTCCATTTTTATGATAATGCATTATAATGTATTATTACGTAATTTTACAACCCTCTTTTGGGGCAGAACTCAGGAACTCTTGCCACATATACGGGGCTCACTGGTCAGGTTACTAGCATCTGTCTTTGTCCTGTCCAGTTGTCCCTCCACCAGGCATGTGTGGACTTTTAACTTTACTCAATCAGGTTCCACCCTCTGCAAGCTCTAAACACCACACGTCATGCTAATTACCGTGAACGGGTTAAAAAAGTATTTTGGAATAGGGTCTGGTATGCTCTGGAAAACGGGGACCCCAAACCAGACCCCTTTTGCCAAGCCTGGAAGGAAAGGAAGGGGTTGCACCCCATCCCACCAGGCCCATATCTCAACGAAGGGGAGACCCTTACTAATTCGGAAGGGGGTTTTAAAGAGATTTCCTGAAAATTAAAGCAGAGACTGAAAGAAGTATTTGGGTTACAGTTCTACCATTCCACATAGTTACCTAAAAAGTGCCTATCGCAGATGTGGCATCAAAAGCTTCTATTAATAATTTTTATATTTTTCTTTTTCTTTTTTAAATATCCTGTCCACCCCTATGCCGGGTGGCCCTTGTAGGCTCTTGGTCTGGCCCCTATGTCACATTTAAAAACCCATTGTGTTCCACAAGTCAAAAAGTTTGCCCACTCCTGGTCTATCTAATGTTGTAATCTATCTTATCCCTCGAAGATCATCCCTCAAAATGTCAATTGTCACATGAATGGGGTCTTTCTCCTGGAACGCCAGCAAAGCGTCTGTGTTCCACTAAATCCACCGACTGATTGAAACTTCAAAGACCTGGCTCTCCACCTAGCTGTTCCCACAGTCACTGTGCATGCGCAGTGTCCTAACATTTACAGTCTTGGCTCTCTTTAAAACTCCCTCTTTGGGACCTCTGTACTCATTTAATAGGGTGAGGATCCCCCCTGATAATCAAAAATCCCGCACCCCACAAACCCTGACCACACTGTTGTGGTTGAAGATTTAATGCAGCCCCTGAGAGATACAAAAAGCCAGCATGTCATTCAACTTGGCTGTATTCACACAAAAAACTATGAATATTAGGTGGAGTTGACCTTTAATTCTAGAGTTTTGTTTATCCAAGTGGATTAAGAAGAATGAAAAAAATAGAAGTCTCTCCTTTGCAAACTGGTAGTTTCAAGTGATTGCAGGTTTGCTACTCTGGCAAATATTTATTAAATCAACCGCCGTGTATTTGTTTAATGACAGTTTAAACATGTGCAGACCAATCACACATATAAAGTTATTGTGCACAACATTTGCATTTTTACAAGTGTTTATTTTAAAATCATATTTTCCATTTTTTAATGTTACTTAGACTGAAAAGTCTGTAAATATTTTACAATCTTAAGGGGATAGATGTGAAAGCTTACTGGTTGTGTACATTCTCCTGAGACTAAATTGCATGCTAGTGACAAGCCAGTCACAGCTGTCCTTTGACACATCGAGCTTGACCTGGCCTAAATTTTTTTAGATGATGTGAAAATAACCTCTCCTCAACTCACACATGGCCTCCAGATTCCTGACAACCACAACAAATAAAATGGATTCTTGTGAAATACAGGTCTTATGACCATAGGAAGATGTTGCTTGTACAGGGTAGATGTCTCCGACGTGGTTAAAACCACAGCTGTTGCCACTTAGGGTTTGGATGAAGAAACATGGAAACCAGCATTCACTAGGTGTCATCTGGTCTGAGCAGGCTGGCTCCGTTTTTTTGGGGAGGGCCTTAGTGGCTACTGCTAACACATTCCAGATGGTGGCTAAGTGCAATGTTAAGCTAACAGAACATTATCAGCTGGTAATTAAGGAGACGGGCACTCTTATTGGAATTACTTACTGTCATCTTTCTGCTAAAAAACAGAGAACCTACCATTGCTTTCTTCCTCCACAAACCAATGTGCATCAACGAGGACAGGCCTTCAATGACAAGCTTTACAAGAGAAGAGATAGATATAGCCACATAAAATATTGACACAAGAAAAGCAGTCGCTGAGCTGGATCACTATGCAATCTTGAAGACCACCATAAATGTCATAAAAGTTTAAACTTGCATCTGAAAATAAGACATTCCTTTATTTATTCAAGATGCATTTGTAAAGGTTATAACATTTTAAAGGCATAATGTTCTCTTTATCACATATATCTCCAATCTGGAGACTAGGGGCTCCAGGGGACTTTAAGGGCACTCAACTCTTGTGTAAAAAAGATGATCATTTATTATTACAATGATATACACACAATCACAATTGATAAAAAAATAATGGCTAAAATATCATTTCATACAGATATTTCACACCCAGTTTACGCTAAAATATTCACAATTACATCAAGAAATTACAAAGCTTGAGGGATACCTTCTCGGCACGTTTCGATTTCACAGCAGGGGGTTTAGGGGCTCAGAATTTCTACCATCAAAAATAATATCATAATGTATTTTAACATAATCAATATCTCTGTTCTTATAATGGTTTAATCACATATAAATACATATGTACTCACAACCTAGGAGTGTGATAGGGATTGAAAGGATTTGGTCTGGAGCTCACCCCCAACAGGACTGGACCCCTGGGGGCCACAGGAGCCTCCTCCCCGCATGCCATCTCGCATAGGGAATAAACAAGTCACTGGATAATGGGGTACGCCAATAGGCATTCGGCAACTGACATCTACCACCTGCTGATAGACATGGTAAGTAAAGCTAGGCACACTATACTAAAATCTATTTACAAATCTACCCGTGTATGCCTTCCTATTCTATTGAAACTCGATTGAACAGGGTTCCAGCATGTTGGAAACCTCTGTTCAATCTCCATTACTTTGAATGGAGACAAGAATCTCCATTCAAAGTATTGAACGTGCTGCGGCTTCTGAACAGCCTTGATACCGCTGCTCTGCTGCTTTCATATTAGATCAAATGAGCATACAAACGTGCATAAAAAAGTGCAGATTTGTCTTAAAGAATACATATAGTGTATTGTTCAGTGGGAAAGGGATCCTGGCTTTTCATATGAGTGCACACACTAAGGCAGAGAGATGAACTCAACATAGGTTAGCCTCCTGACTAAAGTTCCTATGGTCCAGCCCTCCTATGTTCCACCCCCTTATGAACCACCTTAGAAAAAAAGAGGTCTGTACCAATGCAGAACATTGGTGTTAAAGCAGGGAACACACGCCTCTTTTACAAGCTGTATGAGATTACTAGCAGCAGCGTGATGCCCAACATCTAAGAAGCTGGAGGCGCAGCACTGCTGTGTCATCCAGCTCCCATGCAATGCAATGGACTTCAACCGTGATTTACAGTCATGTGCAATATACCTGTGTTCCAGTGGGATTGATTGATCCTGCTCAAAAACAGGGATGGCCGCATTAGATATGGGCCAGATAGATGGCTGTGAGTGCACACGGAGCTCGAAGGGGCCATCAATCTAGCCCATATCTATGCATGTGTTCCCTGCTTAAGGCTGTAGTTCAGCTTAGAGGTTGAACAAGGAAATGAAGCTCCTTAATTGTAAAAGGTCTTCTGAGGAAAATGACAAAGTTGGACACCAGTGGTTTCATTGCAACTCAAGTAGAACTGTAACTGCAATAACTACCAAGTACAACACAAATGGAAACCATTGTATCATGGTATTCTTTTTGTAAAGAAGAAGTACCCTTTACAACAAATTGGATTCACACCTCCCTCCTCGTCCCTTAAATCAATCTATCCCATCACACCTTCCCACTTTTCAGATCAATACATACTGCCATTTTGTAGCAAAATGGCTAATTTTTCCTTCCTATTCTCTACTGATGATAAGTGTAAGTTGCTTAACAGTAAGGAGTAAGAAGAGAAGCTTTCAGGATTTTGGATTTTTAAATTAGCACAGGTGGAAGTAAAACTTTGCTGGATATGTTACCATAGATCACCATCTGGCAAAATCTGTGATAAATACTGTAGGGCAGTATATCTTTTTATTCTTGTCTGTTCAAATCAAACTATCTATTTAGAAACCGTTATATCAAAGCAAAAGCAATTATACAAATATTTAAAATGTTTTTAGGAAATGTAAAAAGCACTTGAACATCTTTGCTAAACAGATAATAATATCAAACATAAAACAAAAGAATGAGAAGGAAAGAAAGAAGAGATAGATGGCCTCATAATATCAGTGTTGTCTTTACTAGAATGCTTTTGTGAGCGGTCCTTTAAAATGGCATTGTTCCTTTATTTCCCCTAATAGAAGTTTTCATTGTCCCCATATTAGAAAGTAATAAAGAGTAGAGAGACTTATAAAGGAATTTAGAAATAGGGACAATGACTTCAAAGGAAGATTGAATGACACTGTGATCTTTGGGTCCCTAGACATAGATGGTTGAGAAGTGAGAGCTTTGTCTGTGAGGTGTCACTTGACAATGACTAAGTTCCAGAAGAGTCAGAAATGTGAACAATGCCACCCCCCACACACAAACACATACAACTACCACTGTGGTCATTCTTCTCAATGTTCTTCCCACATTTCATTAACTTTCAATCTCTTATTATTTATCTAAAATGTGTTTCATTGAAAGCATTTAAATGGCTAAAACATTTAAAGACTTAATCAGGGTACAGACGGCTCAATACTCGATACATACATCGGACTGCTGTCAGATATCAGAGGGGCCAGGGAGAGCAGAACTGTCATTCCCCGGCTCCTCCTCCTCAGCCGAGCTTTGCCTGGAGAACGGTCATGTCCGATAAGGCTGTTTTCAAGCGAGATTGATTTGTCCCGCTCGAAAACATGATGGGGGCAGATAATATGGGTTATATAGATGGCCGTGAGTGCGCACGTCGCTCGAAACGGCCATCGATTTGACCCATATCTCCACGTCTGTACCCTGCTTTAAGGCTGCCATACATGGGTCGATGCCTGTGAGATAGACAAGCCTTTGAGCTTAGCCTGATGACGTAATCGCGCTGAGCCTGATATCAAAGGATCTGGATGCGCAGCACTGCTGTGTCATCCAGCTCAGTCGATACCATGCATGGGGACTGTGGGTGATTTACGGTCATGTCCGATAACCCTGTCTTCAAGTGGGATTGATCTGGCTCGAAGACAGGGATGGCAGCATTAGATATGCACCAGATAGATGGCCATGAGTGCAAACAGCGTTTGAAGTGGCCATCGACCTAGCGCATATCTATGCGTGTATGGTCACCTTAAGTAGAAATGTTCATGTTTGAACTATGAGCCTGAGCATGGTTGTGTGAACATTTATAGTAATTGAGGGTCCATGGTTCTCTTCTTGCCGTTGCTTATAGATGGGGCTTAATTCCATAAAAAAAACTAAGGTAATAGCAGGTGATGTTGAGAGGAGTCAAAAGCTCTCTAGTGTATAGTGAGTGTGAAACCATCTCCCTTTTCATGATTTGTACAGTAAGCATGTAAAGCATTCTTGCAGAAATCAAAATAATCACATGCAGCATGTATAAACAACATATTCTTAAAATATAGCTCCCAGACATGTCATGTTTACACCCATTGGCATAATAAACAGAAAATAACAGACAACCACCCACTGACCAACATATACAGTGTGTTCTACCGACAGTGTGAAAACAGCCTAGTCAGGGCAGCTACTGTAAAATAATAATTGTTCATGGTATTCAGTCTACTGTTATCTGTATTTCAAGATGAAACCTGGAACATCTCTGTCCCTTACATTGCAATCCAACCAAGAAGATTACATGCTGGTTTACCATTGTACAAAATTTGTTGGATATGTTCTCCTATATAATCTACTCTAGTTAGTGCATCACTAGGCGTTGTGTCACCTGACGCCATAAATCTCCAAGTATGGGTGTTAAATTGTGTGGATATATATATATAGTGGGGAAAAAAGTATTTAGTTAGCCACCAATTGTGCAAGTTCTCCTACTTAAAAAGATGAGATAGGCGTAATTTTCACCTCAACTATGAGAGACAGAATGGGGAGAAAGAATTCAGGAAATCACATTGTCTGATATTTAAATAATTTATTTGTGAATTATGGTGGAAAATAAGTATTTGGTCACTATCAAAAGTTCATCTCAATACTAATATCCCCTTTGGTGGCAAATACAGAGGTCAGACGTTTTCTGTAAAGCAGGGAACAAACGGCTCGATATTTGAGCCGTCCGATGTTCCCTGCAGCAGCATGATGACATCTTCACGCTGCTGTCAGATATCAGCTCTGTTCTCTCCCCAGCTCAGCCGATGCTTTACATGGAGACCCGTGGTCTCCATGTAAAGCATCGGACATCGGCCGCATTTAACGGTCATGTCCGATATGGCTGTTTTCGAGTGGGATTCATTGGTCCCGCTCGAAAACAGCGATGGCAGCATATTATATGGGCCAGAACGATGTCCGTGAGTGCACACGGCGCTCGAAACGGCCATCGATCTGGCCCTTATCTTCATGTCTGTACCCTGCTTTAGTCTTCACAAGGCTTTCTCAAATCCTGCAGTGCCAGTCGTGTCCCCCTGCTTAAGCCAGTAAATGTCTGGGCCCTTCTGAAGTTTAGCAGCCAGGCGGAGATTTTGGATTGGGACCGGGATGGAGAGTGTAGGATATCGATCAAGGTTTACCAACATATTGGTAACCTGTAGCTTCGAGAGGGATTGATTGATCACACCCAATGCTACCCGTAGCCTAAGCCTAAGGGGTAAGCAAGCATGCAAGCATATGTGTAACCAGACCACCATCTTCTAACCTTCAATGTGAACACTTCTTGCCCTTTATCCACCCCCACACCC
>CM070041.1:27048437-27095546 GCA_036250615.1 Ptychadena robeensis
ATTGTACAGCGCTGCGTAATATGCTGGCGCTATATAAATAAATGTTAATAATGTTAATAACCAGTGATCCAGCGGAGGTACTGCCGGAACAGCCGGAGAAGTTCTTACAAGTGTGAATCATTCAGAGACTGTACCATTTGTGGGGGAGGCAAGCCAAAGTTACACTGACGTTGCAGCTGTGGTTCTTGAGGAAGACTGGAGATCAATTGCTGGAGCTCTCTTGCTATACTCCCATCACTGGGCTAGTGACGCCACAAACTCTTGTGTTTTTGTAGATCAAACTAGCAGCTCACATACTGTCCAAACACTGTACAATATGTGTGTGTATTTCAGGTAATACTTTATAATATATCTTTCCTACTTACCTAATGCCGTTACCAAGCTGCTTAAATACCATACTGTACCATATGTGTTCCTTTTGTCTGTGTGATTATTTTAAGATAAGATACTCTTTTTGTGTCCATTCAATCACTTCTGTACTCTGCAATTTCCAATTGTGTAATGCTAGGCATACACATGCCGAGTAGGTCAGACAGACCTACTCCGATATTCACCGGAATGCAAACGTGATGACGAGCGCGCACACCCGTCGGTCAGGTTAAAAATCGGCCGCTTATCGGCATGTGTATGGCTAGCATAAGGCAAGCAAATTTTCATTTAAAAACAAATCTAAAGTTGAAATGTATTTTTCCCCATAATTATGGTGTGTTACAGTGTCTGCCACTGTAACAGTGCCATACTGGGCATTACGAATTCAGACATTACAACACATCACAGTACTTTACCATGGGTAACTGGTATGTGCCAACCTAAATGCTTTAGTTTCAGCTGGCATCGTCCTGATAAGGCAAAATGAGACTACAGTAGAGCCATACAGGAAAAACTAATATGTAATCCATAGCGACCAACCCAATCTTGCTTTCTTTAATCTGACACCAAATGCATCAAGCTGATTTTTATTTGGCTGTCACATGGCACTACTGTTTCTTTAGGCATATTAGTAGTAACCCTTAAATGCCAGTGTAGATTAGCCTAATATTGTACATGTTTTCACACATTAACCTTCTGGGTGTTCAGCCGAGTTAATTTGGGCTAAATAAATTGCTGAAAAGGATCAGCCCGAGTTTGGGGTGCAGTGTTTGGGGTGCGAGATGATGTCATCGGGATGTATTTGCTTATTATGAGTTTTCTTTCATGTTTGATTTGATTGAATTGATTTTTCTGTATGCAATCAAGTTCAAAATAAAGGAAAATGCATAACAAGTAAATACTTTGTAAGGGCTTGCATCCACTGTGTCTTTTTCCCTGCGGTGGATGTAAGTCCGCAGCATAGAAAAAGACGCAGAGAGGACACTTCCCATTCTAATGAATGGCACAGTGTCCACTCTGCCCTATCTGAGTGGCGCGTCCGCGGTGATGATATGAAGCTGTGGAATGCTATGTCTTCATTGCAGCACCGCACATTGCCGAGAGACACCTCAGATCACTGGAGTTCAATGGAGGTGTCCCAAAACGCAGAAAAACAGCGCCCATACAGCATGCATGAATGCAGTACGGGCGCAGTTTTTCTGCATTTTGCCTCAGCAAAATCAATAGGGTGCACTCCCCCCAATGCGGCAGGAGCGAGCCCTAAGCTATGGGCAAGCAGCAGGTTTTCCACCAGCAAAAATGCCAGTGCGCGTCATTGTTTCTTGCACTGAGTATCAGACCGCCTGTCAGTATTGGTTGATTTAGAAAATGAATTCTAGTTTGAGCAGATTTTTGTGTTTTCTATTTAATTTTATCATTAAATGTGATTTTTTAAAAATATTTAAACGTTTGAAACTTTATATACTTTGAGATGTCTACTAGACCCATGTTTGGACAGATTTTGGTAAGATACAGGCCTACAACATTTTGTTTCAATAAAAAACAGCATAATGCTTTTGGTACAGAAATCTGTATTCTGTCTTGGTTGTTGAGATAAGAACTTTGTCTATGTAGAATAACGTATTTGTGGTCGCTCCTAGTTGCCTCTATCGAACCGGAGGGAGGCACAGTAAATTGTGGAACTGGTCTCGGACTTCGGTGTATGGTACGTTTTAACTGGAGAATATGGGATTGATCCCAATAAAAATAAAGAAGCATGTATAGGGTGCCCAGTGTTTGTTTTTCAAATTTATTTGCATCAACGCGTTTCGTGGCTGATCATGCCACTTCTTCAGGATGAATATATTTTTATGTTTTTTCCAAGTTGTCTGTTAAAAAAACAACATATATATATATGTATGTATCAGGCATAACATACAAAAATATTGTGCACAAAAATTCTTTGCTGTAAAACACATAGTATAGCATAATGCTATATATGCTATACTATGTGTTTTACAGCAAAGAATTTTTGTGCACAATATTTTTGTATGTTATGCCTGATACATACATATATATATATGTTGTTTTTTTAACAGACAACTTGGAAAAAACATAAAAATATATTCAACCTGAAGAAGTGGCATGATCAGCCACGAAACGCGTTGATGCAAATAAATTTGAAAAACAAACACTGGGCGCCCTATACATGCTTCTTTATTTTTATTGGGATCAATCCCATATTCTGCAGTTAAAACGTGAATGGTAGGACAGTTTGGCTATGGACACCTGTCTACCATGTGGTAATGTCAAATTTCCATGCAAAACAATTTGCCACTTTGGTAATAAAATACATAACCCAATCAGGAAGTCAAGGTTAATGTACAGTAATGAGTAATATGTTGGCACTTTATAAATATAAGTTCGTAAAAACTATTTATAGTGCACAGGGACTCATGTGTACCCATGATCCCTAAGGACATGACTTATTGTGGACATGGAGTTGCCCCCATTGACCAGATTGTAACTGGTCATGAGAAATGTTGGCGATTGCTGTAATTCTTTGATTCTAGAGATCACTTGACAAAGTAGAGTAGCTTTAGCTAGCCATACATGTATAGATTCCCCTTCCATTATTGAACAATTGATCGTAACGGGGCTACGTCACCACACTGAACGATGTTCACTGATCGTACACCAATCATTCAGGAAATCAATGTGCTCCACCTTGGGAAATCGATCCCTGCCTGATACTTTGGATGGGGATGGGACTTGTCAGATCCCTGTTCGATAGTTTTTTGTTCGATTTCAACCTTTTAGGGTCGATCGCACAAGGTGTATGTGCCGGAAAGACATCAGTCCCCATCTGAAGTAATGGGATCGCACAGGAATCCACCAACATGTTGGATCATCGTGCGATCTGGCATGCGGGAGATTTCATGGTCGATCTTGCCAGGTGGGCGCACCTGATTTTCGTCCAAGCGTCCGCCGGCCATTTGGCGAGAACGTGGTCGATCGGCCGAAACTCGAGCCCGTGTATGGCTACTTTTTAGGCCCCCACACATGTATGGAGTGGGGGCGGACAGATGAGCGGAGGAGTGCAGCGTGATGATGCCATCACACTGCTCTCCATCGCTCACAGCATCGGCAGGCACCCTTTGTGTGCCGAACGTTAGTTTAAATGGGGGCCAAGCTTTGGGGCGACAGATCATGTAGGCACCCCTGATTGACGGCCAATTTTGCAGCCGACCGACAGCCGTGCACGCACAATGGTCATCGGCAAAAATGACCGCCACTCGTTTCATGTGTGGGGGGGCTTTAGTCACATAAATCTTTCTCTCACTGCCCCTCCTTTGTCAAGCAACAAAGAAAGATTGGCTGCTATACTATGTCCAATCACTTTGTTTATGTCAAAGTGAAGACAGGGTTAAATAGGCATGCATGCACTGATATGATTGTCATATGTATGTACACAAAGTGCAAACGGACAGGCCACTCTTGACCTAATCCTTCCAATTATGCGATACTATTTCAGGATCAGCATATCTTGGAAATAGGTCATCACATTATCCAACAAATATTAAAGATAACTGCTTTTCAACGCTTTGTTTGGGTTGCCAGAAAGTGTTAATATGTGAAACAACGACGATTAATAAGTGAGTTATCTTTTGAGGAACACAATGTATTTAGATTTGGGAAGCAATGATTATTTAGATCATGTCATTTTTCCGTGCCCTACATTCTCGCTGCTAAAAATACAGCAAATTGTGTTTGCATGTAGCTAATGGCCCCATCACTCTGCCTCTGCGCACCTTGATAATATTTGCTGCTTAGTTGGTGTTTTGCATAACTAGCTCAGACAGCAACCCACTTCCACAAGGACTGATTGACACATTTTAGCACCAAGAGGATTTTCACTACTAAACTGGGCCAGTTTATTTTTAAGTCTGTATATTAACCTCTCAAAGGCCAATGAAACATAAGGCACCTGACATACAGTAGTACAGTTACTTTGTGATTGAATGAAGACTAGTAGAGGTCTTTAACCAAATGAAAATAATATATAAAATAGGACATTTTACCTAACACAGCTGACTCAGATTTACTAATGAAGTCCTTTTTACACTGTTTCGCGGAATACCGCATAAGCAAGAATATTACCACACGTCTCATAATAATAAATTTCAGTGTTTTATTCATTAAACCATTGTCACTTGTGTATAAAATCAAAAACCTAACCGTTTTAAACAGTTGTGGAAGAATGGGTCATTCTATACAGCAAAGTGAATTCAAGTGAGGTTCCGTCATAGCATGATACCTTTGCAATAAGTCAGTTTATGAAAAACCCTTCTGCCGGTGTTCTGAGACATTTTCCTAGCCTTAAATATTTTCCTATTCTTAAAACTGCGCATGTGCAGATAGCCCTAGTTTTGGGGTTTCAGGGTTATGCTTCCAATTTTAGGGTCTCAAGGTTAGGTGTTTGGGGGGGGGGTTAAGGTTAGAGTTAGGGGGAGTGATTGTAGGGGTGAGTTTTGTGGATCGGGCTGAAGTTTAGGGGTTGGGGGTTCAAATGAATCTAACCTCCCCAATCCCCTAACCTTAACCCTCGGATCCCCCAAACTCCTAACCTTGAGACCCTAAAATCATAAGAATAACCCTGAAAACCCCAAAACTAGGGCTATCTGCACATGTGCAGTTGTAAGAATACGAAAATATTTCAGCTAGGAAAATATCTCCACAGAGACAGTTTATCAACTGTTGAGGCTCATAATAGATGAGAATAATTAATAAAACACCTTGACAATTCTATGTTTCCATAATATTGGAAATCATTTGTTGACGAGCCTTTTCTGTTCCAGTATGAACAGAACCCCAGTGCACAAAGCAATGTCTATAAACAAGTGGTTTGGTTGTGGTGAACAACTTGGGATGAGTAAGATTGGACATTACAACCTAGGCATTCTTGTCCAACATCAGTGCTTGAGGCTTCAAATGTTGGCCGGGTTTACCATACTTGTGTCCATATAGTGTACCTTCCAACTATATAGTGTATCTTCCAACAATAGAAATCAGAGTGGGGATTACATATGAAGTGTGTAGCCTGCCACAGCAAAAAAAAGTACTAAAGATTGAATGTTTCTTGAGTAAAACAAGATAAAATACAGTTGCATGGGATTACGTGAAGTTTTGCATGAATTGGTCATAAAATGTGCTCTGATCTTCATCTAAGTCACACCAAAAGAAAAACACAGTCTGCTTAAAATAATACTATACAAACATTATATGTTTTCATGTTTTTTTATGGAACATATCATGTAAACATTCACAGTGCAAGGTGGAAAAAATATGTGAACCCCTAGCCTAATGACTTATCCAAGAGCTAATTGGAGCCAGTAGTGAGCCAACCTTAAGTCCAAACAGTGTGATGATATTGGTTGGGTTGCTGAAAGCTGTCCTGCGCTTTATAAAAACAGTTTGGGGTTTACTGGTTCCAAGAAGCACTGTCTGATGTGATCCATGCCTCGCAGAAAAGAGCTCTCAAAAGACCTACAATCAAGAATTGTTGACTTGCATGAAGCTGGAAAGAGTTACAAAAGTATCTCCAAAAGCCTTGATGTTGATGTGTCCGCGGTCAGACAGACTGTCTACAAATGGAGAAAGTTTAGCACTGTTGATTCTCTCCCTAGGTGTGCTTGTTCTGTAAAGATGACTACAAGAACACAGAGCAGAATGCTTAATGAGGTAAAGAAGAATCCTAGAGTGTCAGCTAAATACACAAGGTGCCAATACACACATAGATATGCGCCAGATGGATGGCCCCATCGAGCACTGTGCACGCTCAATATTTAATGCAGCAATCCCTGTCTTCAATCGGAATCAATCAATCCCACTCAAAAACAGAGTTATCGGACATGACTGGAAATGACAGTCAATGTCCATTGCTTTGGATGTGGACTGCGGGTCCCCATGCAAAGCATCGGCCGAGCTGGGTGACGAAGCAGTGCTGCACCCTCCAGCTCCTTTGATATCGGGCTCAGCCCAATGAGGTCATCATGCTGAGTTTGAAGGCTGATGCATCTCAGGGGCATCGACCCATTTATGGCAGCCTTTACAGAAATCTCTGGCACATGCTCACATTTTTGTTGACACATCTACAATAAGGAAAACATTAAACAAGAATGGAGTGCATGGGAGGACACCACGGAGAAAGCCATTGTTGTCCAAAAGAAATATTGCAGCACGTTTGAAGTTTGCAAAAGAACACCTGGATGTTCCACAGCACTACTAGCAAAATATTCTGTGGGCAGATGAAACCAAAATTGAGTTGTTTGGAAAAAGGACACAGCACTATGTGTAGAGAAAAAAAGGCACTGTAAAACATGGTGGATGGAGCATCATGGTTTGGGGCTGCTTTGCTGCCTCAGGGCCTGGACAGATTCTTGTCATTAGTGGAAAAATGAATTCCAGCGTTTAAATAACACCATCTGTCCACCAACTGAAGCTCTGCAGAGGATGGATGATGTAACAAGACAATGACAAAGCATACAAGTCATTGAACATTAAATTGCTTCAACAGAACAAAATACGCCTTCTGGAGTGGCCCAGTCAGAGTCCTGACCTTAACCCGGTTGAAATGCGGTGGCATGATCTTAAGAGGGTGATTCGCACCAGAAATCCCAAGAATATTGCTTCACAGTTTTGTGATCCAAAATTACTTCAGATCGTTTTGCAGGTCTGATCTGGAACTACAGGAAACATTTGGTTCACATACTTTATCCACCATGCCCTGTGAAGTTTTACATGTTATGTTCAATAAAAACATGAAAACATATAACGTTGTGTAGTATTATTTTAAGCAGACTCTGTTTTTCTATTGGTGTGACTTAGACTTAGGACTGCATTAGCATAATCACTGTTTTCACCGTAGCTTCAGTTTCATCATCCATGCCGGGTTTTTGTGTCCACCTTCTGCAGGCATAGGGAGATGTAGAGTGCAGGCACAGGTGGCACTGCATCTGTAAAGAGGCCTCTGGCATGTCCTCCCCTATATAAACCATGGCTGCCATGCCAATGATAGCATCACTTGGGATTATACTGGGTTCCTTGTTCTGATTATTGTGTGGTTTCTAGAATTATCATTGTGTGTGACCACTGCTTACTTTTTGACGACTCTCCTGATTATATTCTAGATAATATGTTGAATACCGTATTTCGCTGGATGTATTTGTGTATGAAACCTGCTCCACAAACCTTGGTTCCCTTGCACGCCTGCTGCTGCCATCTTTAGGGCTGGTGCCCAAACCCATGCACAGTAGCTACACTGGGATTTCCTGCTGAGGCAAAACCTTGTGTGATTTGGGAAGGGAAGGTCACTAAGGCAGTGATGTCTCCCTTTTCTAGTGTCCTAGTGCATATATGGGAATGCAGTAGGATTTTAATTTGTGGAGTACTTTTTTTACATATTAAACAGTTAATGATGCCTTAGGCCATGATTGCTGCTCTGACATACAGCAGACCACTGCTTTTATAAATATGCAGTAACAGTATGCTCACATTATACTCCACACAAATTTACCACAGTAGGCATGCAAAAACTACAGTGTATTATGACTATGTTTTTTGGACGAAGAATATAGTAAAAAGTTAAAACGTTTTTTAAACTGCCTGCTTTTTGATTGTTAAAAGTGGTACATTAATTGAATCAGATTACCATGTAATCCATTTAAATTTCCCACCCTCTGTAACCCCCCCCCCCCCCCCCCCCCCCCCCCCAGTAGCACATTATTGATGATGCCAGGATGTGAGGACTTGGAGCGCGCTTATGCTTGTATTACAATACAAGCGAATGGTGAGGGCACCCATCTCCCAAGTCCTTGTAATCATCACTGATGTATGGGAGGGCGATTCAGAAAGAAATATGCTGTCCCTGGATTATGCTTCCAGGAGCAGGTCAGCAATCCGGAGGGGTGGATACCTCTGAGCTCACGCATATCTATGCGTGTATGGGCACCTTATGTCTTTAGCTGACACTCTAGGATTTTTCTCTATCTGTGGAGACAATGGACTTTGCCAAAGCATACAGTCAGGTCCATAAATATTGGGACATCTACACAATTCTAAAACTTTTGGCTCTGTAAACCACCACAATGGATTTGTATTAAAACAAACACAAAGTGCTTTAACTGCAGACTGTCAGCTTTAATTTTAGGGTATTTACATCCAAATCAGGTGAACTGTGAAGAATTACAACAGTTTTCATATGTGCCTCCCACTTGTTAAGGGACCAAAAATTTCATTTGGAATCTGTCGCTGAGAAATAGCAAAAACATTAGGCATGGCTAAAATAAATGTTTGGAACAGTCTTAAAAAGAAGGAATGCACCGGTGAGCTCAGCAACACCAAAAGACCCATGGAAAACAACTGTGGTGGATGACCGAAGAACTCTTTCCCTGGTGAAGAAAACACACTTCACAACAGTTGGCCATATCAAGAACACTCTCCAGGAGGTAGGTGTATGTGTTTCAAAGTCAAGAGAAGACTTCACCAGAGTTAATACAGAGGGTTCACTACAAGATATAAAACATTGGTGAGCCTCAAAAACAGGGAGGCCAAATTGGGCATGCCTTTCACTTGCTGAAGACAAAGCTGAAGGAACAATGCCCCAAGATCAAGCAGGAACTGAAGACAGAGCAGTAGAGGCCTGGCAGAGCATCACCAGGGATGAAACCTAGCGTATGGTGATGTCTTTAGACTGTAACTGACTGTAAAGGATTTGCAACCAAGTATTAAAAAGGGAAAGTTTGATTTATGATTATTTTTCTGTCCCATGACTTTTGTACAGTATGTTTGTTTCATTCTTAATCCATTGTGGTGGTGTATGGAGCCCAAAATTGTGTTAATGTCCTAATATTTATGGACCTGACTGTATGTATTGTATAGAACATCTTATAGAGTGCATCAGTATGGTATGTAATCTACATCACAGCTTATGTGATGTGTGCAGGTGTCAATAGTGTCATAGTATATAACATAAAACACTACATATAATAACTTGGTGATACTAAAAAAACTAATTGCAAGTATATGCAATAATAAATAGAAAGTTTTCTCAGCTTTGGCATCAGTTGGATATTAAGTATTGTTGCAGTGAGATAGAAGCTTTAGGATTAAATAATTCTTATAAATATGGAGTAAAATGTAGGTTGAACAACTTTCCCGATAATAGCAAACACAGAAGAGAAACAGCGTCTACATGTTTTCCTTTCCTCTAAAATAGGCCCCATGGTAAATCCCATCAAACTGCAGTAGGACAAAACAACTTGTGTAACGAGACGTTTTTGCCCATGTGTAAAAGACCTAAAACATTTCAAATGATACATATTGTATATTGCTCTGTGTTCAGGTCTGTGTTTAGTTCCATTTTAACAGTTAATCAAAGAGAACAATTATGTGTGTGTACTGACAAAGCTGACTTCTGTTCCATTGCTCACATTTCACTGAGACAAGTTGAGCAACTGTTTGAAAAAATAATTAGCATTGAATATGTATAGCGTGGAAGTATAGCGTTACATTTCCACGTTCTTGATTTGTTTGGCACATTCCAGACCTTATTAAACCTCCTGTAACCTTTTAGTCAGTGTTGATAAAATCCCCATTCGCGCTGGTTTCCAGCCTGCGTACTGCATAGTTTCCCTTCACACACAGGCTGTAAATTAATTAGCTCACATGATAATTGTGTTAATCTTTAAAGAGCAGAGACTGGAATCACAAATATTGATTTAAATATAGCTCAGAGATCCTAAAGAACACTTAATCATTCTATTAAATATGCATCTGTTACAGAATCACATCTGAATTATGAAAGAGCTATCACGCTGTCAGTTTTTTTTTTTGCATTTAACAAAACCATCTCAATTTCAGACAGAAAAAAAATGATAAAAATCCCTGAAGCGACAACAGTGAAAATTATTTCTCTTTATTTATAAATATTCGGAGGGTTTCAAACCAAACACATTCAACAACTAGTTATGTGTGAAGGAGGACTTGGTAACCCCATAGCACCCACAGTGGGCATATTTAAAGCCATACCAATGCACTATATCTTTGTATCTAAACACATTCTAACATAATTCAATATTTTTCTTAAACCATTCATTCAATTCTGAATACCACTCCAATAGCTGGAATTTAGGAGGTACACCAATGAATGATGTTAAGGCCCCCATACACGTGTAGGATTCCATGGCCAATTGATCACTCATCCAATTGATTCCGGCGATCTCAGCGGGAATGGGAGCTGCGATCAATCTGCCAATTAAAAGTATCCGTTCGCTGCACACCACCTTGTCCAATTGATCACGTCCAATTGATCGGGGGCTCAGAATTGGATCCGACAAAGAACTGCCCGATCGGCCCTGAATCAATCTGATGGAACCAACTTATCCAATCATTTTTTTTACTTCATTGAGGTTTGTTACTAGCACCAGATCAATGCATCCAGGTTTGGCAATTTTTGAAGTTCACTTAACTGGACTGAAGCAAACTTTAAAAGCCCCTACTCTCTCTCTGGCTCTGATGACCTGTTCCGCGGTGTTACCAAAAGAGCCTGATGTCACAGTGACAGCCAGGTAAATCCCTAATCTCAGGTCTGCATTGAGATTAGTATTGACAATGTTCTTCATTGAAAACCATTATAAACGCCTCCAGTGGCCACTCATGATATTGCATCCTGAGTTAACCCCCAGAAGCCTGGCAGATAAAGATGGAATCTCTAATATGATTCCAGGGAACAGCAGGTAAGTTTTTCTTTTTAGGATTGTGAAACACTATGCTACCATCATACCAGCTCAGAGGTAAGTCAAACTGTAGTTTTACATATACATTTTTAGATTTTCAATATACATCTGCTTTAAGCTTACTGTGTTCCAGTTTTAGAGCACTTGTAAAGTGTGCAGTGCTCAGGTGCTCGGTCCGAACGCATCACAATATTCGTGTGTTCTACTGAGCACCTGAGGATAATGGAAGTCAATGGGAGACAACAGGTACCCCTTGCTCGGATGAGGGGAGGGTGCCTAGTCCATTGGAAATGTTCCCAAAGTGACAGAAACACAACCCAAATGGACCAGGAACACCATGTTGTATGGATTTAAAATAATACGAATTACTGGTTGTTCACCCAGCTTGACCCCTGCTACTCCTGTGGCAGAGAGGACCAGTAAAATGGTGCAATACAAGAAGGTACTTGTGGAGAGATTGCTCTAAAGTTTTACGTCGTCTGACGGCACAGTCCGTACCTCCTTAGGCAACCAAGGAAGGGAGACAAGGGAACACATTGCAGTTCTATTAAGGGCAGGGCAAAATTATCCAATGCATGGGACACTTTAATTACAACCCGCTAGCAACCTCACCTGGAAGGCTAGCCCAGTGGTACAAGGAGGGAATAATTTTGGAAGATGGTGAGTAGATGGAGTAGAGTGCAGGATTGACTGGAAAGGCTACGACCATGTTGCAGCTGGTGTTCCACAATTGCCCTCTGCTGCTCACAAAGCCTGGACAACATGTAGAACGCTGCTGTGGATGACTTTCTGAAATGGGCGCACAAGTGTCGCGCCTTGACTAGAATCTTGTGCAAATCAGAATAGCGTTTGAGAAACGTCTGAACAACTAAACTTACATGGGCTAGGCATGAAATGTGGGTCAAGTTGCCCATTTCCAAAGCCACCACCAAATTACGGCCATTGTCAGCCACAACCATGCCTGGTTGTAGGTAAAGTGGCAAGAACCACAGCTTATACCCTGCCAAAGCTCTGCAGCGGTGTGCTGTTTTCTCCCAAGCAGATCAGCTTCAGCATGGCCTGTTGGCGCTTCCCCACAGCTGTGCCTGCAATCCTGGGCATGGGTAGCACCTGTGCCGTCCCAGGGTACGACTTAATCCCAGCTTCCACAACATTCACCCAGTCTGCATTAAGGAAAATGTAGCATCCCTGGCGACCAGCACTTGTCCATGTGTCTGTGGTGAGGGGGACCTTCCCAGTTTCTGTATTGGTCAGGGCAAGGGTGATGTACTGGGACACATGCTGGTGTAAAGCTGGTACGGCACACTGGAAAAACTGTGGCGACTGGGGACTGCATACCTAGGGATGGCTGCCAACATCATACTGTGGAAGGCTTCAGTCTCCACAAACATAAATGTCCCTTATTGCTCAGCTTCCCTGTCCCTTATTGCTCAGCTTTTTCATTTACATTTTTTTAGACAATGCAGATATTAAATATAATTTTATGTTGTCTAGAAATGTCCATAAAAAGTCACAGAACCTTGTATGATGGTGCTAGTAATTTTAAGTGGACTAGAAATGTCCCCCAAAAACAAAGTAGACCTGTTATACTGCCCCAATGAATGTAACTGGTGTAGAAATTTCACCAAAAAACAAAGTGGGCATGGTATACTGCCCCAATGAATGTAACTGGTGTAGAAATTTCACCAAAAAGAAAGTGGGCCTTGTATGCTGCCCCTAATAATCTAACTGGTGTAGAAATGTCACCAAAGGGCCTGGTATAATGCCCCTAATAATCTAACTGGTTTAGGAATGTCACCAAAAAACAAAGTGACCCTGGTTTACTGTCCCTATTAATGTAACTGGTGTAGAAATGTCCCCAAAAAACAAAGTGACCCTGGTATACTGCCCCTAATAATGTAACTGGTATAGAAATGTCACCAAAAAACAAAGTGGACCTGGTATACTGCCCCTATTAATGTAACTGGTATAGAAATTTCACCAAAAAACAAAGTGGACCTGGTATACTGCCGCGTTGAATTGAACTTGAATTGTAGTATAGAGCACAGGTAGTCTTTAAAATGACTTTTGGGTCTAAATAGATGGATTTCGCAAGGTTTGTAGAAAAACAACTGTCCCTTACTATTCCCTGCCTGTCCCTGACTGAATGTGAGCCAAACGCGTGATCGCCTGCAATATAAAGTATGAAATCACGTGTTCTTGCCATCCAATGACTGCAATGCCAGCAGCTAAGATGGCTACTGCCATTACAGTGAGGGCTGCCACTCAATTTGATGTCTCAGACATGCAAAATTTAAAGGGCGGAGACCTGAGCAATGCGCGCGGTGCTCGGACGAGTGCTGCCATGCTACGAGCAGGGCAAATCTTGAGCCGAACAGCTCATCACTATTTGTAACCCTATGAGATGCTCTGCAGTCACCCATTACTTGGTGCTAGTGTCATCAACAAGTTACATCCTTCTTTACCAAAAATGTGTGATTATAAGGACACCATAACTTTAATCCACACAATATACAAAAACTAAATATTTCCTGAGAAATGTTCATATATAAAGAAATAAGCCACCTATGTCCTATTTGGAGCTTAAAATAATACCCTATTACAATTGTTTATAGCAAGGGTAAACATCAGTATACAAAAACTTAAGCTTTAAATAAGGAACCAAAACTCCCTAAAGAAAGAAAAAACACTCAATTTTGTACCATTCAGCTCAGAACTCTCATTGAGTTCTGTTATTACAAAAAGTTTAACATTTGGGTTGGTATTGCTTTATTAATAAGCCCATTGTCCAATTTGTCCATGGCAACTGTGTTTCATGACAAAGTAATGGGCTGTAAAGTCCATTCCGTGACCCACTACTCACCTGTCCTTTATCACTCACCTTTCTTTTCTCCCAGACTCCTTCATTCTGCTACAATGTCACACTGACCTGTTTACTGATAATTTCCCTACTATTCACAGACTGTGCAGAGGAGGAAACTGCTTCTGTTTAGTTGAGAGATAATCATGACTGCCAACTGTATTCAAAATATTTCCTTCCATACCGTAAAGTCTCAAATTTTCTTTCTCCTTCACATGCCTTTTATACTGCATATTGTCTAATGATATATAAAAAAATAGTGACAATGATTATTTTTTAAATAAATAATAATAAAATACAGACAGATAATTAAATAATTATAAATATATAGAAGATTAAATATAGAAAATATATCAGACAGAGGTAAAATATGTATTGAAAAGTATGATTCTTATTTATGAAATAAAGATATATTTAATATTACATATAGATCATAAATGACAATAGATAGCAATTATACTGTTTTAATAAATTAAAATAATTGAAAAAAACACACATTAAGCTTGGTTTGCAAAAGCATTCCATTGACAATTTATTGATAAAATAATGTTTTACTAAAGACATTATCATATGGATCTGCCTTATTTGGTGTGTAGATGTTACATTGACTTTTTCTGTATTTTCTATGCAAAAGTCAATTAACAAATATAATCACAGTTGCTTGCTAGTTACTGGATGGTGTAAGGCGTAAGTTTCAGTAAGGTGCCTATTAAAGAGAACAGAGGAAAGATCATTTTAAATTGACTAGATACCAGTTTTTAGTAGAAGCTTTCCAAATGCCTAAATATTACTTTAAAATGTATAATGAAATAAATCAACTAATGGATTAAAAATCTCATAACTTTTTGGGAACTGACACTTTGTCCCAGGGCTGCATAGCGTGGCGTTATACCTAGGTTTTAACAATTGTTTTTTACTTTAATTCAAAAATCTTTCTCTTTTCTAGCAATGTTCAAAAGCATACTGTTCCATATTGCAATGTAAGTTCTTGATATCACTAGCCAGAAAATGATGGTACACATTGTTTTGGCTTCATCTTCTTCAAAGGAGCTTTCTGTTAGTATTGGTTTCCTAGAATATCCATGGTAGGCTACACTATGACTTCTACACAAATACAAACTCATATCCAGACTGAGCTTAAAATGGGTGCCCACTCTTTAAAGGAGACATTGTGAATGGTGATATCATTTTGGCCAAGTTGTCACCTTTCACTGAAAAGAAGTTAAAATCGAGACCTAATCAGGTTGGCAAAGTCCAGCAACACATGACGGTTACTGCCTTGTTGATATTGTACTGATCATAGAATAAGCTTAAACCGGGGGCAGGCAAACTTTTTGACTCAGGGGCCACAATAGGTTCTCACATTTGAAGGCTGTCTGGCATAGGAATCACAATTCTGGTGGGATGTATGGCAGGGGCATTGTAATCTTTTTTCCTGCACTGCTTTCAACAAAAACATTTACCATATTACCTTTGGACCTTGGTGACAAGACACTCTGGCTCCTCTTTGCTCGTTCACTGCAATGAGGGGAGATAATCCCTAAATTCCTAGAGGTAGCCTGCCTTTGACAGGGGGACACACCCACAGCCTCATCACAATGTTACCCCACTGCATCATCCCCATGGCAATGTTTGGACTTCTGTAGGCATTATATATGCTTATTGCAGGGAGAGAAGCCAAAGGGGCTTTGCACCAAGGTGATAAAGGGCAGGATAAAAAAGTTAACGGGTCGGATCTGGCCCCTGGGCCTTTGTTTTCCCTCAACTGGCCTAAACCAAACTGATCTGTGGGAGATACTGAACCATTCCTGACAACTTTTCCTGTTGTCAAAACAATGTAACTCTATTGCATTAAATGGTAGGCAGGGAGGACAACATTTTTTTGGGATGCAACTCAGCATTCTTTCTCCTCCAAACATGAAGAGTTGAGTTTTAACCAAAAAGTTTGGTTTCATCTAACCATTTGACATTCTTCAGATGGGCCCGGACATGAACTGTGTTAAGCAGGGGGACACATCTGGCACTGCAGGATTTGTGTCCCAGCGGTGTAGTGTGTTAATGATGGTAGCCTTTGTCACTTTGGACCCAGCTCTCTGCAGGTCATTCACTAGGTCCCCCTGTGTGGTTCAGGGATTTTTACTAACCGTTCTTGTGATCATTTTGACCACATAGGGTGAGATCTTGCGTGGAGCCCCAGGAAGATTATCAGTGGTCTTGTATGTCTTCCATTTTCTAATATTTGCTCCCACAGTTGATTTCTTTACCCCAAGCTGCTTGCCTATTGCAGATTCAGCCTTCCCAGGCTGGTGCAGGTATCCAATTTTGTTGACAGCTTTTTGGTCTTCACCATAGTAGAGTTTGGAGTGTGACTGTTTGAGGTTGTCTTTTATACTCATAAATTCGAGCAGGTGCTATTAATACAGTTAACGAGTGGAGGACAGAGGCCTCTCTCATCTTTTTAAGTAGGAGATTTTGCACAATTGGTGGCCGACAAAATACTTTTTTTGCCCCATTGGGTGTAGCTACTGCTTTCAACTGGTGTGGGGCACTAGATGTAAGATATATATATATATATATCAATTAAGTAAATTTGAGTAATGAGGCAATGCATGTGATTAGATAGAGTACATATTAGATGAGACACTATAGCTGGCCATACACCTTCAGATTTCTCTGTCAGATTTCCTTCAGATCAGATTTTGTTTTACCAAAACCATGTAATATGATGGACTTTCTAAACAATCAAGTCTACCTGTGTTCAATCACAGAGGACCCAGCACTACATAGTTGTTGGTAGATCTGAAGGATATCTGACAGAAAGATCTGAAGGTGTATGGCCAGCTTATGTGTAATAGAGAAGCATAAGACTCTCCATATTCTAGAGAGACATAAGTCATTGTGCAGGAGAGTGGCATGAGACACTTTCATATATTACTGTGTTATTGCACATAATAGAAAGTGTTGAATGCTAGAAAGCAGACATTTGTGTAGTAGGGAAACACAAGGAACTGCATGTAGCATGGACACCTGAGGCTTCTATCTATAATTGTGAGGTTGGAGCCAACAAGCTTGTCTCCATACACATTTATTAAACGGGACACATACATTTAAAGAGAGACCTGTAATAGAAAGGTGAGGGGCATTGCATGAAATGGAAAGCCCGGAGGCACAGCTTGTAAAAGAGGAATGACAAACTCAAAATTAGAGGTAGAAGAGCAACTTGTAACAGAGAGATGTTATACAGTTTGTGTGAATTGGGGCATGGTGCACAGCTTATAACAGAAAGCTATGACATACTCTGCAAGTAACTGAGACATTTGAGGCATGGTGTGAAACACAAGGTAAAAGGCATTGCATATAACACTAACTTATGAGGACTTACATATAACACATATAGGTCTGGATATACAAGAGATCTATGAGGTTTTCTATATCAGTCAGATATATGACGAATTACATCTTGAAAATTTACATTTATTCTGAATAAAGATACTGAGTGTAATAAAAATATATTTGGGCCAAGCTTAATATAGAGGTAGGAGACATTGTCATTTTCTGGGGGTGGGGTATCCTATGTGTTATGTTGCTGAACTAAGGGGTGCTAGTAGTTGTAGTTCAGCATCACCAACTAATAGGGACCCACAAAAGTTATTTTCTGGGGGTGGGTTATCCTTTATTATGGGACCTGTGTTCTGTGTTCATGAGCTGATATGTGCTAGTAGTTGTAGTTCACCATCACCAACTAAATCATAAAGCTGCAATCTATGACATGCTATTCTATTCAGCACAGACATCATTATAAAAAGTGTTCACACAAGTTCACTGACATCCTGAATTATGGGCTGACAAGAAGCTCAGCACTGACATTATACTGAACACATACAGGCAGGTCCATTAATATTGGGACATCAACACAATTATAACCTTTTTGGTTCTATACACTACCACAATAGATTTGGTATGAAACAAATACAATTTGATTTAACTACAGACTGTCAGCTTTAGTTTAAGGGTATGCTCATCCAAATAAGGTGAACAATGTAGGAAATACAACAGTTTGCATATGTGCGTCCCACGTGTTCAAGGACCAAAAGTAATGGGTAATTGTAAAAAGGTAATGTTCCGTGGCCAGTTGTGTGATGTTCCCTCATTATTCCAATTATAATATGCAGATGAAAGGTCCAGAGTTTATTTCAAGAGTGCTATTTGCATTTGGAATCTGTTGCTGTCAACTCTGAAGATGAGAGCCGAAGTCACTATCATTGAAGCAAGCCATCATTAGGTTAAAAAAAACTAAGCCCATCAGAGGTAGCAAAAACATTAGGTGTGGCCAAAACAACTGTGGTGGATGACCCTGGTCAAGAAAACACCTTCATAACAGTTGGCCAGATAAAGAACACTCCAGGAGGTAGGTGTATGTGTGTCACAATCAAGAGAAGACTTCACCAGAGTTAATACAGAGGGTTCGCCACAAGATGTAAACCATTGGTGAGATTCAAAAACAGGAAGGCCAAATTAGAGTATGTCAAACAACATCTAAAAAAGCCTTCACAGTTCTAGAAAAGCATCCTATTGACAGATGAGACCAAGATCAACTTGTACCAGAGTGATGGGCAGAGAAGAGTATAGAGAAGGAAAGGAACTGCTCATGTTCCTAAGCATACCACCTCATCTGTGAATCATGGTGGTGGTAGTGTCATGGTGTGGGCATGCATGGCTGCCAATGGAACTGATTCTCTTAGATGTATTGATGATGTGACTGCTGACAAAAGCGTTTCAGGCAATATTATCTGCTGATATTCAGCCAAATGCTTCAAAACTCATTGAACGGCACTTCACAGTGCAGATGGACAATGACCCAAAGCAAAAACATAAATAAAAGAAAATGTTTCGCCTAGGGCTAAACTCATATTGGTGGCACCAGTTTGGTAGAAATATACTATCAAACACCAGGGACTTTTTAGTGGTCACAGCGTAACTAGTAAGTCAAACAAAAATCAAGAAGTTCATATAATGTGACAGTACATTCATTACCATAACGGTAAGAGGCACCCGATATCTATGATCTATTGTACCTTGATTTCTTAACTCTGAATAAGCATCCTTACGTATACATTTTGTAGGTGAAGGAGGCATTGGGGATTGGGACACTGTCCCCTAGCTAACCACTGAGAATCTTTAGTGAACAACCTATGTGCATTATCTGCTACGCATTGCAGAGTAAGGTATCATTCTTATTTTACATTTACTGACCTCTTAGCCACCTCTTTCCTCCATACACAGACATTCTATGTGTCTGTTTCTTCTGGGGTGCACTCATCACTAGTCATTTCTAAGTACACATATACACGTATTAGGTAGTAGCCACACAGTCACACTTTAATGTACACAGTAGACACATGATTATAGGGGATCACACTAGGATATGACACGGTGATTATATGGGTATTTTGCACTTTTTTATTATATAAGTTTTTACACAATAACTGTTAAGGGTGCAGTGATTACATATTTAAACACTTAAACATGGTTCCCTTCTTTATCCCAATCATCCTCTTCCCTCTGATTACTACACATGCCCCATACCCACACACCTGCATGTTCTTATAAAATCTGTATCCTCACATGAGCACCACACACTCACAACCTATCCCTCCTCACCACCTCTATCATAGCCCCTATGGTTCAAAAAGAGCTATTGAGCCCCCCAGCATCTGTAAGCAGGAAGTGATCTCATCCCCAACCAGGAAGTGAGGTCCTCCTTGAAAACACATGGCCCTGAGAGATCCATCCTTGTAAACCTCTCTTAATGTGAGTATCTTGTCTGTTGTTTTGTTTCATTTTGTTTTATTTTTTTTCATTTTGTTTTATCTTATCCTATTCCACATGATTTAACCATTTGTTGTACTAGGTTTTGCCTGTTACAGGTGGCCACACTCCTTCATTTTGAGAGCTGCACAACTACACACAACTTAAACACGCATCCCTCATACTGACTCTAGTTTACTCTGCTATATTTGCTCAGGCCCCATACACCCACCGTTCTGGCCACTGAAATCACTGTAGCTGTGTAATCACTGCTGAAGGTTGTGCACAACTATTTAATATCTTTCTTCGCCATTGAAGTTTGGCCTGCTCGTGATGTTCGTCCATCACTAATCCTTGGCCAGTTTTGCCCACTCCTCTTTGGAGACAGTTTAACCTGTGTGAAGAACAAACTCTGGATGAGCTGGGCTCCCATGAAAGCTGCCTATCCCTGGAAAGCTACGGCGATGCTGCTTCCAGTCGCAGGGTTCTACGGCTTCACTGATCGCGTCACGGTGACGCAGAAGGGGGCGAGGGTGAGCAGTGCCATAGACCTCCATGTTAATGGAGGGGCTTCTGCTCCCCAGACCTCACTGCCAGTGTCATGAATGGCACTGGTTGTGTGGAGAGGGGAGGGTGGAGGGAGGAAATGGCAGGCAGTGTACCTTGTACGCTGCTGCCATTGCCTGTACCACACTGTTAAAAATGGTGCGGTACAGGCGGTGCGCTAGGGAGGTTAATTTATTTTACGTTTTTCTGTCCTTTCCCTTTAAAATGCAAATTATTCTGAATAAACAAATTTGTGAAATGTCCTGTATTTGCAGAAATCAGGAATGGGAAAGTGTGACAGTTAGAAAATCCAGGGTTACTTCTGTGTGTGGATGTGCTGTAATTTACTAGTATTCCCTTCCTGTTGGAGCAGCTCATTGTTATGCTGGAAGGCCACTCGGAGGCTGAGCTGTCCTCTATACTGACACACTGTCTGTAGTATACAATGCAGAGTACAACTGTAAATTGACAAAACCTTTATGTTTTTTTATGTAATCCTGACAATACCTTTACTATATGACAGTTGTTAAATGTCTGTAAACAAATTGAGCCTTACAGACTGACACTTATCCTGACATTTCTCATGATGACAAAATAACTAACTAATAAAAAAAGTCAAGTAATCCATGGAATTAAGTTTGTGAAATTACAGTTCAATTGTAGAGATTCACATGATAACCAGCATCGGAGATTGGTCCTCTTTAAATTGATTAACATTGAGCACACAACCATCTCAAATAAAGCATTCTATGTTCTCATTGCAATATTCATATGCATTGCAATCCAATAAATAATAATTCAGGAAAGGAGGCAAAATATCTTGGATTTCACATTGTAAAATGAAGCTGTGTAAATTTGTCATTGTCAAATGACAAATGTCAAATTAGTAAAATGAATAAACATTAGCATTACATATTTAATTTAATTATACTATTTAAAAAAAAACCTCTTCTGAAATAGGCCTAGCTGGCCTACAGGAACAATGCAGAAGCCAATATTATTTATTTATCTACATGAATCTGCCCAATCATATGACATTCTGTGTAGCATGTTTCTGTTAGTGAAGATTGGTGACCCAATTGTATGGTTCCAGCCTTTTGCTCAATCTTTCTTGTCATTGTGCCTTATCTTTACCAGACCACTGCTGCAGTTTATGGGGAGCTGGTAGTTGGACCCAATAGAAAGCTTCCAGATCACAGGGACTCAATATAGGCACCTGAAGAGAGGCCCTTCTACTCTGCAGCAAATCATTAAGATGAATCAGAATCTTTAACCAAAGAAAATATTTGTAGTTTTAACATTTTGTTGGATTCCATAGGAGGTGTGGGTACTGTTTGTACCAGCTAGCTACTACTCTTTAACTATCAGAATAAAAGGTGTAAACCACTGTCGTTCCCCAGGATGATGATTCATATGTCCCTTTTCCCCAAGAGCACAGTCAGACAGGTGTCTCTAAATCTTTGTTGCATTCAGCAATCAGATCATTTTTATGAAATACAATTAGCTGTCTATCATGTTCTTCTTCCACTCCTCCACAAAACTATGGGACACTCACCCATGTCCATAGTCAGCCCCTGCCCTAACTTTCTCATTTGGACTATGCACATTTTCTACTGCTCTTCCTCTAAAAATAAGTTAACAAAATAATTTCCTCTGTCTGAACCCATCTTAGATCATCACCGTTTTTATTATTAATTTTCTCCATATATTTTAAGTATTATCATCTTTCTGCCCACCTCCTGGATCTTTCACTCTGTACTTAATAAGATAATGTTCTGCCTTCTCTCTTTCATTCCTGGCCAGTAACTGTTCTCTGCCTACTTTGTCCCCTCAATGTTACAAGGTCAGCTGTTGATCCTATCTCCTCTCCACAACATTTTTGATCAACTTCCCTTCTACTTCTTTTATATATTCCTGGTTCACAAGCATTTGCCATTACGCCTACTTTTTCATCCCTCAAACCTTTAGCATTCATGATCATCTCCTATATTACCTCCTCTGCCAGAGATCTCTGATCATCTCCCTCTCTGCCTTCAATGCCTCCCAGCTCTACAACCAGCTTACCTTTGTCTGCTCCCATTATCATTTCACATGTCCAGCTGAACATATTTTGTTTTGGCAGTAACGCATAGCAGTGTGTTATGAATCACTTACAGGCTAAACACTATTCACCCTCAATTAACCAATTGAAGAACTGGCCCATGTTTGTAAGTTTATACAATACATTGGAGTGCCCAACATTTTTATTTATTTCTAATAATAATCTTATCTAAATTTTTCAATATATGAAAATGCAATCCCCCCCCCCCAAAACAGTTTGCAATATCTGCCATTTAACAAATTTGTTATATGTAGATACATAGATTGGTTTTAATGGGTGGCTTGGTTGAAGATCTGTTCTTTTAACACCAGCATGGCTCATAATCAGTAATAAGTGAGTTTGACATTTTTCTCCACATGGTATAGCCGAGTGGAGGATATTATTTGCTTACACCAAGGAAGATGATTGGCCTCCCTGTGAATAACGTGAACTGGCTATGGATCCACTACACCTTCACCAATTTAGATTGACCAAATCACAAATATTGTTTATATATATATTACATTAAATTAGGGCTGAAAGACAAGTCAAGCTTACACAGCCTTTGGCACATGAGGAGACTGGGACCTTGCCCCATTAAGCTTACAATTTGCCTGGCTAAATTCTCCAGGAGTTGCGATACCAATAAGCAAAATTAAAAATGTTGGGCTGATTTAAGATTATTTTATCTAATCTCGAAAATAAAGTTGGGCAATATTTGCAGATGAGTGGGCAATAGAAAATCTTCTCCACCGTTTATTCGGCAGAGTGCAGTCCATTACTTGCTCTGCTTGGCAAACGTTCAATTTGCATGGTGTATCAGCAAACTGGTAACCATCTGTGATGGGTTCCTTATGAAATGTATTGGAGAATTTCCATATTTCACTAGAAACCATTAAGTTTTGATCATTGTCCTACAGGGACCAAAAACAACATATAAAGAAGTTTATTGGTTTAGGAGGTCCTCTCGGTTGTATTGCTGAGTTTCAAATTACAAAAAATTTACAATATTCATTATTATTTATATAACAAAAAATAGCCAACATGTGTATTTCTGTTCCCTCTTTAAGATAATGCTAATGTGGAAACCAAATCTTCCCTGTCTTACATACACCTATATAGTGATTTTTCTCAATCCGGGTGAATCTATAATAACAGCAAAAGTTGTCAAATAGGAAGCCCATTCATTTTGTGCTACTGAGTATTCAGTAGTACACAATAACAATATGTTAATATTCATAGGAGTATTCATAATTCATTTGTCATGCTAGCCACACTTGCAAGGTATTTCCTCCTCATATTTTACAGGTGACTGTCATATACAAAGGAATAACTTTTACATTCTATTTTGTATCTGATAGCATAACTAATAACATGCAATCATGCTGCCGCTTTCTTTGTTAAGTGATTGAACAATTGCTCATCAATATAATCAGTCATCGCTTATCTATCTTCTAGTTAGCTCAGGCCTTAAATAAAGTACCATGTTATATTTTACTATATATATTCCTAGTTGTAATCTCAACCGTTACAGAGTAACCTATTTGTTTCATATTGACAGTTAATACTGCACCCAATACACCCAGTAGAAGACAATAACCAAAATTATTGTAAATCTCTGTGGATACAATGTTGTAGAAAACTGGTGACAAATTATCAATGTCAATGTCAAACTAAAATAATCCAATCTGGATGTGTTCTCTATTGATTATTAAAAATGTATACAGCATTCTTTTTTTGTTGCTAAAGGCTGTCATTATGTATCATATATATATACAGCTATAAGGTTGAAAAAACGATATGAAAGCAAAGTTGTGATGGAATGCAAAAGCTATATATATATATATATATATATATATATATATATATATATATATATATACAGTTTTAAACTAGGCACAAAACATAAATACACCATAATTACAGATGTAGCCTCTAACTTCTTTTCTCCTATGATTTAGTAAAAAAGAATTTTAAATGCCAGCTTGAGTTATTATAATATGCAAATAATATGAGAATCTACTGCCACATATATTTATGTATATTTGTGTGTGTATTGTGTATATATAGATATATATCATATATCAGTAACAACCACTTTCTCGGTATGACTTTAAAAGTGCGATATACTAAAGATAAAGAACAATTAGCAGGCTAAAGGCTGATTGCCTGAGGGTAATAGCCTATAATATAAAATAGCATTTATACATTTATAAACATATACTAGCACATTTCATTAGCATAATTATATCTGATATCATTCATTTACACCACATTATGCAATATGTGTGGATAGGTAAGGGGTATTCTATATCAATAATATATGCATGTATCCTTTGGAATAAAAATAATGTGATGTGTATCTTGGCCAAAATAACATCTAATGTTCTCATTATACATAAATATATATATATATATATATACACACACATATACACATAAAACATATATATATGTATACATAAATACATATATATATATATATATATATATATATACACACGTATATACACACATGTATACACAAATGTATATCATGTGTATGGGCTTTAGTTTGCTCATGAACTCAGGTTTACTCGGGTCCATGTAGTCATTTGCCTTGACCCATGACAATCTACACAACAAACAAATCTGCTTTTGTAAAGGAGCATCCATAACACTTATTAAAATGATCATTGCACACACTTCATGTTTATAATGGATGGCAGCTATAACAATCTACAATCATCCCATGACAAGGTATGTGAATATCCAAATACCATCCTCCCTCTCCTTTACCTACACAACATACAATACTCATCGATGTTTGAAGATTCTATAAGCCGTGTGCCTTCAACAAATATCAGCTTGTTCTATGATAAATGTTACTAAATATCAGACCTAAACAGCACATTATAATTATAAAACCCGAATCTATAATAAAGCAAAGTATGAGTTAGACTGGAACACTGATGTTAAACAACTATTATAGGACTCAGCCTTGGAATACACATATTACACCATACTAGAGTGTCAGATGGACCCCAGAAAATGAAGGGGTGTGTAGTCACAGCATATCTGATTATATATAATAACGAGCACCAGAACATGTATTACTTCTATAGTCCGATGTATGTACATAGAGCTTAGAGGAACGAGATGTCTCCCATGGGGGGAAAACAATTAGAAGCATTAGCAAATTGATAATGACAGCTCTCCTCTCTCCTAAACCAACTATGGTGTATGGTGGTGTGTACATATATTATATATATTTTACCACATATATATTATACAACAATATCAGAGTGTATTATTATATTAGTGTTATTTACAACTGTCCTAATGTATTAGGCTACTATTATGTAAGAGATGAAAAGCCGGTTCATCATGATAGAAAAGAATTTGCTGCTGGGAATGTGTAAGACTACACACTGCTATATACCAATATGAACTATCATTGCAAATTATGACCTATTTCATATTTAAGTTTAATGGGGGTAGTATGTTTTAAAAAGGTATTAACTCTAATATATTTTAGGAGAAAGTAGTGTCTTCCAAAAAACATTTACAGCTTCGTGTCTCTCCCCCTTTCTATTATATGGATACAGATAGATAATCATTTTATAGATTAACAAAACAACCGATATGCATCCCAGCACAGGCAGCAAATATAAGATCCCAGAGCATGTAAGCTCCAATAAACCTCCAACAAACACCAAATCATATAGGAAAACCGCCAACAAATATTTCCTCTATCGACCCCACATTATTAGTATATATTTGCCCTAACCTGCCCCATATATATCATATCAGCATATTTTTTTCTGTTAACTGCTCCACGTGCAGACTTCAGAACATTCCTTTAATGGTATAACTGAAAATGTACAGTTTCAGTCCGAATTGCCTATATATTCCTAAGAAGGAAGGAGAAGGCTTCGTGAATTCATATAAAGAGAACGGCCAATAGGGGGCGCTCTGCACCCACATTTCGCTGCTCACCATCCCGTCTAACCCCATTATGTTATCAGTGGCATCTTGAACAAATCCGTTCACAGTAAAGACCTTCAAATAGACCTTTCTTGAAGAAAACACAATCATAACATTTGCAATCAATTAGTGCAGTAGTTGTGATGATGAGGACGATCGTTTCAAATCTTCCGTTTTTGTTTCCCTCGTTAAAATGCTACAAACCTTTGTCACTTAATTAGTGGCCGACTTCAATTGCTTCTTCTCAAGTTTGATTTTTTAAGACCATTTAGTGCACGTAGCAAAGATAATTAGGTGACACCCCAACCACAAAAATAAAGAAACCGTTTCCTTCCAATACAATGACAGAAGCAACAAAAAATAACAAACAAACAAAAAAGAAATATAGTGCCGGATTTAGTTAAATTCTCAACAGTTCATTTATTAACCAAAAATATATACTTTCTTGTACAATTTGATTTTTAAGACATATGTACATTTTACTATATATACAAAGGGGGAGAAAAAAAATAATGACGCTTAGAAATCACAAGACAAACCATACAAACTCAACTAATGGATGAGCGTATAGAAAGTTTTTTTTCTCAGTCTTTACACAAACATGCTTACAATATGTAACTACTCCGAGAAGGTATTTTACAGTCATTACAACATGTAAAAAAAATAATAAAATTAAAAATACAAATAAAAAAAATAATAATAAAATAACAAATGTTATGAGGAGGACAGCGCAGAAAGAATCATAGCAGCGTCCAGTTGGTTTTGTGACCTGAAAATAAAATGTTCAATATATTAGTACATGGATCAGACTTCAGCTACGTGTTTATTTCATATTTTTAATACAATGATCCTGCTTAGTGGCTATATCATCAGTATACGGAGATTAGCATTGCATTGGTGATTACTGGGAACTTAATTCTCTGTATTTATTCACCTTAATAATTGCCTTGCATTGGCATTGGTTTACAAGCCTCATAAAAAGTTATTTCTCTTTTTTTTCTTTTAAATTCAGTTTAAACAGAACGACTTCTGCCAATTCTAATAAGTGTTCTCAGCAGCCCCGGTATACAATTATGTGGTCATAATGACAGACATAAAATTAAATATAATTGGGAAGCGCTCATGATTCATAGGCCCATTAAGGGCAATAATGGTTTGTTGTAAAAAAGGAGAACCACAGAACAAACACAATTAAAATAACCGAAAATACAGCATTGCTTTTCATTGAGCCCCTATGTAGGTGGAGAAGGACACCTAGGATATCTCCATTTTTCTTACCTTCTTTGAACTGGTTGAAAAGCTGTGTTTAGAATTTTTTTTTCTACCTCCAGCGAGCTCGACCGGTCTGTGGGAAATGGAAATAAATACAATTGTAACTAAGAGTAAAATAGACGAGCGGATTCTACTGCACGAAATGAGAAAGTTTTGTAGTTTAGGAAAAGTTGTGGAATAGTTTCGGGATTTATCATTCGGTAATGCGATCTAGTAAGTTCATGAAAGTTGTCTGTCCGAAATTATAATTCGAATGAGCACACAATAATTCCTAATAATAATTAATAATGCTATTGGCTATACCTTCGAAACAGTTTCCAAGGCAATAAACAAACTGGTAAATGAAATAAAGTGAGCCATGCGGTAATTAAATATAATTTAGTGTAATATAAGAATATTATTAGGCTTTTTAAATTAATGACCGACACCATTAAAGTATGAAATACAAGCAATAGACATCTATTCCAACCAAAAGCCTAAATCTAAGCTTGATTACACCAAAACAGTACAAAAATGAATTATTCTAGTTATATATATATATATATATATATATATATATATAATCCCTCAAAAATACTCTGCTATTAATCAGATTAAAATACACTCTTATCTGTGTCCACTTCCAATACCAAACCAGCTAGTTGGTGTTAGAGGTGGACCCAGGGTAGGGTGGACATAAGTAAGTAAAAAGGGAAATTCACCTGTTACTGGTTCTCTGCTGTTGGCATGTTCACCATGAGTGTTGAAGCTGGCATTGCCTGTACCCGTTGCCGTGTGGGTGACACCCAGTCCTTGCAGAAAGTGAGCAGAGTTCAGTAAAGAGAATTGTTGGGCAGAAAATGTCCTCCCTGTCCAGGTCTGGAACCTGCTCCCGGGACAGGCGATGAGTCTGGGTTGTGCCAACACATTTTGGCTGTTTGTGGTGCCACCGTTGCCCTGGGGTGACTTGCGAGGGTTATCAGGAGCAGTGGCTGTTTCTGCCAGGGACCAAATTTTGGGCTTCTGGGCAGCTGGAAGGTTATTTTCCAGGGAAGGGTTTGGGGAAATGCTGTCCAATTTCAGCTGAGGTTGATGAGGTTTGGCATCCTCAGATAATTCACACTTGTCCTGTACCCTGCTGTCCCCAACCACAGACTTTAGAAACCTTTCCTCGGATACATTCAAGTCCTCAAAGCCATCTGAGCCCTCAGAGTCACTCCTATTGTCTGTTTTAGAGTCTGAGTGGATGTCAGTGTCCTGGTCGTCCAGATCTTCTTTGCTCTCCACATCCTCAGTGTCGATATTTTCCAAATCGATCTCTTCTTCATCCTCTCGCTTGTCCTCTTCTTCTTCGTGGTCACTTCCATAAGAGTTGCCCTCCTCATCAGTTCTGCTCCTGGGGGCCCAGGTCATTTTATTCTCCTTTTTAAGCCTCCTCCTAGCATTGGCAAACCAGGTGGACACTTGGGTGAGCGTCATCTTGGTAATGATGGCCAACATAATCTTTTCTCCCTTGGTGGGATAGGGGTTCTTCCTGTGTTCATTCAACCAGGCCTTCAAGGTACTGGTGCTCTCTCTGGTGGCATTTTTTGGCCTTGAAGGGTCTCCGAACTGATACTGTCCATAGGTGTAAAACGCTGGGTGATGGTGAGAGAACGCTGAATGTTGTACCCCTGGGCTGTCCTTCATCTCATATTGGGACCCCTAAATGAAAAGAGAGCCCATTGAAAATACTCACAGGGAAATGATGTGATACATGATAACAATCACGAGTCTAGCTATGGATCACAATACGTATGGGACTAGAGTGGTTTTTATATCATTATTTCTTGTCATTGTAATATAGTAAACTAATAACAAATAACAATGCGTTTTACCCTTTTCGATACATTCATCTGTTTCCTTTCACACGTTCTGTCAGCCAATCATAACTCATTTTACAATGAAAACAAACTTTTTACCCCTAAAATCACAGCGAACAAGCATTCGCTGTTCATTTCTTAGCGAATACTTCTACGTTCCCCCTTGGTAAATCCCACAGATTTGCTCAGCACTGGATACTAACTTTTTGTTTGTTTTCTGTACACTGAATAAAGACATGCTAATATCTCAGAGTATAACGTCCCCAGATAGGACACAATGACGATACATGGATGTAACAGATCTGGGAGTTCTCCCACTCAGACAGAAATACAAAGTATTCCAAGTTCTCTCCCTGGAACTCTAGCTGTGTCAGTGAGAGAGACAGGAGGAGATCGAGGTGTCCTTACCAGTTGTGGGAAGATTGGAAGCTCCGTGGTGTAGGGAAGGAAAGCTCCATAAGCCTGAGCCGCCGCCGCTGCGGCATAGGGAGCGCCATACATAGAAGACAGAACATTAGACAGAGTCCCAGCCGGAGAAAGTTCAGCTCCGCTCCTGGTGCCCCCAACACTTTGTCGGTCAGAGGGGTACAGAGGTCTGATGTACTGGTAGCTCAGCTGTGGGAAGGACATGGTGCAGCAGCAGGGCACAGCAAAAAAAAAAAAAGAAGGGGGGCTTCACAAGACAACGTGGACCCCTTCCTAGGACTTGGGTCTTTTTCTCAGCCTCCTATACATCAAGCAAAGTGGGGGACCCGGCTCCAAGGCTCGTATTGTACTTGAAAGGCTCCTGGTGGCACTGTCCTCTCCCTCTGGTGCTATTGATCTGAGTGGACCCAGGTCAGCTTCTAAACAGATTGCTTCAGATCATTGGCACTCACCCTCTGATTGACATTTCAAGCCCAGCACTAGCTCCTCCCAGATCTTCCAGTCTAGCTGTGCTTTCTCTTTCATCCGCCACCCCTTCCTAAATCTCTGGTTAACCCGTTCAGCGCCGGCAGCGTCTTCCACCTCTAGGGTTAATCTTTCCTGTTTCAATTCGGGGATGTGGTCCACATCGATGAGAATTAAAAAAAAAACACCCAAAACACGGAAAAGTACAATAATAAAATAATACTATTATGATAATGAAATAGTTGTATACTTCAAGGGAAGATCGCAGTCTCCCTGCAAATGAAAGAGTCTAATTGAAGTATATTGATGGTCATTAGGTAGCTGGGTGAATGTAGATGACATGAATGGTCGTATGCAAATACAGATTAGTGCCAGAGAATTTGGATTTTCTCTGCACCACGTCTCACACCTTAAATCTCTTTAAAAAAAAGGGATCTCGAATTAGTGTATTAGCGATCAGCAGGCAGAATAAGGGGTTCATTTTCTCCTAATGCAGCACTTCAAAGGCTCGGAGGTCACAATTTTGACATCAAAGAGGGGAAAAAGCCAAGCAAATTGAAATCTTAACAAAGGAAAGACAGGG
The DNA here is from genome assembly GCA_036250615.1 of Ptychadena robeensis. Taxonomy (NCBI): domain Eukaryota; kingdom Metazoa; phylum Chordata; class Amphibia; order Anura; family Ptychadenidae; genus Ptychadena; species Ptychadena robeensis. Next base: position 27,079,429 of record CM070041.1, read on the forward strand.
CAGCCCTCTGGGCGGTGTGTACATTTGTAGTGTGAGATGGGAGACACTGGGAGGCACTGGGATTAAACCCATTAACACCTTTTTGTCTTAGTAATTAGAAAATGTATGATGGCTTTTCTTCTACTACTACTACCTGCTCCTAGAAAGTAGGACTTATCCCATGGACCTGTCCCACCACAACTACAGCACTCCTCCATTGTGACTACACAATTATTCTATTTTTTATTCTTAATTGTCCCCTTTTATATAAATCTGATTCACATCATCATCTATAGGCAGTCGGGGGGAAAAAATAGCTTTGGAGATAATTCTCGACCTTCACTGCAGCTTAGTTGCAAGATAATGTTTCATCTTGTAAAAGATACAGATTATTATATAACAAGTTTCAGAAATTAAAATTCCCTGAATCAATATGTGGAAATCTTGAAAGAGACATCTCTAATCGTATTAAGGCGATCCTACTATTAAACCCTATATACTAATCTATCTCATAATAACAGTGGCTGTGCCAGGGATTTATAGCTTGCCTATAACAATATTCCAGCGCAGGGTGATATATGGGGGAGGGAGATGAATTGCACAAAATTAATTGCATAATGTAATCATCCTGCAAAGAAGATCCTTAGCTTATGTGATCTCCCGAAATATCTATATTGTCATCTTCATATCTGGAACATCCCGGATAATCAAAGTCTTATAGGAATCTTCTTCATACGATCTATTTATTCCCATTTATCGCACAACCCTTCAACTAGTCGAAATGACACATATATGGGGCTGATTTACTAAGCCTAGTGGAAATGATTGAGTGTTTCTCCGAAATAAAAGTCCTATACGATGTACATTCTAAGCATTTAACTTGACAAGTCGATTTAAGATCTAAAGAATCTAAAGTCTCTGCTTTATACATATATATAAAAAAGGTATGAGAAAAATTAGGACAAGTCATTTTAAATATAACAATGACTACAATTATTCTAGATACATTTGCTTCTTTTTCACTTTAAAGTTAAAATTAAATAGGAAAAAAAAATCTAAAATAATATTTATATATATATGTATATATAAATATCTCTATCCAGCTTGTAATGAAGATAAATCTTACCAGACCTCTGTATAAAATGAGCTTTCTTTATCCTGTGTAAATCTGGATGCCAGTAAAAAAAAAAAAAAGAAGCACAGCTAAGTTCATAAACCCAGGGTGATGAGTTTATTATCTGTGCTTGTTGTCTGGTGTCATGAAGATAGATCTTAATGAACAAACAGAATCAATAGAGATCACCCTGCAGTGAGTGCAATACATGTGTTTACATGGGCTAGGGCAGAGGATGCAGGCTACAATGGGAAGGTGGAGGGGGGCTATGTATGCAGAAGAGCTCAACTTTATTTCAGAGGAAAGAACTCAAATATTGGGAAGACAGGACAAGATGGATTGTACAGGTGAGATGCCATCAGCAGACGACAGACTGAGTGGAAATAAACAACCCAGAGGCTATAGGGTGTATAATAGGTGAAGGGAAGTGGGGATGGGGACTGATGGACAAAGTTAGTTTTTTTTTGTTTGGGGTGGGGGGATTTATGAGCGATACTGGGTTCAGGTCACTATGAAAGTGAGTAATGGCTTATTAATGGGAAAGAAATGGTCAGGAAATGCAGAAAGATCTAGAGAAGCAGGGGATAGGGCAGAAAATAGATGTCTCAAGCACAAGAGTAGAAAAGAAACATGCAAGGGAGTATGTCTAAAATATTTTCAAAGAGACCTATAATTAGAGAAACGTGTGCTGTGGTGTGCAGTGCAAAAATGAAACAGAGGATATAAGTCATAGAAGGAAAAAAAAAATAATAGGGGCAAAGAATGACTACAGAAAGTTGTGCTAGTCACTGCAGGGCTGAATGGACCACTAGAACAGGCACACTGGGATTGTAAGATAAGGCTTTATCACAACCATGATATTGATATGATGATACCAAGACAGGTATGTAACCATCCATCTAGTAGAGTATACTCTTTCTGTACACACATATATATATAAATATATATATATATTTATGTAGCACTATGGTGTGTGATATGTAACACACCTCTACGTCACTGGTGTGTGTATTGCCAAGTGGGTGCAGCCATAACCTTTTATAAATCATTTGCTATATGACTGCCTTGCCTTTGCTACCCTTTAAAATGTGGTTGAGTGTTAGGTAATCTCTCTATTCAATTTTATAGATTTATTCGATAGATGCACTGGAATCATAAATAATATCATGGCAAACTAAAGGTTAAGAAAGTGGGTTAGTTCTATAGCTCAATGTACATGTCGTACTCGCAAGCGAAAATAAAATGTTTCATAACATGTACATATTAAAAACCTAACAATTCAGTAACCTTTCAAAACTATTCCTTCTCTCTTCTAATAAAACTAATTAACATGAAACTTATTCTGTCACCAAGATGGGGGCTTTTGGACAAGCAGCATTTTATTAATTAGATAGAGTAACATGTTTTCATTAGGTCTGCCAGTGTTTATATGCAATAAAAGCCATTTTGGTTGAACATTATTATTATAATTATCATCTTTTTATATAGCGCCAACATATTACGCAGCGCTGTACAATACATTAGAGTGGAGATACAACACAATATAGTACACACAGGAACAGGTTGTGACACAGGTTATGACACAGGAGGTCGGGCTTACAATCTAATAGACATTATGTGCAACATCCAGGCAATCAAGGATTCCCACCAATTCTAGAAAACTTTTTACACTCTGTTGTCACTGCTGACTGCTCAGCAATGGTTGATTTTACTTATAGAATGTAAAGGGAATTTCTGTGTTAGATCATAATATTAGCAGAGGAGAAGCAATAATGATGCATTACACAAATACATTTTTTATTTATCAGATTTATTTAGCAATGATATATTACAAAGCCATTTATCAGGATGACAGTATAATGCCCCTACCACATTCACACGCCAGGGCCAGCATGGGCGGAAGCTGTTAAATAATTTACTAGCATATGGGGGCCTTTAATTTAGTGGGCATTATGCTAGCATTAATTCACCAAGTCTGATATAGTCAAGTCCCTCTTCTGTTTATTTCATGAAGCCTGCTCAATTCATTGCGTTTTTTTGCTGGGAACAGATGAACAGTGCAATTAATATCCTGGTATCACAGGAATATCAAGCTGCTATCCTCTTGCTTTAAAGATGCTTCCATAGCTCTGTATTATACCCTGGATTTAAAAAAAACATAAAATTCCTCTACTCTCCAACACCAGAACCTGTTTTTTTATTTTACAGAATCACGTGGGTTTACTGAAAAAATTACTTTATATGCAGGACCAGGAGCCACATGCTCAATTTAAACAGCCAATCAGCTTCATGAAAATAAATGTTATTTTCTTTCAACTAATTGGCTGCTTGAAATGAACGCCTGTGTGCTGGATCAGCGTCTAAATGTTCACTTAGGAATATCAGACCTCAGTAAGTGCTTACCCGTAACAATTGAATCACTTCATTTCTCATACATAGGACAGTTGTTTTGATTTGATGCTTATCACATGGCCATTTTTGTGTGATGTCATTGGTTAGTATAAATTAAACCTCCATCAGCAGTAATTGTGCGGTTTCCACTATACTGTCTGTCTGATTTATTATTACTATTATTATCATTTATTTATATAGTGCCAACATATTACGCAGCCCTGTGCAATACATTAAAGTGAAGATACAACATAAGATAACAGGTACAGGTATGACACAGGAGGAGTAGAGGACCCTGCCGGGCTTACAGTCTAAAAGGTTTGTTATAATGCAGATTGTACAATATTTGTGCTGTTGTGTAATAGGTCATATTTTTGTTCCTTATAAAACAATAAAACACTAATAATGCCTTTAAGTCCATTATTACAACCTGCGCACATATAGATAATTTGATCTATAGATAGGGGAATAGAAAGTTATTCTTCCTATTATTGTCAGTTAATGTTTATATTGTTTGGGTCCCTTTTTTGCTGCATGCTGTTATGAGAGAGCATATTTTTCTTTTATAATATATATATGCAAGGTTATGATTTTTTGTTTGTATTATATTCACAGACATTTTACTTTGTAATGCAAATCAAACAAGTAGGATATTCCATACTACAGATGGATTAAAAATATACAATATTTATATTTTTGTATCTTTCACTATCTATTAAACTGGGCCCGGAACTTTATTATGCTGGATAAAAAAAGTACGTCCTATATTTAAAAAAAGCTGGAGCACCGAGATGTGAACTAACTACAAAGGAATGAACGGGATCTCTGCTTGCTATACATTCTCATGCAGTGAAATGCTTGCGTCATACTGCAGGGAAACAGACCACTTGTCCTTATAGAATGTCAATGACTAAAGACTTCTTAGTAAATCTACTATTACGGTTATATAGTGCAGTAATAAACCAGCTATTTACAACAACACTTTATTCATTGATTTAATTCTCAATGTAATATACTACTATACACTATTGTACACTATTGGGCATAAAAGCAATTGAACAATTGCATAGGACTCCAGCTACAGTGAAGGCTCAGACATTGAATAGGCCCTGGGCATAAAGCAATATCATTGATAACTGTAGTACAATTTTATATAATTTCATTAGGATTGTCCAATCTATTAGGGTTGTCCAATCCAATCCACATAAAGGCCTGATTTTGGAATAAATGTTATTCATAAACCACAACAATACTAAAAGCCTATACAATCCTGGCCCTCAAGGACTGAAGATGGACAGTAGAAGTATCAGGAGGACGCATTCCGTTCCATACTCCAAATAAAGAATTTTTCTTTGTCAGTTTACACCGAAGCATAACAAGCCATCAGTATGCCAGAAAAAAAATATATAACCACATCCAATTTATTCTTATGTATACAAGAAACTTTTAAGCTACCAGGAAGTTTACGCTCTTACAGTTGGCTCTTTGTTACTGCGTACCCTTATTATTTGTAATGTAGGAACTGGATTCACAACAGTCACTTTGTTGCAGGCCTCTCTCACTTGTCACATGCGAAGCAAGATCACAGTGTAGTACGGCAGGCTAAGACTTTGCAGAAATCACTTTTTACCGTTGAAATTTATGCTGCCATTGTCAATCAGCGGCGGAATATCAGCCCGCTTTAGCACCCTTAAATCTCCAACACTTTTGCAGAGAATGCCGGTTTACCTACATGTTTCTCTTCCTAGGGAATTATTCAACGTTACTATGTCCTGGGTAAATATATTGTTGCATAGAAATAATAATCTAGACACTGACTGACTGCTGAAAAATATATCACCTTGTCTGATTAGTGTATTTTTCCACGGCCTTGGTGACAAACTATTACTGACTAGTTGTGTAGAGAACAACTATATTCTCCATAGCTGAATGCTTCTATATATTTGATCAAGCAATGTTTTTTTTTTCCTGCTGTAAGAAGTTAAATAAATGTAGAATTTTTTTTTCTCCGTGATTACGATACATCCTGTCCCATCTGCGGGACAGTGCTTGCCTATTTTCTTAAAAAAAAATCTCACATGCCACAAAGAAATGTTTGAAAATAAATTCATAAATTGTGATATGTCAACATGGATTGAATTCCAAGATTCTACTTGATATATTTAAGGTGTGTGTTTATAATAGTTATAAAAGGTATAAACACATGCAATGCTGGTACATAATGACACTTGCTTAGCTGAGTTAGCATTAGTAGACATCACTGTATTAACATGCAAGTTAAAGATAATCACCCATTGGCTACTTCTATCTCTTGGGAACTTAGGCAGTGAGATTTCTGCATCTGCATCAATTCCCAGCTCCCCCCACCTCATTATGAGGTAATCTCACAGTCACTACTCGATTCTTGGTTTATGCATTTGTTTCACATTATAGAGAATAGTGCCGTTAGAGTGAAACGCCTCATTTGGCTTTGCAATGGCTGAATTGAGACCTCTGATAAGGAAAGATGGCTGAAGAAAGATGGCGCCCATCCAACATTTATAGATGACTGGTGGGGGAATGGACCCCTTAATAAACAAAGCCACCCTTGTTTATTTGGACAACTTGGTATTTAAAACAACCTTATAAGTATAAGGTTTCCAGCTTAGCAAAGATTCTTCTTGCCTTTTACAGGCATTGCAAACTAATTTTGATTTCGATCTGCGTAATGCGCAATTTTTTTTATAATTTCATAAACTGTGTATGGTGTCAGTCCTAAATCATTCCAACACATTTCACCTCTGGTTTCAGGCTTTTAATACACATTTAAACTTTACAAACTTACAGTGATTTATTGCTACAATTCTACATATATTTTAGCATCAAATCATATGCTGACTAGGCCGCACCGCTTCAGACATCATTATATCTCTTTTCATACAAAAGCTCTATTCTCACATATTGAAAGTAAAACAGAGTCCTTAAATTATCTGTTGATTGTAGTAATGCCAAGCATTGGTTTAGACTTCCATGTTTTGTTTCCTGTTAAAATTTACTGGTACTGCTTCATAAGTAAAATACTTTTGAACAGAAACTGTGCTGACAGAGCAGGAACTAGCTCCTACTTGGCCACCAAGGAACCAGATAACTAAAAAATATTTTCGCACTAATTAACTAGGCCCATGCAGTTGTCAATACCAAGTCCGTGATTTAAGAGTCTAGATACCAGAGATACTAGATGTCATATTTAGTGTGAGTCAAAGTGGAAGTAAGCACATTGATATGGATGTCACAGAAAATGTCACGGTCAAGTGGCCAGTAGAACATTTAAGCATGGAATAGAACATGCAACATGATATGGAGTCTCAAGCAATACAGGCTAATGCAAGAATGCAAAATCTTAAATAGCAAAACAGCTATTTCTCGGAATTAATCCTCCAAGGGTAATGGGAATGTTCACAAAGCTTCCTGATGTTATCTGGACTATAGAGGGTGGTGATAAAATACCTAACTGCACCTGGCAGGATAATTATATCTAAACAAATCCTTGTTTAGCTAATTTCTACAGATTTAGAAATCTGTTAGAACATTGACTTGGTCAATGAGTTTTAGTACAATATGAAAATGGGTTGACCTTATAGGTTGACATAGTATGTATAGCCACGAAGCATATGTAGTTTTCCTTTTTACAGTAAACAAGTTTTCCTAAAAAGTGAACATCTTAATCTTGAATGCTTAAAGCGGACCTACCACCAGGAATCTATGTTTTCATGAATGGCACTAGAAGTGCCAATAATAGGGAGGAATGCAGTGAAAAAACCCAAAAACGTACCTGTAATGAGCAATTTAGGAATATAATCAGGCATTTCTTCTCACTTCCTGGTTCATGGACTCAGCAGAAGCTGACACCACATCACAGCAGCACGTGATTTTTCAGTGTGTAGCCAACACATGAAACACATGGTGGTGCAATATCGCGGGTGGCCACTGGGGGCGTTCAGTGATCTTCTATGGGAATTTTCAAAGCAGCTCACTGAAAAATCACGTGCTGCTGTGACGTGGTGCCGGCTTCTGCTGAGTCCATTAACCAGAAAGTGATGAGGAATGCCTGATTATATTCCTAAATTGCTCATTACAGGTACGTTTTTGGGTTTTTTCACTGCATTCCTCCCTATTATTGGCACTTCTAGTGCCATTCATGAAAACATAGATTCCTGGTGGTAGGTCCGCTTTAAATACAGATGACATTCAACCAATTATAGTGTATTGGCTAAATACCCAAATTCTATTGTTACCCCACATCCCATTCCATCAAGATAAAACATTCTAATGTCTTTTAACCTCCCTAGCGCACTGCTGAGGTCCAGATTTCTGTGCCAAAAGCGCATCATAGACTTAAATGGAATTTTTTTATGTTGTAGGCCTGTAAGTTCCCAAAATATGTCTGTACAAGGGTCTAGTAAACATCCTGAATATATTAATGTTTGAAACACACAATTATGTAAATAAAATTACATTTAAAAAAAATTGTATAATTTGAATGATAAAATCTCTAAAATATGTATTTTATATAAACAATTTCAAAACTTTGTGTATTCATATTTATGTATTGTTTATAATAAAATGTTTATTCAATTGGAAATGTGTTTTATGGTTTTTTATCATACAGTTATCACTGTATCCAGTACAACTCCCTTTGGCACCCTCTCTCCCTTGGTGTGATTGACCTGGTGACATCACACCAGGGAAGAGAGGGTTAATTGCAAAGGGGCACATCCGGGGAATCACACTGAAAACAGTTTTCTACATAGAAAACTGTTTTCATGCGATTTACTTTTAATACTCCGAATGTCGAATATTCTACATATTTGAATCTTTGTGAAAAAACGTGCATACATATGTGCAATGTAAGGCCATAGAATGTCAGCGAATCAAAATATTTTGAATATCCTTGCAAACATTCAAGAAATTATGTGAACTCTAATTTAGCATATGTCGCTCAACACTTATCATATTAATCTCCTCTTCATCATTTGCACCAATAGTTACTCATTCATTACTTAGGACAGCTACTGTTACCAAGACCTTACATGTGCAGTTACCAACTGCCCACAAATATATATTCGACTGTTCTATTACCTTGGCTTACTGCAGCTACCTGGGCCCTACACACATCCAACTAGTAAGGTTCCTTAAATTATTGACTGTATAGTTTGTCTGCTGGTGCAATACCACAAAGGTGACCTAATTAGTACTTTGATTTCAAACCATTCCTTATATTTCATACTTCTCATATCTTTAGGATATGAAGCCTCATAACTTTTGTAAAAAGTAAATACAGACAAACATTCCTTTACATCTTCTTCCTTATCAGTCTTTTCCAATCAATATCTAAACATAATGATTTGCTGTTTCCCAGTCCTGTTCTTGTGAAGAATTGCCCTTCTGCTGCGGTGGTTAACAGTGAGGAAAAACACACAAATCGACCTTACAACTATTAGCAGCATGTGTACAATCCTTTCTTCTCTTTCTCCTCATCATCCCAAGTCCTCCATGTGAAGTATCTAGATGAAATTATATTTTGTGCAAATTAACCTGCAAACCATTGCCTGATCATGATGAATGTGATGCCATCAACAATTCAGCCTCAAAGGAAGATAACTTTTTCTCCCCCCAAAAAAACCTCTATACTGTTTCTGTAGGAAAGTTCTGCACTTTTGTCAACCTCCAAAACACTATTTCTAGGATCAGTCTCATCTAGGATATATATAAAAACTCTAACAGCACATATAATATCATGTCTTTTATTATGAAGTAATTTTTACTAATCACTGTTAAAAAACAGCATTACAATTCCAAGATAATACAAGAGAATCATATAAAGTGATATATTTGACCCAATAGGTTACAGATCATACAATTAATTTCAATGTTTTGTTTTTCATATGCAAAGCTCTCAACAGGTTTTGCATACTGGCGATGTTCCAGAGTGAATCTATAACTATAACTTCAGGTATGATTAAAATCTGTTGAATCCCACCTGAAGGTATGGCTGACCAAGAGACACACTTTGAAACATCACAAATGGACAGTTTGGTACAGGCAATGACAATGCACCATTATTGCAAAATGTGTGACTATGTTATACATCACCAGGTCAGGGTCGGAGACTGACTATCCCTCTCTTTATGGGTACAATTCAAAAGATTTATGTCTTTAGCTTTTTATTTATGACTTTATGACTTATATATTCTACTGTCTTTATGGTTGTTTTGCTTTAACATTTATGTAGATCTATATAGCTAACACCTTTACACTTTGACTATGCAACCCTGGTTTGGCAAGTTTGAATCTGCAAGTAGTTTGCATGTTTTCCCTGTGTCTGTGTTTTCTCTAGGAAGTTACCAGAGATGATCAAATTTATTTTTGAAAATTCATCCAGGTTCGACTTTGTGAGCTAAGGTCACCACCATACACTGTTCAATCTTTCCATTCAATCACCTGAAAAAAAGATTGTATTAAGATTTGTATTAAGAAAAAACAATTCATTTTTAGCTGAATTGATTGAACAAAAGTGATCCAAATCGAACATTGATTGGACGTTTTAGTAAATGTCTTAGATCATTCAAGTATCTGATACTATGGTACTATGGAGCATGTGCTCACAGCAAAGGAAAAGAATCGATAGTGTGTAAATCGATCACATTATCTTTTTCAAAACTATAATTTCTTAAGTAAATCGAATGGAAAATCAAACAGTGTATGCCCAGCTCTAATTGCAAAGCCCCTAAGCATGTGTCAGGATCAAGTACAGAGGGGGCGACCAGACAGGCAACACACACTGCCATCCAGAAAGAGGTAGGGTGGTGTCAAAAATGGATTTAATAAACTCACAGACAGGATCAAGACAGGTACGAAAAGCCCAGGATACAGGAGTGTCCAGGGTTTAGGTTCAGGTTCAGGAGACAGGAAATAACATGAAGACAAGACAAGCAATGAACAGCAAGCGTGTCTGGATGAAGCACACCTATATAGCCCTAAAGCTAACGAGGCAGGTGTGTGCTCCACCCAGCCCATGTTTGCAGGGAGCCACCTGCTGGTGACTGTGGGACCAACCCATGGAAGGGCAAGCACAGTGCCACCAGCAGGCGGTGACTGGTACAACCAGGGTCCTCACAGCATGGTATCATCACCAAAATTGTTAGAGATTTATGGAAGGGTTCAGGATATAATACAAAAGAGAAGGCTTTTTTAGTTTTCAATATATTTTTTATTGGTTTTACAAATTTTAAGAACAAATACTTTGTAACACAATATGTAAACCTGAAAGAGCAATAATGAACAGTGTTAAACCGAAACTTTATTCGCTCAATAAATTTTTTTTCTACAGCAGTGGCAGAGCCAAGTAGCTGAAGTTCATTCCAAACAAAATCAAACCAACACATACAACATAAACTGTTGTCTGCTCTAAAGACACAAAACAGGATCAGCATATAACAAAGGATCTCCAACATGGAGACAGCAAAGAACAAAATAAAAACAAAATAACCATTAACTGGGAAAGGAGAGGAAACATGTTACACAAAGTTTTCATGTTGGTGTAACTGTCAAAGCAAAGAGGGGGGGGGGGGACAAAACACATGCTATTTAGATGAAGGGGATACAGTGTGTACAAAAGTATTCATACCCCCTTAACATTTTCACTCTTTGTTATATTGCAGCCATTTGCTTAAATGTTTTAAGTTCTTTTTTTCCCTCATGAATGTACACACAGCACCCCATATTAGGCCCAGTCTGAGGTCCTGAGCACTCTGGAGAAGGTTTTTCGCCCAGGAACTCCCTGTACTTGACTGCATTCATCTTTTCCTCATTCACAACCAGTCATCGTGTCCCTGCAGCTGAAAAACACCCCCACACCACAGCATGATGCTGCCACCACCATGCTTTACTGTTGGGACTGTATTGGACAGGTGATGAGCAGTGCCTTGTTTTCTCCACAAATACCGCTTAGAATTAAGGACAAAATCTATCTTGGTCTCATCAGACCAGAAAATCCTATTTCTCAATATCTTGGAGTCCTTTAAGTAATTGTTAGCAAACTTCATGCAGGATTTTATGTGTCCTGAACTGAGGAGAGGCTTCTTTCGGGCTACTCTGCCATAAAGCCCCGACTGGTGGATGACTGTAGTGATGGTCTACAACTTTAACCCATCTCTCCCTGACTGCATCTCTCGAGCTCAGCCACAGTGATCTTTGGGTTCTTCTTACCTCTCTCACCAAGGCTCTTCTCCCACGATAGCTCCGTTTGGGCAGATGGCCAGCTCTAGCAAGGGTTCTGGTCCTCCCAAACGTATTCCATTTAAGGATTATGGAGGCCACTGTACTCTTAGGAACCTTAAGTGCCACAGAAATTTTAACTGTGTAACTGTGTTCAGGCAATTTCTTGGACCTCATGATTCTCATTGGCTCTGACATGCACTGTGAGCTGCAAGGTCTTATATATACAGGTGTGTTGCTTTCCTAATCAGGAAAAAATTAAGGTGTAAAACCATTTCAAGGATGATCTGAAGCAATGGACCGCACCTTAAATATATGGGTGTCACAGCAAAGGGTCTGAATAATTAGGACCATGTGATATTTCAGTTTTTCTTTTTAAATAAATCTGCAAAAATGTCTACAATTCTGTGGTGTTCACTCAATATGGGGTGCTGCGTGTACATTCAATATGGGGTGCTGCGTGTACATTCAAAAAAACAAAGAGTGAAAAATGTAAGGGGTCTGAATGCTTTCGGTACCCACTGTAGAAAACAAATAGTTTTAGCAAAAATTAAGTTCACGGTCAAGTCGAAATTTCTCACAAAAATTTATGCAAAAAGTACATTTGCTATAGTAATACTTTTTGGGTGATGATAGCATGTACAGGGGCTTTGCAATCAACTCACAACATCAGATAATTAAAAAACTAATCGTCCATCTCTAGAAATGTTTTATTATTAAATGTAATATTTAAAATTTGATTAAATTTAGTTTTAAAAAGTACAGTTACAGATATTTCAATTGACTTTAGACTGAGATGTTTACAAACGTATTGTTAAACAAATCCAACACTAAGAAGGAACACTTTAGTCTATAATCTATCCTTTCCTTCTTATGTGAAATGACAGGTTTGACCCTTGTTTTTTAACTATACAGTGCCACCATTTTTCACACTGATGTGCAAAACAGATATAACTAATGAGGGTTGTGCAGGTAATACAATACATACAGGACTAGTAAATATAGCTGTTCATCAGAACATAACAATAACAAGAAACAATAGGAGTGTGGGCCTTGTTTGTATGACTTTACAATCCAGATTGATGAGGTGTAGGAACAACAGATAAGGGAGTGAGTAAGATGGATATAAGATGAACATATCTGCCTTGTCAGATGAAGATCAGTGATTGAAGAGAATAAAGCTGTGTTCAGATATCTAACATTTGTTGCTTTAGCCATCCTTGGTGATAATTTTCAGTGACAGGATGAATGAGTGCTGCATTCTGTTCTATGGAGAAAACAAGTGGGAGCCACCCCACTGCCTTCTCCCCCATAGAAAAGCAATAGCGTTCCTTGTAACCAGGTGACACAGCCGATGGACCATTATACAGACAATGGATTTGTACCCAAGTTGTATTGGGTACCTAAAGACTTTTAAAAGAATTTCCATGGTGTGCTTACACATTTTAAGGGATTCTGTATCAAAAATTGTATTCTGGGTGGGTGAGTGAATACCTGGAAATTGGTAGATAGAGATTTAACATAACAAAAATAATCCAAGGTGGATACACTAGGCAGAAAGGTTGATCATTTGCTGTTGTGGCTTCACTCTATTGGTTGAGCACAGAAGAGCTATAATAGTTTTACCCACATATGATGAAGTAATGCCCTACCATTTTAATTGGCATGGCCATTGGATATGTTTTTAAGATGAGAAAACAGGATGTGGTTTGTAATGGGTAAGAGGTTATAATGAGACAGTGGAGTTAGGTATTAACCCTAGGTAACAAGTTTGAGTAAAGGCAATACTGAGGGTCAACAGAAATTGTACCTTTAGCTGTGAAGCAAACAAGATGATGGAAACATTTCAATATCGAAGTGATATTAAATAAATTGAGAGCATATTAAAGTAAAGCTAGTATATGACTGATCATGGCCATGACACAATAAGAAAGTGGGTGAGGAGGTCAAAGATAAATTTTTATACAATTTTCATAAAAGGGAAGTAGAGTGTGCAAGTAGAGTGTGCAAGAAGAGTAAGCAGCGTTAAAATGGGAAATACTAAAACTCAATCCATTAAAACGAGTTACAAAAGGTGCAAAAACCTTTAATTGAATGAGGGAACTTTAAACCATAAAAAAATTATAGATAATGGCATGATTATGGAAACCCATATTATTATTATTATTTGTATTATTAAAAATAACTTTTACTTAGAAAGCTCCAACATATATACATAAATAAGGGATGAAAGGCAACACAAGCATGGGTAGGGAACAGGTAGGTCATGTCTAGATGAACATTTGAGATAGACAACTTTGATCCAGGGATTTGCTTTGTAAACTTAATAAAATAGTTAATCTTGCCCAATGTGTTATGACCTATGTATAGGTTGCTCTGTAGACTTGTTGAGCCAACACTTAATATTTTCACTGGTTAACCCACTGTGATTTGGCATTTGTCTAGACATAATGACATGTAAATACCTTTGTTTTAAGACATTAGTGCCTTAGTAATATATTCCTTTCTTCTTGTAAAAAGGCTTTTTGTATCTTTTTAGACCCTCATTATAACTTGAATGGATATACTGTCTTATTATACTACAGTCCCTGCTCCATAAAAGTCATTCTTTCTATACCTTGACCTGATAATGGCCCAAACAGTAGCAATAAATAACAGTTCTGTAATTTTAGGCAATATATGTGCTAGATGCCAGTGGTTCTGTTTTTCTGTTGTATTCAGAGCATTGGCTTTCAGGTTGTAACCAAACTGGTTATCCTGTTGTTTCTCTTTGGTCACAATCACTGATTTCACTAGCAATAATTACTGAATTAGGAAGTGCCATTGCTTTGGGTCACACATTAGAGACTAGTTTCATGCTTGTAGTGGTAAGGTGTAGATAGGTTTATTTGCTTTACAAACTTGTACATAGAACTACATCATTAAGCTGTAGATCACTAATGACTAATTACATTGAAGTCCAATTTCCTGTTCTGTTATTGGTAACTTATTGATGATAAAAAAATTGTGTATTGGGAGGATGCTTTTTCCCACGGAAGCAATGTTTTAACAAAAGGTCATTTACACATTGTCAAACTCTCAGTAGGGATTACAGGTGTAACAAACAACCCAACAAACAATGTGTACAAAACGCTAATAATGTAACCAAATGGCCAAAGACTTATCTAATCTGTCGTTTTACCTGCTCAGTAAGCTGCATTTAAAATGTTATCATGTGAGATGCAATCATGATACCTATTGTTCTTGGTTTTGAAAATAAAAGTAAACCTAAAACAAATAAAAGATAAAAAAAAAGACTAAAGCAGGGTACGTGCACGCTCACGTCCATCTATCTGACCCATATAATATGCCCCCATCGCTGTTTTCGAGCGGGACAAATCAATCGCGCTCGAAAACAGCCTTATTGGACATAACGGTAAATACGGCCGATGTCCGATGCTTTGCCTAGAGACCGCTGGCAGAACTGTCTCTCCCCGGCTCCTCTGATATCTGACAGCAGCGTGATGACATCATCACGCTGCTGCAGGGTACATCAGACGGCTCCAATATTGAGATGTCTGTACCCTGCTTAAATATAATAGCACTTTGGGACAGATTTGGCCCCTGGGCCGGAGTATGACACCCCTGCTTTTAGTTCTTCTACTTGGTGTAAGGGTCTCCATGATTAGAACGTTAAGAAAGTTCCTCGTACTACTACCAGTTAGAGTAAAACTTAATTTCATTGTACAAATATTGTACAGAGAGATTGTAATGTGTATGGTATTAGGGAGACCCCATACCTATGAATTTAGATCGAAACAACACAATACCAAAGTCAAAATTTTATTTTTGTATAAATACAATATAAAATGTAACCAAAACATTTCAGCCCCCCTTCCTTGCTCAGTGGTTTGCTTAGTGAATGGACAGAAGTATTTTCATTTTGAAATTGTAAAAAAAGCACAGTGCTACATTCTATCTGTGCTAGACCTCTGAGCAAACAGGACTTTTGAGCTCCTGAAAAGAGTAACATGTTATAGTGTATTTACATAACAATAATGTTAATGTAATGTATTTACATACCAATAACAGTTTGGACTGGACTTTTTAAGCACAGTGTATTTGGAAACACTACTTTGGCTTTAGCAGGGAACACATGCATAGATATGGGCTAGATCGTTGGCCACTTTAAGCGTAGTGCATGGCCAGTCGTGCAGAGAATGGGCAGCGCACACTTTGTGTGCTGGCATTTACTTTGGATGGGGACGCTGCACGGCAATCGATCAACCACACAAAAGCATAGTATATGTATCATGCCCAAAACACATGGCACCAACACTATATTATATACAGTGCTGCTTGAAAGTATGTGAACCCTCCAGACATGGTCACTGTTTGT
>CM070041.1:27095646-27109701 GCA_036250615.1 Ptychadena robeensis
ACAGAAACATCTACACCACTTGAGGGGTTCACATACTTTCAAGCAGCACTGTATATAATTCTGTTTATGAAAAATTCTTTAAAAATGGAGCTGAAATTTTAGAAATATTGGAGAGGCCAATATGCCTTCAATCTGAGATGCCAATATTTTCTAACATTTAGCATTGACACATATATGACCATAAACACTGTAAAAATGTTTTGCACAATCCATCTTAAAATGTACTTTTAAACATGAAAATTCTCTGAAAAGGCATTTTACAATTTAAACTTGACAGGTCCAAAGAGGTGAGGTGATGCATGCTCGGACATGGGAATGAGTGCTGGATGTAACAAAAATTAGAATGAACACGCTTCAGAGCAAGTGTGTGCATTGTCACAGGTACGTACATGTCTAAATCACTCCATTTTCCCTTCAGTATCTCCAGCCAAGCTTATATTTGCAGCATTGCTGGAGATCGACAGCTTGTCGGGTGAATGTCAAATTTACTAACCCTGGAGGTTAGATCTGTACACTTTCCTTGGAGGTCTGCCTGACTACTATGTCCATTATCATAACGAGGGCACTTCTCATTCACTCTTTTGAGGTTGCAGCATTCTTTTTTAAGAAATTATACTCCCCTTGGTGCAGTAAGAAAGAAGGAGACTTGGAGACACTATTTATAGGAGGTAAAATGATGTGCCAACTTCAGGACAGGAAGTGATGATCAATTTCTATTTGACAAAACATGTTTAAAGTAAAACTGTCAATGACAATGTCCCTCCGTTTTTACCTTGATGTCACAGTAACCTAAAGCAATAACATATTGACAAAAAGTAAAGTAAAGTAAAAAAAAAAACACCCCAATATTTATGATGGGTATCGGATTATACTACATTAACCCTTCAAAAAAGATATATTTCAGTTTTAGATTTACAGGTAATGTAATGTTATTTTATGGTTATCAACCATAGCAGTGATTTTCTCATCATATCAATTCTTTTCTTAGGGGGACAAGTATGGCGCCAGTGGAAGCTTTAGGCTAAAAAGTGTAGCCAATACCTGGAAGAGCCATGCACAGGAATTTGTGTTTGGGTCAGTGAAGCCCCTGTTGGCTATTCCTTGCATTGTATTCAAACATCAACACCATTAAGTTTGTTGATTTTATATTCATATGTTCTTGCAGGTCAAAACTGAATTTTTCATTGGATCAATGGCCATTTTTGCCACTCACTGAATACACAAAACTGCAACAAATTGTGTTCCCTATATTGTCCAAGTAAATACGTTGCATCTGTAAAGTGGATTTGGAAAATGTTTCCACATTTTGAATTAAAATGTGAAAACTTGAAGTTTTGTAAATTTAATTTAATTTAATTAAAAATAAAAAAAACAGAAATCACACATATGCAAGTATTCGTAGCTTTTCCTCCATTCTTTGTTGATGCCCCTTTGGCAGCAATTACAGCCTCAAGTCTTTTTAAATGTGATGCCACAAATTTCTCATGATCAGAAAGTCCTTCAGGTGCCTTTTTGCAAACTCCGGGCAAGCTGCCATGTGCTTTTCACTAAGGAGCGGTCTAGCCACTCTACAATACAGGCCTGACAGTGGATTGCTGCAGAGATGATTGTCCTTTTGGAAGGTTCTTCTCTCTCCACATAGGACCACTTACAGAGTGCCCATTGGGTTCTTGGTCACCTCCCTGACTAAGGCCCTTCTCCCCTGGTCGCTCAGTTTAGATGGCTGGGCAGCTCTAGGAAGAGTCCTGGTGGTTTTGAATGTCTTCGACTTATGGATGATGGAGGCCACTGTGCTCGTTGGGACCTTCAAAGCAGCAGAAATGTTTCTGTAACCGTCCCCAGATTTGTGCCTCTAGACTATGCTGTCTCAGACAATTCATTTTACTTCATGCTTGGTTTGTGCTCTGACATGAACTATTGGACCTTATATAGGCAGGTGTGTGCATTTTCAAATGATGTCCCATCAACTGAATTTGCCACAGGGGACTCCAAGTAAGCTGCAGAAACATCTCAAGGATGATCAAGGGAAATAGGATGCACCTAAGCTTAATTTTAAGCTCTATGGCAAAGGCTGTGAATACTTTTGCACATGTGTTTTAAAAAAAAAAAAAATTAATACATTTGCCAATATCTCAAGTATCCATCTTTAGATGCATCCAGATTTACTGTATAAACTGATTGGTTCTCTGGAACATATATATTATATATGTTGTCTATGCCTTCTTGATGAATTATAGCAGCTTAATGTGATCATGCATCTTATCCAAACTCTTCTACTTCCCTGCATTGACTTGGCAGAAGACTCACCACCTCAGTCTCCAAAGATCTTCAGGATCTTAGCAGCGTTTAAGCAGGAAATTAGCCCAGGGGTTCACATACTTTTTCCTCCCTGCACTGGGAATTTACATGTTATGTTCAATAAAAACATGAAAACATATCATGTTTGTGTAGTATTATTTTAAGCAGACTGTGTTTTTCTGTTGGTGGGACTTAGATGAAGATCAGAGAACATTTTATGACCAATTTATGCAAAACTCCACGTAATCCTAAAGGGTTCCCATACTTTTTTTTGCAAACTGTGTCTTCTATTGAAATATGAGTTGGTCTTAATTTAAAGGAATACCCTATACATGGTATACATAGGAATGCCCTATACATAGTACTTAATAAGGCGTGTATCTTGTGTCTACTGTGGATGGAGCCATCAGGAATTAGTCTTGGTCATGTAAGGTGGAAATTGGAAATCAATGTTTTTGGTCAATGGTTCAAAGAACTATAGCAAGACATTGAGCATGCAAAATAAGCACCAAGCATCTAGTGTAGGATATAGCAGCAATGGTATGCTCAATATTTCAATTACCAAATATATCCTTTGAGCAGATATGGAGGACTAAGTCTGTGTTTTAGTGAATATAAGGTTTCTTGGAAACCCAGCAGATCCATTTGTTGGCCAAGCATTCAAACATCATTCAAAAGAATATGATAACATCAGATGCTTCCTTTTTGCATGGTATGGCTATATATATACACTGCTCACAAAATTAAGGGAACAATAAAAAAAGACTGAATGAATAAAATATTCTTAAATTAATAAATTCATTAAATACTTTGTTCTTTACATAGTTAAATGTGCTGACAACAAAATCACACAAAATATCAATGGACATTAAATGTATCAATCCATGGAAATCTGGATTTGGAGTCACATTCCATGGCCTCCATCATTTCTCCAGATACTGGCCTGTCTCCTGGTAGCGCATCCATGCTGTGGACACTAAGCGGAAATACACAGCAAACCTTCTCTGCTTTAGTCCAGGTGTGGGAGGAGATCCCTCAGGAGACCATCCACCACCTTATCAGGAGCATGCCCAGGCATTGTAGGGAGGTCACACAGGCACGTAGAGGCCACACACACTACTGAGCCTCATTTTGACATTACATCAAAGTCAAATCCAGAACTCCATGGGTTGATACATTTTATTTCCATTTATAATTTTCGTGTGATTTTGTTGTCAGCACATTCAACTATGTAAAGAACAAAGTATTTATTAAGAATATTTCATTCATTCATTCAGATCTAGGATGTCTTATTTTAGTGTTTCCTTTATATTTTTGAGCAGTGTATACATAATCATATAATCATATATATCGTAGTGCAGGGTGGAAAACTATGTGAACCCCTAGTTTAATGACTTCTCCAAGAGCCAGGAGTATGTCCAATCGATGTGATGATATTGGATGTGTTGCTGAAAGCTGTTCTGCCATTAAAAAAACACACATCAGTTTTGGGTTTACTGGTTTCAAGAAGCACTGTCTGATGTGAACCATACCTACGATCAAGAATTGTTGACTTGCATGAAGCTAGGAAGGGTTACAAAAGTATCTTCAAAAGCCACTGTTGCTTCTCTCCCTAAGCGTGGTCGTCCTGTAAAGATGACTGCAAGAGCACAGCACAGAATGCTTAATGAGATAACGAATAATCCTAGAGTGCCAGCTAAAGACTTGAATTGCTAAAATGTTTGTTGACACAATACAATAGGGAAAACATAACATAAACATAAAACAACTAAATATATATATATATATAGACTAATATGATCCACAGCTTAAAAATACGGAAACCTATCTAGTTGAATAAACTGAACACAATACCAGGTCTATATGTATGTTGGTTCTCACCTTAGACAGTGTTGGGTGGGAAGTAAATATCTATGTGTAAAACTTAATAGATGCTTAAGCTTTTCTTGTTTGGAAGGTAGCTTAACAATTTGATTGTATGGACCATCCCTAACCTTCATGTCCACACCCCATAGTAAATAAATACTCAAGGGATGTTTTTGTTAGTTAATATAAACAGAAACAGAAAAACAGTCTATGCATATCAAATAACAAAACAGTTTATTGACATCTCTAAATATGTTAGGCAGGAAATGCCTCATTTTGTTGGCTCAACACAATTATATGTAAAAAGGGGGGAACTGACACAACTTTATAAAAGGAAAAAATAAGCTTCTGTAAGTTTTGCCAAAAAGTACAGATCGAGGCCATACCTAGCCATAATTCTTGGTATTGGAACCAAGTGGTGGTCTCTGCAGAACAGGTTGCAATGGCATTATATGCAGTGTTAAAGTAAAGTCATCATAGAGAAATTGGGTATAGTTTTGTTGGAGAGGTGAGTTGTGAGTTGATGCCTAGGCATGAGTTTCATGCTGTGTTTAATACTGTGCATGACTTACCTTCTTCAAATTATTTTTGCTGTTGGTCTTTATATTTGGACTTTTACATTTTGTATTAATAAATCAAAATTTTATTGTAGTACACAACTTGGAGTCCCCATACTTGATCATTCTTTATAAAATTCCCCCGAGGCTAGCCACCTAAATTTGGTATATTGCTTGCTAAATCCTCATTTGTATTTATTTGTCTTGAAATTGGAGATGGTGGCGTTATTTGCTCCTTTTTTTTATTAAGAAAACAAAAAAAATCTTTTGACATTGCTGCCTAAAGCCCCCCATACACCTTTAGATTCCTCCATACAATTTCCATCAGATCTACCAACAAGTATGTAGTATAGGGGCCCCCCTGATAGAATACATAGTGATTGGAAGGTGTAGAAAGGTCTTCATATTACATGGTTTTGGTAGAAGAAAAGTTGATTGTACAGAAATTGCTTGGTAATTGTATGTGGTGTATGGGGGGCTTAAGGATTCATTGATTGTTTTTATTTTCAGATGTTTACTTCCTAGCTTTCCTAATATAAAGTGATATAAAGAGCAAGCAATTGATATCATTTGAACTAAACAATGTTTATAATTTCAACAGTTTGATAAGGGTGGTATGGGAACACTTTAGGTAATCCACTGGAGGGTGGAGTCTATTCTCATAGAAAGGTTAGGAATCCCAGTTTGAGATATCAGGAGTAATTAAACTTCAATATTTTGTAAATGTAAAATGTAGGTTTTCAGGTGCAGATATATATATATATATATATATATATATATATATATATATATATATCATAACCAAGACATTTTTAAAACAAATACGGGACTTAATGAAACCATTGAAAATACATATATACTAACAACACCATGATATTCCAAATACTAAGGTTATTAACATCATGTAACTATGTTTATAATTTGGGAAACATTGGCAGTACACATTGCTCCTCATTTACAAAATTTAACCCAAAAGCAGATATATCTATCTTTGACGTGTTTTGCCCTTTATTGGGCTTTATAAAGAAGATCACATGAAACATCAACATTTTATTTAAACATGATTAATGTCCTAAAAAATATCATATTCAGTTAATTATTTTTAAGCCCATATCCCATCTTTTCCTTGCAAACATACGGTAGTAGTTCTACATATCTAGTATATGGAAAAGGAAGTAATCTAATCTCACATCAATTGAAAATGATAGTGAATCTGGCAAGTTTAAGTGTAGCAAGATTTGTAGTTGAGTTATCCATGGATCCCAACACAGTCATTTGTAAGCATTTGTGTTTGTTGTCACATTAGTTGACCACCCCTTGATCTGTAGTACCCCCTCTGAGTCAGGAAAGAGCTTGTTTGCCTCCCACAACAGTCAATCAACAGGCATGAATTGTAGAGATAAGTGAGTGATGGAAAGTCCACTCTGTCAATGGCTGGTCAGACTGGAATACAATTCTAATCTTACGCAATTATATATTGTATACTGAACAAGTAAAAGGTAGGCTGTCTTGGGCAGAACTGCCTGCTGTGCATTTTTAGGTCAACCTGCTTCTTTGGCCAGTATGTGTTGTATTGTTATTTAAATTTTCTTACTACTAAACCTAATTTTCTAAGGTTTGTACTACATTGTTTTTGTAGTGAAACTTTAAAGCCACGATTTAGTGGATGATCGATCGTCATGCACGTTTCCTGCAGGAATCGAAGCTGCCCACATGGTACTATCGATTCTGATGGTTAAGAAAAAGGGAACAAATAGGGAACGGACATGTCTGTTTTTCCCTGGCCGATTGCAATTACTTTGGATGGGTCCGTCAATCTAACACAAATCTACACATCTTTGGCTGGCTATGGCTGCAATCAACTAGGAAAAAACTGACATGCCTGTTCCCTGTTCGATCCTTTTTTTAACAATCAGGATCAATTGCTCCATGTGGGTAGCTTGGATTCCTGCAGGATCGATCACTGTGTATGTGCACGGTGATCGATCGTGCAAAAATCGCCCACTAAATAATGTTTATGGCTGGCTTTACATGCATGACTACATCTTACTATTCTCACACCAAATGGAATCTGTGGTAATGACACATATGAAGCTGGAAGGGTGGCCAAGGTACAACAAGATTAGGGGTGGCATCAGATGATGCTGCTTATTCAGCCAGAAAATGTTTGTTTGTTTATTGTTTTACTCAGGCCTTTTTTTTCCTCCTGGATATGGTGGTTAAATAGTATGACAAAGCAGGTCCAAATATTTCCAGCATTTATATTTATATTCAGACAAATTCGTTTTGCTTTAAAATGCTGATCACTAAAGGCCCCCATACATGTAATGAGCCGTGTCCGATTTTGCCGCCGACCGATGTGCGTGGCAAAATCGGCCACAGATCGCGGGTGCCTACATGGAGCCACAGATCCCTGTCACCCGAAAGCTCGTTGGACCAGAGAATGGACATGCCCGTAAATCTCTGGTCGATGCCATTAGTTTGAATGGGGACCGGCGTTGCCGTTCAAACTAATGCACACAAAGAGCGACGGGTGCTGCGTAATTATGTAATCACTGTACAGCTCATCTGTCAGCCCCCACCTGTTACGTGTGGCACATTGTTGCACATTAACTTGTTGCACATTGCTTTAGGCCACTGATCATCTCTTGTGGGCAAATGCATTCTGTAGGGACAAAAACTCTAACATTGACATTTGCATATGAGATTACACTATATTTGGGTGATCCTGGGGTAATCTAAAGGTAGATCAAGCATGTCATCATTCAGGTGCAGGTTCTTGGGGCACTTTCCATGGGTAACTTTTATGGTCATCTTTCCATGAAAGATAAGGGGGTGTTTAGAAATGCCCCTGTGTTATCCGAACTGGGGGATGGCTTGTGTTATGTCATGTCCATGTGGTGATGTGGAGGTGTTTTTCTGGCATCTGGGTGCTGGAAATGCAGAGTTTCCAGATGCCCATGTGAAGGTTGCCTAGGAGTGATGATATGGAGAATAAGAAGAGAGACATAGGCCTTGGTAGCAAAAATTATGTTTGTAGATAAAAACATAGATTAACAAAGAAAACACTAGCCAGTTTATAGTGCAGATTTAAAAATAATATATGTTCAATGAACAAAGATAAATCAGAACATGTCTTCTAGGGGCATAATTACCCCTAGGGAGATTTTGTCATTAAACCATATTGTATGCCCCTACCATAATTCTTGCCAGTTTGGTAATTCATGCAGTTTAGGAATTTCGTAGGCGTCTAGTTTGTATCATAGAGAAGCCAGAATAGATTATGCATTTGCAGGAAAGGTTCCCCCAAAGTTGGAGCAGGCTGCCAAATAAGGGTCAGTTCACTGCATGTTATGACACCGTCATATATAATTTTGCACAACAGTCAGCTTCACTGTCTAACTGATTAACAATGTTATTTGCCATTAGACAATGTCTGGGAGTGGTATAAAACAAAGAACCTAATTACCCCTGTTTTCTCCACGTTATGTTTTAGACAGCTGTTAGATGTTCATGGAGAAAGAGCTCAAATTAAATTTACATTGATTCTTGGAACAAAGCAAAATAGATCAGAAGTGGACATGTTGAGCAGGTTATGATAGAGGTGATATTGGAGATAACAGGAAGAAATTAGTTTGCAAAGAGGTGTTTAACAAGGTCTTAGGAAGGGGTTCTTATTTTAGAGTGGACATTACATGATATAAATTACATTGGTGGTCAGTGGTTATGTATCTTAGTTTCCAGGCATCAATATTATTAGTGTCAGTGGGTTGGTGCTAATGGGCTGGAGGAATGTGGTGTATGTTTTGGTGATGTTACTAGTCTAAAATATAGGGAATGTGCCTCTGGTGTGAACTAATAAGCAAATGCTGACTTAATTTTGGAATGTTTATTAGTTTGCCTTCTTCTGCTTCCCATGATTTCTTTTTGGTCCACCAGTTTGATGGTTGACTATACAGACCAAAATTGAGAAAAAGAAGAGAGGGGTGGGTCAGAACTCCACCTTTTTAATTAAAATGGCATTTTGATAGGCTGCTCCAAAACATTTTAGGTTTGTACAGGCATCACTAGCTGCCCCATTTACATCGCCGTTAGTGGCTTAGTTACATTATGATGGTGACAGGTTAACTTTAAGGAACTTTGTCATTGTAGAGGCCATATCACACCAAGGGAGTCCCTTATAAAGTCAGTTAGCCTTCACTTCCCTCTTCACACAATGCTTTGAGACAATCTCACCAGAAGAGGGTCCACTATTGTGCAAGAGGAACTGTTTACCTGGGTTCAAAGTAATTTTTGCATATTAGGATTTGGAAGATAATGGGAGCTGAGAAAGATGAAAAGGTACATTCAGCCAACTCTAGGTACCTGCTTTTAACTCTTTTTGACAGACTAATATCTTAATTATAGTGACAGATTTACTTCTGGTAACAGAAATCCCATGCAGCTAGCTATATATTGCTCCTTTTTCTTTTACAATAATGTGTGCTTTAGAGTTGTCCCAAACATGGACATTGAAAGAAAAACACTGACATTGGAAAAAGACTGTAACATATACTTCATAGATTTCTTAGGACAGTAAACTCATAGCCTGCTCTCTGACAAATTGCGTTAGTTTAAGCTGAAACTGTAATGATTTTTCCCTAACAAGCACTATGTAAATATACAGCAAGACATTTATAGTGGTTTGCAAATCAATATGTTTATAATTGCAAGTGATTTTTGACTATTAAAAGTACATTGCAATATCAGCCTAATGATTTGAACTGCATTAAAGAAGATTATAGTTAATTGATTAAATGTGCTTGGATATACAACTCATGTCAGAGAAGATTTATTTTTGTGCTTTCCTGCTGTAGTAACTTAAACCTAAAATATTGAATATTATTGCCTGAAGGTATATGTAGATTCACCAATACCCTGAAGATTTAACAGATGTACACAAGATGTACACAAAATAAAAATATACAGTATAGATCATCCTGTGCATGCTGCCTTATATCGGTGACAAACATTGATTTTATAGTGAATTCACTTTGGGATGAAAATGAGTAAGTCAGGGTATAGCTATCACTGTATTACACGGAAATGGCCCAAGTAACAAGATGAACATTGATTCAGCATTATGTTTGATCAATAATGAAGTAAGTAACTGCAGGGCCAAATTAAAATGCAAGCTGGCTTCATGCAGCCAAGACCAGGCCAAATGACAAGGCAAAATCACTAGGAATTTATTTGTACTGAAGGTTGCAACTGTTGTCTAGTGGCATCAGTAAATTGGTTGTGGCAGCGGCGCCGTTACTCATCATTTTATTCATTTAAACTGTTCTCATGTGTTAAATTTGCAACAACAAGATTATTCTTCAGTATGTTAAGGGCTAATTGTGTTACATTGCATGGAGAAGTGCTAGGACAACAAGGGGATGTCTTATACTACAAAGTATTTAAACATTTGTAAGATAGCAGTGTGAAAGATCAGAAAATGCATATGTATATTCTAGACTTCTAAACTATCCTTACCTCACTAGAAGAAGGGAGAGCAGGGTTTCTAAAGGTTCATTAACCTAAAGACCCAAAAACCAATGTGCTAAACTAAGCCTTTACAGTATAGTCATAAGGTGAACCATTCAAGACCCAATTTGGATAACAACCCATAATTTAGGAAACACTAGTCAGCAAACACGACTTTCATTTTGGAAACAAATTCGTGCTGGCAGAAATGTGTTTGGCACAATGATTAATGGGCACAGTTAAAGATGTATGCTCTCTAATTTCCTCTAGCCTCTAGACTTGGGTTATGATCCCCATAGAGGTATATTTCTGTTGCTATAAGATGTCACTAAAGCAGCGACTGGGTTATCTGTTGAAACACAATGCCTAATTATTTGTTCTAATGCTCCCTGAAGAAGGCTTTAGTGGCAAAACGTGATGGTAGGACGGACACCCCTTCTATATGCTTTTTGGGGGAATTGGGGGGGGGGGGTAATTGACCCACTATTCTTGTATATATTGTTGTTACATACACCCTTGTTGGTTATGTCTGTTATTGGGCACATTTTTGTACATCCCTCAGCTTCAGCAGTTATGACCATTCTAAGTGACATTCTGAGGTAGGGGTTGTTTTGGGACAGCAATCTTCTCTGACCAGCACATTTACAGGCATTTTTACTATTTACATCATGTGAATTAGAACAGGTTCTGTTCTTAAATAAAAAAAGCTATGGTTAAGTAAGGGAAACTAATGGTTATATTTTTCCATTTGACTTACTTAAAAAAAATGGAAAGAGCAAATTAAATACCTGTCAATACCTATATTGATTGATACATTTGATCATGGCATGGTAATGCAAGAATCGCCGATCAATTGTTCGTCCATCTTTCAGTGTAAGAATGTGCACCACTTTGCACAATCGATCCCAGGCCAATACTTAATGGCAATCAAACAAGGATTTACCAACATGTCAGATCCCTGTTCTAACAACACTTTCTTGGATCGGTATCGATCGCCTCAGGTGGGCAGCGTTCAATTCAAATTGAAGGGAAAATCGATCCATGTATGGCCACCTTTATTATAGGAGAAGGCTGTGCATTCAGCCTTAGTCTTAAGTTATTAAGCACAGCAAATACAGAATGGACAAGGTTAATAATCATTTTATTGACACAAAAGTTCAAGTTGGTACAAATACATTTTGTACAAATACATTCAACTTGGTAGATGTCCAAGGTAACAAGAACAAAGAGTATAGTGCATAGTGCTTCCATAAAGATGCTGTCCGAGACTGTGGTGGAAAGCAACATGAGGAGAAATACTCAACATTTTGTGGTAAGAGGTTCCCCTTCCTCAAGGATCTCCTTCTCAGAAATTGCCAAGTAGACTGTGCAAACTGGTATAAAGACAGGGTGAGTATATTAAGCAAAAGTCCATCATCGGAACCAAAGCAATCCTAGTTGATAGACACTCACAATACAGCTGCTATGGAGAGTGTGCTAAATGAGTGGTGTCATAAAGAGGTGGCTTAGTAGATGATACTTTATTAGTTATGTAAGTTGTGTCCTTTTATGTGCCAAGAACCCCAGTGCCAGCTGCGGATGCAAATGGGTTACATATGCATTAGACTAAAGATAGACAGGCTGAGGGAGAGTCAGCTGAGACATCTCAGAAAAGGATTTACCTCAATGTGTGCCTATGAAATATGTGGCTTAGATCCAATTGCACATTTTATGAGCAGTTGCCACTTTATTAGCTACACCTATATAGTCTGGCATTTAAATTGATTTACAAATGATATTAAGGGGCATAAACATTCTTCACATCATTACAGTATTATCACCAGACTAAGCCATTAACACAAGCCAGTGCTTCTTTAATGTCATGATTCTAAAACTGACAGTTTTTATATCTATTAATTCACTAATTTAAGGTTCTGTTTGTATCAGAACAGCTTTTCTCCCTAAACAAGTCAATGGAAAAGCATCTTGATGTAGGTTATCGCAATTTAGGAAAAGTATCAATTGTATCTATCAATTAGTTATAATCACAAACATACCAAATACATCTCAAATTTAAGCAGAATATTTTTCAAAGTATTCAGAGTCTGCCATCAACACAAATTCCAAACCTATAAACATGTACTAAAACAAATAAAACATTTATTAAAATAAAAACTGAAATGACTACAAACAAGTAATAGTCATAAACTGGCTTTAGGATCCTCAGCCTTTTTGATTGACCAGGTCGGAATGACTTGCCACCAGTATCCGTGCACAGTATTTATTTGGATGCTGTATTAAAGGAAAAAAGAAAATGTTTTCCCTCACCGTTTAAATCCGGATGAGGGACTTGGGGACTTTAAAGGGCAGTATCAGACTTAAAGTATCATCAAACGTAAATTTATTGTGAAAATACACAGTATACAATATTTTTTAAGAAATATAATAGCATAGCATTACATTGCATTAGGTTACATGTGGGTTACATCACCAATATCATACATGTCTTTATCCTCAACATGTTTTGCTGGGTAGCTTCATCAGGAGGTGTCAGAAATATATGTATATCACATTTCTCCCAGGTCTCTATAGGAAACACAGCGCATATGTTTGAGTATGATCCACATTTCAATAAGTTAAAGAACTTGTTAAGGTTCTACTTACTTTTAATGAATGTTATAAGGTTAGTGAAGAGGTTAAATTTGGATGCTGTAACACAGAGATGGTTGCACAGCATTGACCCAGGGTGCATATTGTGAGGATAGGGACCGGAAGGTCTACCTCATTTTCTAATTTATATTTAATAGGAATGTTGGCACATACTCTTCTGACACGGTTGTCGCCATTTGCATTACAGAGATACACTTAATTATTGGATACTGAGTGATTTTCACTGAAGGGTACAGTAAATGATTCATTATAGCAAGACATAAGTTAACAGCTGTGATCGTCCGGACTGACAACAATGGAGTTTGTAGCTTACAAGGTTTGAGGAGTATGTTGAGAAAGTCCTCAAGTGGCCTGCCCAAAATCAACCCAACTGAACACCTTTGAATAAAATTGGGATGCAATTCTTATTCAAAATCAGTACCAGACCTCGCATATGCTCTGTAGGTGGATTCCCACTCCGTTATTTAATGGAAAGCTTTTCCAGAAGAGAATAGGCTGTTCTAGCATCAACTCTAGAATATCTCCATATCATTGATAATATAGTAATGGTAACGTGTCCATATTTGTTCACCATACAGTGCACATTAACTCTGGAGGTATTACCTCTGGATGTATTTCCAAAAGTGTCTTGGGGTTGTATTTCAGTAGCAAAAGCAGTAACTCGAAGTTACACTCAGAATAGCTTACCTGATCAATGCATAGGCCCATGGGCATCCTCTGGTAATGACTATCTGGTATCTGAATCCCCTGGCCCATGTGGCTTGGGTTTTTTTTTTTTTGAGGTCTGGGGGCCATGACCCAATAGCAAATTTAAACAGGCAGACCCAGTGATATCATTATTGGTATTTGTCTAATATAAGGTACTCGATAAACATCAGATTAAGGATGGGAATTTTGGAAGGCAATGTGTAAAACAAAATTATTCATATAGAATTGACATCAATAACACACCGGACAACAGTCATCTTTTTACTTGTAATGTTTGCTTAAAGGACAACAGAGTACCATGTCCATATTATTATTATTTTTTTACACTTGTTTGCAGTCACACTAACTGCTTGGGTTCTCATTACCAAGCAGGGGCATCCAAAAAAGCACTTACCTAAAATTCCCGCTTTATAGGCCCCCATACACGGGTCCGATTCCCATCGGATTCCGGGACGATCGATTCCGGGCG
>CM070041.1:27114540-27125052 GCA_036250615.1 Ptychadena robeensis
TTGGTTTGTCTCTCCTTTGGTGGTCAAGTTGTTGCTAGTCACGTGAAATCCCCGAAACTTTGGGTTCAAGGCAGCCCCTGCACTCCCACACGCTTAGGGAGTACCCTATCTATTTATGTTGCCAATTGATCTAATTAGTGTTATTTGGTCTTCCAGCTCTTCTCTATACTCAAATTTACTTTTCCCAGCCTCTTATTGCTACTTGTCCCAAGTTTTTGGGGATTTGTTGACACCGTGAAATTTTGAATCAACATATTTTTCCTTAAAAATTATACATTTACTCGGATTAAACGTTTGATCGGTCATCTACGTTCTATTACAAATAAAATATTGACATTTGCCATCTCCACATCATTGCATTTAGTTTTTATTCACAATTTGTTTAGTGTCCCAACTTTTTTGGAATCCGGTTTGTACATATATATATGTATATATATTCCTATATAAACAATAAAGTTACAGAATATTGTACAATTCAATGCATTTTTCGGGTGGCCACTTCATCAGGGGATATGTGCAAATGGAGGTTTGTGTATTCTAAGTAGTATATATGATGTTACTCATAATAGGCTAGTGGTATGGGTATAAGATAACAGGTAATGTTAATCATTAGAACTTCCAAAGAATGTGTGAGTAGTCCACAAAGTCAATAAGTTCTGATAGAATTTGGTCGCTAGTAAACCTGGTGTCCTGATGCCATGTCTAGCCGCCTGTGTCCTTTGTGTATATAAAAAACACAATATCTTCCTAATTCATGTTACTTTCTCTATTGACTAAGCCTTTATTGTCACCTCTACTGGTCATTGAGTTTTGTACTGTGTAAACCATCATTGGTATGGTAATACAGAAATGTTGGAGTTTTAGTAATAACCTCTATTAGCAAAATTAAATAATTAGAAGCAAGATTTTGGCATGTTTTAGGCTTAATACCACTTCAAACCTCAAATATACATATAAATGTAATTTTATTTATTTACAATTGTTCTTCAGGGTCACAGTGTATGTTCAGAACAATAAGTCTTACATATCGAGCTCACTGAATATGGTTGCCCTAATGCTTTTGTATATTGATTTCTATTGGTTGTGCTGGCCAATGAGAATTCATAACTGTCCAATTTCAAGCAGGGGAGTTAGTAACGGGGAATAATAGAGTTGTATGTAACACTAAGAAATGACCTTTGGCTAAATACATATCCTTCAGCAGTTTAACAGACACGAGAGAGAAAGTGTTTAGGCACATCATCACACATCATGAGTATTAATATGCCCCTGAAAAATTAAGCCATACCAATATTAAAAAAATCAATCACGGCATCCAGTGTGATTGATGCATGTTAGGACATGCAGCAGAACCAAATGGACAAATCTGGAAAACAAAAGTGTAAAACAAGGGTGTCAAACTCCAGCCTGGGGGCCAAATGTGGCCTGCAGTGTAAGAAATTAATGACACAGATGACAATGACAATGGATTTCACATGTGTTATAGTAATAAGCTATGTTTGTTCTAGAATCAATGTTTGAGCAAATGTTAATTAATTTGAAATAAAAAGATTCAACACTAGATCTGATGAGAAGAAAAAACTTACATAATCGTACACACTTTTTCAAAAATATCAAAGTTTGTCCATGCCTTTGTCCAGGTTTTTTCATTTTGGCCCACTGTGTCTTTGGCTATATGATATATTCAGTGAATATAAGAAAGAAGTTTCAGTAGGAGCCCATTACCAAGGTAATAGTACGGAGCGTGCCAGTTACCTTGGTAAGATGGTGTTTGCTGTATACCTTAACAGTTTTGTTGTCAAGAAGTGGAATACCTTAACACTGTATATTATTATTGTCTCATATTTATATAGCACTGATATATTGTGCAGCACAGAGCATATATATATATATATATATATATATATATATATCTATAGTCATATCATGAACTATTTTTCAGGGGAGATCGCAAGCTAATGCCCCTACTATAGTCATGTGTATGTAACTAACACAGTCATATGACACAGTCTAAGTCATGTTAATTTAACATAGGAGGATCTTTTAAGGGGAAGCCAATTAACTTGGCAGCATGTCTTTGGAGTGTGGGAGGAAACCCACACAGACACAAGGAGAACATGCAAACTCCTTGCAGATAGTGCCAAGATGGAGATTCAAAACTAGGACACTAGTATTGCATGGCCATAATGGTAACACCCTGTGCCACTTTGCTGCCCGAAACATTATCCGGTAAGAAGTCCGTGCCAACAGATGATGATTGCTAGAAAACATTCAACTCACACAAGTCCACATATGTGTTTATTGCACTAGTTTTTAAGGCTAAATTATTTTTTTGTTCAAGCATACCCAATACCCATTTTTTTCTACAAAACCTTTCAACTTCTGTTCTGTGGACAGATCTGAAATCTCAAACAATCTTATCAGCTTTTGTGACCTCTAAAGCAGCACCTCACTAAGTGATTAGATGAGGAGAGGTTGAGGTGTTTGTAGTGCAGATCAGCACTATCTAGGAAGAGAAATGTTTTTTTCTCCAGATTCAGCACAGAGAATAAAGACTTGAATACATGCTAGATATTTGTTTCAGGGAACAATCTTTCATGATCCCACTGACAAGAGAACAATACAGAGTACATATAGCACTCATTCTGTTTTATGGAGGGCAAGGGGAAGGACAAGTGGACACCACCCCAATGCATCTTTTCACAAAGGAAACAGTGGTGATGAGCAGGTTGGATGCTTAACAATCTGTTTTAATGGATCACTAAATGAAGGATCCGACAACTGTACACGTGCTAGATATTTGCATTAGATGAGCACAATAGATGGCCAACAACATTTATTTTGAGTTTGTACATAGCAGGAGCACAATCACCCTAGGGCTGAATTTAATTATATCAACAAAATGACCATGTGAAAGGGTGAGATATATTAGGCAGTAAGAGAACAGCTAGTTCTTGAACATCATGAGTTGAAAGCTGGAGAATGGGCAAACATAAAGTTTTCAGTGCCTATAACAAAGGGTAAAGCATGAAGAAAGGATGGGTCAATGTATCTAAAAAAAATGGCAGGTCTTGTGATATGTTCCTGGTCTGCAGTTGTAAGCTCCAGAGATGGTCAAATTTTTCGACTAGCTGACTTTGTGAGCTGACTGCAAAGCCTCTGAAAATTGTATCATCACTAAAATTGTGGAAAATGTAGAGAAGGATTGTGGGAACATTCGAAATTCAGATTTTCGAAATTTTGACTTAATTTGTGCAAAAACTATTTGTGTGAGAGACATACTTTTTATTGTATACCCCCAACCCTTCTCTACATCTCCAGCAAGTTTGGTGATAAGTTCAGCCACTATAGGTGGGTCAAAGGAGTGCCAACTGGTGAATCAGTCCCATGGATGTTGAAGGCTCATTGATGCATTTTGTTGGGCTGGGGTTGTGTATGATTGACAAAGTCAGCAAAGGAATTAAAGTACCTGTTGCTAACTTAAGCTGGGCATAGACGTTCCGATTCCTGCACGATCCAACCTCCGATCCGATGCCATGCCCTTAGGGATCGGGTCGTGCAGGAATTGCATGCAGCAACTAACGAGGATTGGGCTAAAATCAGCCGTCCTCTCGGATCGCACAGTTATCCGACAGGACGGTAAATTTTAACCCGATCCCATTAGTTCGGCTGGGGACGGCTGCCCCAAGCCGAAGTAATGAGCTGCACATATACAGTGCCGGCTGATTCTCGGCACTAGCGGGCATGATGACCAGCTCCTAGTGCAGAGAATCGGATAGGGAATTGACGGTCTATTCCCAGCTTTATAGATATCTAATTTAACAGTATACCTACAGAGCTCTTTGTATACTGAGTAAGTGTTTTGGTGGTGCAGTTTCAATGGTGTGGTCTGTGCTGTGATCAGTTGTAAGATACCTGGCACAGTAAAGTAAAAGCCACCATAGGCTGGCTCTCTCTCTATATAGCTTTTGGCAGGTCCTTTTTTGGAAAGGTTTTAAAGGAAAATAGAGAAAAAAAATTTGACCGTGTAACTTGTAAGGATACTATAAGTATATGCTTTTTAAAAAGGCTTAACTCTCTAAGTATGTTCCCTTTTCTGATATTGTTTGGGTTCTTAGGGACATTAATGCAATGTGCAGATATACATATGAATTTAGGGATTAGCCAGGCAACAAAGGTGGTTCAAGTTGTGAACTTGGTCTTTGAGCTGTTCCTCTTTTCGAAAGGTTTTACAAACTGTTTTGATGCAATGTGTCCCCTCCTCCCTTTGTGGGTGTGGGAGTGGGGGGTGTGATGTGTCCTCTCTTTCCTCTGTTGGTGTGGGGGGTGTATGATACGGTCTTGCATAGGGCCCCCCAAATAGAAACAGCACTGCATGGCTTCCATGTGTTCTCAGAGAGCTTGTGTTTAACTGAAGTTGGCCAAGTTGTTGAGGTAGCAGTGGTGAGATCAATCATAGGTTATGGTTTAGTGTGACTTTAATGCAGTGATGCTCATATGTCTGCCTTTAAATGGTCCTGGTGGCAGTACTCCTTACACCGACGCCAACAATAGAGCAAAATTTCTCCATGACACAAAAAATGCTATGCTATTCCTTCATCAGACACAAAAAGATACCCTAGATACATCACTATTTTTCCACTGACTACCACTTTGATTTCAAAAGTAATAGTATAAGTCCCATGGCCCATGGCAAAAATAAATGTCAATTTGGTCCATAATGGGTACAACTCCTATTTATTTCTATGCTTTTGGATATTAGGGAATGGTTGAGACTTCAGTATTATTGTTGTTCGTGTAACCACTGGCAAGAAAATATTATTGACTTTTCATCTTGGTAACCACTGTTGCACTTTTAGTTGTAGGGAATATCTTCTAAAAAGGAGGTCTTTTATCTTCTAAAAACCGACCTACCTTTTCGTACTGGCCTCATCCTCAGATACCATGTGTGTTACATCGACAATCTATTGTTGTGCTTGGCAAAGCAAGAAAATACTCATTACCATTTTTCATGCAACAATAGAATGCCTTTATTGTAACTTTAATCCTGGTACTTACAGATTTGGCAGAATTATGTTATGTTGTCTAATTAGTAAAACGCAGCATGTGTGAGCACAATTTCTTGGTCAAAAGATCCTTTAAGCTTGTCATCTGTATCCTACGTCAGTCTCCACTCCTTTAGGGAAATAAAAATAAAGGTTGAGCGTTATTATTGTTTTCTTTTCCTAACCTGAAAGGGGAGCCTAAACCAAAATAGCAATATGGACCTGACAAGCGGCTTTCTATATCAATACCTCAATCTCTTCTCCATTATTTGTGGGTTAAAATGTTTACATTTTGCAAGCTGTTCTGACGACAACGGTAAAATAATAATATGATTAAATGGTCTTTGCTGTCAAGCATCACTGGAGGGCAAAGTGTTAAATCCTTGCTTAGCTTTCCCCTGCTCCAATCACATCATCCCACTTGAAATCACTCTGAAGTATTGGAAAAAAGAAATAAATAATGATGAGAGCTATTAGCAGGGGTGGACCCCCACAGTCATTAGCCTTACCCACTCTGCACTTTCTGTCTGACTAACTGATTAATGAGGAGAGAGAGAGAATAAAGCATGCATTAAGGAAATGAAGGCGTATTTCACATAGAGGTCTTGTTTAATTTTTTTTTCTTTCTTTTTTTTTTAAAGGATGCTGTTCATTTTATTGAAGCAAATTATTAGTATTATTAACAATGAAGCATTATACTTGCTGCTCTAATTACCAGTCATAGGCAATGATATATTCACCACAGCAAGCAAATTAAACTAGATTATTGATATTTAACTATTAACTAATTATTATAAACGGTATCATTTATATTGTGTGTAATAGGGTGACATAATGTGTATTTGTATTACTAACAGCCTCTCTCTGCTACAGGAGGATTCATATTAATTGAATTAATATTAATTAAATATTATTGCAGGACCGGCTCTTTTTCTTGGAGGGTTAATTCCGGTTGAAAGCCACAACAGCTGTAGAGGGTAAAAAAACAGGCAGAGAACCTTCTAATGTAAAATCAATAAAAATTGTGCCCCCTTGTCAGCCATAAGAAGCTGAATAGATTTTGTGTAAGGTGGTATAATTTACTAAAAACATCTCTTAACGTCAGGGTAGCCTTTCTCAGACCTGTGAAATGAGTCATTGGCACAGTGGATTATTTAAAACACCGTGTGTGTCTATAACCATGTATATATACACATTATTATATATTGAAAAACTGTCTACTCTACTCCCCAGCCTCTTATAATCTACGGAGGACGGACACACAGGGGTTCCCTTGTGGAAATTTAGCAAAGAAAAATCAGTAATGTAGTTCGAATCGAGCTATAAATCCTGAACTTATTTGCAAGCACATTTGATTAAATATTTTGAAAAGAAAACCCTGGGTGATTGATTTGCCCACCGTATTGATCCAGTATTGATCCCCGCTAACCCAGCTGTGGTAGGTGTTAAACAACACGGCTGTTTTCCAGATGCCTGTTTATGAATTCTACTTTAGAATACTTACTTTGGAAATAAAAAAATCATATCCACTTTCCACCGAATGGCTATGATAATATTGCACGTGAAATATTCTTTCTCAATCATTCTAAAAGCAAATTAGGCAATAGTACTTTTTAGTAATATAGTAGCATGGCAGTTGAGTGCAAGTATGCTGACTTGCTTATAGAAACCTAGATTCAAGAATTGTATTTCTTATTGTATCCTAAAAAGCTTTCATTTTTCATCTTTAAAAAAAAATGTATGTATTCCTTTCTCTTTTTTTTTAAGTATTTAAAAATTTAAATACACAGCTTTTATCCGCACATATATATTTTGTTGACACTTAATCGCCACCTTTCCACCTTATAACTTGCCTGACCAAACATACATGAAACTTGGTCATTTTAATAATATGAGTTGTATGGTAAGAATGGAGACATTGCTAGCTCTGTCTTCTGCGTATGAAGTCACCAAACAGGAAATTTAAACTGTTCCATAAAAGATTGAGTAATGTTTTCAAAACTCATATAGCAATTTGTTTAACCTACATACAACAATGCACAATGTGCATTCATCAGCCAGGCTTTGTTTATTGGAATATATATATATATTTTTTTTTATTTTTCATTTCAACACTATCAATACAGCATGAATCAAATAACCGATTAGCTCCTTTGTGTATTGTTTTCATTGTTAACCTCTTAACTGCCGGTGGGATCCCCAAACACATGGTCTTTCAAAGCACACTTCCTCAATTCCTTGGCAGCAATAGCTTAAGAGGACCAGTCAGTAATGGGTTTTTGCCAAGGCCTTCCATCTCTCTCTTCTATTTACCGAATAAAAGCCACGATAAACTCAGTGGCTTCAGGGATTCAGATTCCTATCAAGGTTTTATCAATCCTATTTTAGCGCTGCATTGATCCTTACTGAGAATCTAATCTAAACTATGAAGACCAAATAACAACTTCATTACCTGCGCGGTTCTGATTGGAGATCCCTAATGCCAAGATTAGTGGCAGTCAGCCTAACCTGCCACCATTGATTTGCTCTGTGAAATCACTTGTTAAAAAAAGAAAAATCATGTTTGCTTGGTAATTGAACAATTTTATTTTTTTTTCCTTCTTTTTTCGCGATGCACTCTTCAAAGCATTGATTAAATGCCTGCACCTCAGGAAACATGCTCGCATTTTTATTTTTTATTTCAAATGTGCAGCTTTGAAAAATGCTGCCCGTTGTGGGCTAGGAATGATGGTTTCACAGCTAGTTAGTCGTAAGTAAAAGATACATTGAGCCTATCCTGCAAGAAAAGACAGCTCATTTATATAGTTTTTCAGTACAGATTACCCAGGTTAAATAAATGAAACATACTCTTATGCTCAGCCATCACAAAAAAGGCAGAGAAATGGATGAACCCATTTTGCTTAATGCATACATGAATGTTACACCAGTTCCCCCCATGGTAAGGTGAGAGGTTAATGAAATGCTCATTTCACTGAGCCATATTGTTTTGTTTTCCTGCAAAGTTCTGATAAGTAGCTAACCAACCAAGCTTGTAATTACAATCTTACAGAAACCAGGCAGATCTGTATATAAATCTCACCATCCAATTACAAGATGTAATAATTTTGCACTCAAGCTGGTAATGAGGTCTAATACGCGAGCATTTGATAATCCCTACTGGATGCTGCCTTGATCAGATGTTGGCTTTGTAATTAGACTGGCAGAAAATCATTATTTCATGTTCAAATAGAAAATGAGGTTGGTGGGAAGTTAATTTCTCTACGCTCTGTGAAGCGTAGACAAGAATTTAATGATTTAATTACAATTGTAAGCTCTTTGCATGAGACTTAAATTGAGCTAAGATTTTTTCACACTGTGTCATGTTAGTAAGTGGCCGTATGAAAGCTTTTGACATTGCTTTGTAATGACAGTGCTGCCCAGTGTTTTGATTTGACATAAAAAAAAATAACACAACCTGTCTTGTCTGTGCTTTGCAGGTAGCGAGAAAACAGTTGCGGTAAGAGAGACATATGACCTGACTGCTTACATAATATCTGTTATGTATTCTTGGGGATAATTTATGGCAGCTTCATATTTCATAATTTGGTTATTTCATTTTTTTTCTCTTAATTCACAAAGGTTTGAATTTATAATCCTACACTAAGCTGCAATACATTTATATGTCATACTAATTTATTATATTAAATTATTCCCATATACTCAGTTGCTTTTATGTACAATGAATAGGCAGGAATAACATCTGCTATAGATGTTTTTTAATGCAATTTTGCTAATCTTACATAAATACAAATTTACCAATCTATAGGTTACTTGCTTACGTGAAGGGCTTTACCTGTAATATAATGGATAAGATAGTATCCCCGTCAATCAGTCAGAGTAGATTCATACACTTGCCTTAAAAGAGAAGTAATGAAACACAATCTTCATTAAACCCCACTAAGGAAAAGGTACAACATGCAAATCCATATGCAATATACAATGTATGTGGCAATGATTGATTAATTAAATAACATTAGCATGTATTAAGGTGTGGGAAAAAAACTGCACTTAATACTTTTCTATAAAAACGTCATATAGGCGCCCACCATGTTACCGCGATGACAACACAGGACCCCCATAAAAAACAAAACAGCGTGGGTCCGCCACTTTGACAACATAAGTGGACACTGTTCCATTCACAAGAATGTATTGGGTACCATATTAATAAACAATTGTGGGCAATTGTGACATTACCTTCTAAATGAACTGGAAAATAAATAAGTAATTGTATGGCAATATGTGGGCACAAGTTGTAAAACATGACAAAATAACAAAGCAAATGTGGAACCATACGGTGTAGGTGACAAACAACCAACAAACAGGTGACAAACAACCAACATGACAAACAACCAACATACAATGTAGGTGACAAACAACCAACATGAAAACATGCAGACAATGGATTGGAGAACAAATAACAAAAAAATTGGTCTTCCAATATTCTTTGCCGCAGAATAAGGTTTTTCTCTTTGATCCCCCTAAAATGTTACCTTGAAAACCCAGTCCCTGGCCCCCATGACAACAAGTCATAAAGCCTCAGCTACAGCAGATTTGAGGACTGTCTTGAGGCAGAAATCCATCAAGCGTGGAAGAGCTATTAATTACCTTAATTTTTTTTAATGCTAGGGGCTTCCACAAAGCTCTTTTGCTTCAACTTGCAACTTTGCTCCAAGTGATTGTTTTATGTGGTTATGTCAATTTCTGTGATACCTGGGGGGGTGTTCAAATATTAGCAGGAAGTCCTGTAATTTCCACTTGCTGTCTCATTGATAAAAAGTAAGAGCACCTAGCAGATCAGCTTATGGAACAATCATGTGAAAGTCACTTATGGCTTGACTGCTCTCAATATGTCCCAGGTGAGTTTTGAGCTCACATTATCTCCAGGCCCCAAAGTCATCGTCTCCACCTTCCTCAACGGTCATGGTGGTCCCTGCCTATGACAGGTAGACAAAATGATGGAAACATCATCTCTGTACAAACAAAAAGTAACATAAAAACGGTCAATAATGTGTTATTATGTTTACAAAATGTATGTTACAATCTGTCTCCCCACAGCAGAGATTAATCACTGTCCTAACAGACAGTTATCAACAATGGTTCCAAAAAAAATAATCTTTGAGGCTGTAACTGATGGAATGGTTGCTCCTATTTTAGCCAGTATATAAAAGAACAGCTTTTTTGAAACAGTTGTGGGTCTAGGCCAGCGGTGGGCAAACTAAGGTCCGGGGGCCTTACTTTTCCAGTTCTTTGTAACATTGTTGAAAAGATTCTCCCCTCCCCCTGTTCCCTGCAATGATTGCACATAATGCCTAGAGGTTTGAAAAAGAAGAAGGGGGGGAACTAGGCCCCAAAGGGTGGCCAATCCTACATGGACTTTAATGGTGAGTATATATATAGCAAGTTCCAGTCAAGGGATTGACGTTGACTA
>CM070041.1:27125152-27155161 GCA_036250615.1 Ptychadena robeensis
ATATACCGGATGTGGTGAGTTGGCTACCAGTGTCCCCTCCACCCCAATACCTGACAAACTGAATGCCTAGAGGTGTTCAAATGTTGCCTTTGGGACGATGCAGTGAGGTGAGGTCAGCCATTGCAGGCTCTCGGTCCGGCCCCTTTATCAAATTTAAAGAGCCAATGTGGCCCATGAGTCAAAAGGTTTGCCCACCCCTGGTTTGGCTGACAAACCATTCTTTACAGCTTCAATTCACAATGAGACAAGCTATTTTTTTTTCTTCATGTAAGGTTGATCATTTTAGTGTACAAGAACTTTATTACAGCTTATTTCTATATATAAGCATTGCAGTATAGGCCATATATGAATTAGTTGTCTAATTATTATTATCTGTGACTAAACCATATTTGCAAAAGATACAAAAGGGTTCATTTTCATAAATGTTTGTGTGCTTATCATATACTCTGTGGATAAGGAATTTTGAAGCCCAGTATTGTACTTTGATAAAAAAAATAACCAATGACTACATAGAATATTAGATCTTTACAATGGACCAGTGCCCATAAATGTGTTCATGTGTTCAGCTTTAAGGCTTAGCTTTACACTTAATTGTTAACATTTTGGTAATTTGCTAGATAGCCAAACATATTTTGGTTAACAGTATTGATAAATAACATCTTAACCATGAACACATCTATTGGGGAATACCATTGGATATGTCAAATATTGACTTATCAGTGTTGGAAATCCAAATATGTTCTTTTTGGCCATTGTCTTTGATGCTAACATGTCGTGCCAAACAAAAAGCTACTAAAATAATGTCATGTTTGTCATTAAGCTACAGGATTTAGGCTATATTTCCAAGGCATATCTGAATCTGCCAAAGTTCCTCCATCTAATGCATCTATGATGCGTTATGACATCTCTGGGCAACCTGTAAGGCATGCATTACAGATGGAGGAAGTTTCTGCCCCTTCTTCTTCTTCTTCTTTGTATATTCATATCGCTGACCTGGAAGTGATGCTGGTGAAAGCCTAGAAATTATGTTGGGTTAGTATTTTTTTTTTAAAGGGAAAACAGTCAATGTATTGACTTGCGTTGAGCTTAGTTGCATTAATAAAGATGCAGGGCTTTACATTGATATGAAAGCAAGGGAGCACACCGCATCACATTTACACAGGTGGGTACACAGTAATTGATTATAATGGAATGCATCAATGGGGTTTTGACACCATGGAAATATAGCCTTAGGATACTTTGTTTTTCGAGAAAGTGTACAAAACATGGGTTTACTTAAATCATTGGAAAATATATAAATCCTTTAAACATTTAATTGGACTCATACACTCACCGGTCACTTTATTAGGGACACATTGCTAATAACCCTTTTGCCTTCAAAACTGCCTTAATCCTTCATGGCATAGATTCAACAAGGTACTGGAAAAATTCCTCAGAGACATTGGTCCATATTGACATGATAGCATCATGCAGTTGCTGCAGATTGGTCGGCTGCACATCCATGATGCAAATCTCCTGTTCCACCACATCCCAAAGGTGCTCTATTGGATTGAGATGTGGTCACTGTGGAGGCTATTTGAGTACAGTGAACTCATTTTCATTTTCTAGATGATTTAAGGTTTATGACATGGTGCATTATCCTGCTGGAAGTAGCCATCAGGAGATGGGTACAATGTGGTCATAAAGGGATGGACATGGTCAGCAACAATACTCAGGTAGGCTGTGATGTTGCAACGATGATCAATTACTACTAAGGGGCACAAAGTGTGCCATGATGTTACCCATACCATTAGACCACCACCAGCAGCCTGAACCATTGATACAAGGCAGGATGGCTCCATGATTTCATGTTGTTGACACCACATTCTTACCCTACTATCCCAATGTTGCAGCAGAAATTGAGACTCATCAGACCAGGCAACATTTTTCCAATCCTCTATCATCCAATTTCGGTAAGCCTGTGTGAAATGTAGCCTCAGTTTCCTGTTTTTCTGTGACAGAAGTGGCACCCGGTGTGGTCTTTTGCTGCTGTAGCCCATCTGCCTTAAGGTTCGACATGTTGTGCGATCACTTCTGCATACCTTGGTTGAAACGAGTAACTTTGTATCAGCTCGAACCATTCTGGCCATTCTCCTCTGCTCTCTGGCATCAACAAGACATTTGCTCCCACAGAAGATCCACTCACTGGATGTTTACTCTTTTTCAGACCATTCCCTGTAAACTCTAGAGATGTTGTGCATGACAATCCCAGAAGATCAGAAGTTTCTGAAATATTCAGACCAGCCCGTCTGGCACCAACAACCATGCCACGTTAAAGTCACTTCTTTCTTCCCCATTCTGAAGCTTGGTTAGAACTGCAGAGGTTAATCTTGACCATGTCCACATGCCTAAATGCATTGAGTTGCAACCATGTGATTGGCTGATCAGTAATTCGAGTCAACGAGCAGTTAGACTGGTGTGCCTAATAAAGTGACCGGTGAGTGTATGTCTGCATTTTGCAATGCTTTACAATGACAGGTATATAATATCATATGATAGCCAAAAAATTTAATGGCTTTAATGAACCAAAACACACCATAAGACTCATTTGCTCTCTAAAGGAGGATTGAAGATTAATTTCATACAATTATGTAAAACAAGGTCCTGTTTATTTCCTCCATATGTGATTATGAATAATAAGTTTATTTGAGTGTATATAACAATGAGAAAAATACAACTACAATTTATTGTATTATACTTAAGAAATATAGGAACAAAGTACAATTATTCTTGCATACCTTAAAATACCTAATGTAATGAGATTAAGGATGGCCCAAATAGGATTCTATATGCATTCTCATCCCAAATAATAACTATTTAGAATCCACTTTTTCCCCCTTGGTGGGACTTTAAATATAATGCATGTAATAAAGATATACTGAGGGTCACCAGTAAAAAAATTTTTCGCTAGATCAACCGTTATACAATCCGATTATTAATTGCAAAAAACACAATCATAAAACAAGAGACCAACATGATCAGTCTCAAACCAAAGTGAGGTGCGCCTATACATTAATCCTGGGAAAGACTCCCATAAAGCGTAGATTTTTTATATGCGCCCGTGTTGCGACATGTTTGCTCATAGAAAATGGCTTCTTCAGGCGAGGGAGCAGTTGATGTGAGGTCTGTGGGATCAAAGAGGGGGGGGGGGATTTTA
This sequence comes from Ptychadena robeensis, assembly GCA_036250615.1. Taxonomy (NCBI): domain Eukaryota; kingdom Metazoa; phylum Chordata; class Amphibia; order Anura; family Ptychadenidae; genus Ptychadena; species Ptychadena robeensis. The sequence continues at coordinate 27,128,349 of CM070041.1, forward strand.
TCAAGATTGCCTCAAAAAATAATATATATATATAAAAATAGGATTAAAGGTATAAACCGGTTCCAAAAATGATGGACTTACCTGGGTATGTATAAAAAAAACAACAACAGTCTTGGGAGTAGAATCTCCCAATTGTGTACTATATACCTATTAACTTCTAACGGGTCGGACTCTGATATATACTTACACTTGTATGGATAATTTGTGTATACAAGAGTTACCTTTGTGCTATATTTTGTAGGACTACCAGCATTACAAACTACACTATATGGTTTATTAGGGGAGTTGAAATAGGTAAAGAGGAGTACAAAATTTCTTTATTTGCAGACGACGTCCTACTAAGCATAACACAACCAAATACCTCTATTCCATCCCTGTTGAGTATCTTGGAGAGGTACGGTGGGGTGTCAGGATATAAAAACAATGCAGGAAAGACTGAAGCCATGCCATTGAATATGGGAAAGAGGGGCATAGAATGTCTAAAAGGAAACTTTAACTGGAACTGGAATACGGAGAAGATAAAATATTTGGGAGTTAACATAACGTTGAAATATATAATCTCTATAACAGTAATTACCCACCACTAATAAAAGAAGTAGGAGATAACCCGATGAAGTGGAAAAAACATTCAATCTCTTTATTCGGGAGGATAGAGGGAATTAAAATGGTGATACCAAAATTTCTGTAGCTTTTCAATTCAATACCGATCAAGATTCCAATGACAGTGATCTATAAGGTACAACAAATGATCCTAGAATTCATATGGGCTTACAAGCCTCATCGATTAGCCTCTAAACTAATGTGTAGATCTAAGAATAAGGGGGGATTAGGGGTGCCCGATAAAAAAAAACTACATAGCAAACCCAACTAAGACCGTTAAGGGTGTGGATGGATGAGGAAAACATTCCAAGATGAGACTCAAATTGAAAAAGATGTGTTAAAATACAAAAACATGAAAGAATGCATATGGGCGGGAAAGATTTCAAATTAAAGACCCAAAGTACGCCGGAACACGATCAAACACACGTAAGAATCTGGATTTAAATACGTTAATCATACAGCTAAGCAAATAAAGTAATCCAGATTAGAACCAATAATTGGAAATCAACAATTTACCTATAAATGGTCAGCAGGGAAGAAAAGGAATATGGAGGAGGCAGGGATAAAAAACCTAGGTGATATGGTGTCCCCCAGGGGAACCATAGACCCATTTGAGAGGACTTCAACAGAGAGAATCGGCTCCCAGAAAGTAAGAGGTACACATATATCCAGGTGCGTCACTACTTTGGAGGGCAGGCTAGGCGACGGGGCTCCGGGACCCTACAAGCTTTGAACTGTTGTGCGCCACAAACAAACGCAAGAAGGAGTTTGTGGCAGAACTTTACAAAAACTTAGAGGAGGACGGGAATGGAGGCCCCCCTATTGGAAAATGGGAAGAGATAATAGGAAGGGAATTATCTTCTCAGAATGGCAACAAATCTGGGACAACGCTAAAAACTTCGATATCAGTAACTATACAAAGAAAATAATACAAAATCTATATTATTGGTATTATACCCCTGAAAATTCATAAAATATACCACACAGGCGGACGGTAAGATGTTGGAGGTGTGGGATAAAAAGGCACACTAGGGCACATATTCTGGGCTGTTTAAAAGAAGCTGAGAAATGTTCTGAAAGAAGTTAACTGCATAATATGAACCAGTAGTGAAAGAGGGATCCCAATGAAAATAGAAACAACACATTGGGGCCTCGATAACCCATCTTAGCAAGGGCCACAACCGACAATGGTAACACATACATTAACAGCTGCCAGATGCCCAATAGCAGGGGAAATGGAAGTCCCGCATCCCCCCCCACACCCCCACCCCCCCCCCCCCCCCCCCCCCCCCCGAAGGAGAAAAAGAAAAACCCTCAAGGGAACTACTGAGGCAGGATCCAGTGACTGTACGAACTATGGATATTTGGACCGCAGGGATCAACAAACGGTCAGAAGACATTTGCGAGAGTCTGGGACCAATGGGATCATACATAGTGAGTAAAATAGCTGTAGACCATGAAGAAGATAGAACGATGTATTAAGCTCATAGGAAGGAGTGAAGATGGGGAAAGGAGTAAAGATGAAACGGAGTACGAATGGGGGGTGAATGGAAGAATGTGTGGTAAGTTTGATTGTATAAAGAGCTAGGATTATATGTTAGGGAAGTGTGTTTTTAACTGTTTTCCTAAAATTGATGTATGAAATGAGATTTATAAATTCAATAAAAAATATATTGATGAGGAAAAAAAAAGAAATGTAATTGTAAAACATAGGTCTTGATATCTTGTATTCAGGGGACAGACCTTACAAGATTTAGCATGCAACTTTTAATAGGGGGAACAAGTGGATTCTTAATACCTCAAAATTACCCTACACAACAAAATGGGCAAATCAACAAAACTGTAGTTTTGACGACATTAAAACAACTTAAGTGGACATTGTTCACTTTTAAACTTAAGCCTGCCATACACACGCCGATGTGTGCAGGCAGACTAGTCCCGATATGTTCCGGGAGGCTAACGTGATGACGTCATCACGTTAGCATCCCGGTGCATTATGGGGCCCCTTCAATCGGCCGGGCACCCTTTGTGTGCCGGCCATAAGCTGTAATGAAGACGCCGTCTTCATTGCAGCTTATGGCATTGGCTTTCATCGGCTCGCGCCGGCCAGAGATTATCGGACATGTCCGTTCTCTTGCCGGCCGAGCAGTGGGCCGATTAGCGGCCGATTTTTAACCTGACCGATGACGCGAGCTCGCACGCCCGTCGGTCAGATTAAAAATCGGCCGCTTATCGGCATGTGTATGGCTAGCATTACTCATCGAAAAATGTAATTGTAGCTGCTTAACATTATAATTGGTCAGTTATTGAACACAAACTATGTGACCATCTCTTTCTCCAATGTAGACTTGGCTTGTACACATTTATGTGCCTATCTGGGTTCAGTTCTTCAGCATTCCATTAGGTATATGCTTTTACTTTTTCTTTGATGATTACCCTAGATATCTATGCTAGTAGCTGCTACTGATACACTTCTTGCACTTGGCACCAACTGAAAAATTTAAAAGATGGGGCCAGGAGCTGTAAACCAACCTATGGCCTAGACTGGTGTCTATTCATTTGTATTGGCAGTGATTTCAGAGACAGAAAAGAAAATTAGTAAATTTTTCCTCTATTGTAAATTAAAGGCGAGAATATCTGTTCCCTTATTCTAGTCGTTTTCTAAAGACTGCTTGTAACAGCACGCCACAAATTTTACGATGATCCCTAGAGTATGTGGATACTGGTCATCCAGGGCAAGAGAAGACAATGGATCTATGGTTTGAAGGTAAATGTCTCTGTATGATTCGGATACGTTTCATTTCAGCCTCTCTGATTGTTAGATGCCTCATCAGTTAAGATGCACAAAATGTCACTCAACATAAGAGTGGTTTTTTTCTTTCTCTATTTAGCATTTTCATTTGTCTACAATTGTGCAATTGCTGCCCCCTTTATTATTCCATATAGCTTAAAGATAAATATGTCTAAGACTGGACAGCAGAAGAGCAGTCTGTAAGCTGCGATTATCAGGCATTTTATTCATGTATATTTAGGAGATGGTAATGAGGGGGTTTTGCATTGTTGCATGAAAACAGTCAATTCCCAGCAGAATTGATAGAAATGGATAACTAAGTGTCCAGCGACAGCTGTGCTTAGAAATGATATTCCCACTTAGCATCGCATTCTGCCTCGCAGAAACCAGTGATTTGATAAGGTGAACTTCTGCCACACTTTTTACATTTTAGATTTTGCCAAATATTATTTATACTGACAATCACACTGCTAAATATACTGTTTGTTAATATTTATATAGTTAATATAATAATTTAGAACTAAATATAATTTTTAGATTGGATAAATAGGCATTGCTACCTCATTTTGCCTAAGTATAGATGTTTTAAAGTATATCTAAAAGACCAAAAAACATCTATTGCATCTCACTAGTCCTTAGTAGGTGTCTTTACTTTCTTTACTTTCTTCCTTTCCTTCATTTTCATTTACTTTAATCAAATCCTGTCGTAGTGTAGTTACACTTCTCCATGCACATTACAATCTGACTGTACCAAACATCCAAGACCTTTCTATACAATCCAACCAATCTGTATCCAATCCTGTTGTTGGTAGATCTAAAGGAATTTGTACAGAAATATTGAAAGGTGTGTGGTTGACTTTACTCTGGGTATCTATGGAGTAGTAGTATGGCCACCCTTGGGCAGCAAGAATTGTCAACCTGAAGAGATGGTCATGTTAGGTAGACTAAAGCAGGGTACAGATGACTCGATATTTGAGCCGTCCGATGTTCCCTGCAGCAGCGTGATGACGTCATGGAGACCTGCGGTTTCCATGTAAGCCAACGAACATCGGCTGCATTTAACGGTCATGTCCTATATGGCTGTTTTCGAGCGGGAGTTATTGGTCCCCCTCGAAAACAGCGATGGCTGCATATTATATGGGCCAGATAGGTGGCTGTGAGCGCGCACGGCGTTCGAAAAAGTCATCGATTTGGCCCATATCTTCATGTCTGTACCCTGCTTAATAGATCTTGGTGTACTTTCTATAGGTGACCATCAACGACTGTGTGTTTGCCTGTTCAAAAATATTGGGAAACAGGACTGTCTGCCAAGATCAACAGGTAATATACTAGGAACTTAAAAAAATAATTAAAAAAAAAACCCCAAACTATGTTGAATGCCAATATAATTTTGTATTTTGCTCATAGTTCTACTTAAAAAGAAAAGATAAATCAGTTGACCTTTCTGCAATAAATACAACAATTTTCCATCTATAGTAAGTGTAGACACTGATTCATGTCTATAGTAAACGTCAAATAAAGCACATTTCTTTTTTCATGCCATGATTTAGTTCAGTATTTACTTTACTTACCACTAATGCATTTGGAATTATGAAAATTTGTCACTGATATATGTTCATGTAGTTTTTTGAGTCTTTTCCTTTTAGATGGGATGCTCTAGGAATTTTCATCATGAATATATAGGCCCCTGATCCACAAAATCCCTTGGACCACAAGCATGTTGTCATACATATTATATTAAATAAAGTGAGTTAAAAGGTAGGCAGAAGTTTTATGAGAATAAATGTGATGTTTATATTGGCAGATTTTGGTTTCAATTGCTGTTATAATGGCAGCAGTCAGTATCAGAAAGTGGTTCGGGCTTTTTTAAGATAGGCAGACATTTTTTGTTGTTATGTTTTATAATGTATGTATAATTAAAGTAACAATACAGAAAAATCTCTACTATTTTTATGCTGTTTGTGTTTCTACAGGGAACTAAAATTGGCTGGTTCTATTAAAGGGTATCTATATTTTTCAAAAAATTTGGTGGTCATTACATTGTACATGGAGCATGGACATGTGGACACATGGTACAGCATTTATTATTTACTTATTTATTTATTTTTCTCTCTTTGTTGGGTCGTGGGGACCCTTACTAAATTGTAGTTCTCGGTTCCTGTTGGCAATATGCATCCTTTGGGTGGGTCGAAATTATTTCCCCAACCTGCTACTATATAAAAAAACAGAAGCGTTTTTCACATTACATCCCTTGGGGCCCTTTCACACTATTTGCGTTGCATTTTAAAAACGCTTTTTTTTCACAATGCTACCATTCACACTATATGTGTTGCATTTTTTAAATTGCTGCGTTTCCGCATGCGTTTTTTTAAATGCCCTGCTGGATGCATTTTTGATTCATTTTTCCTAAATTTTTAATTGACTTGTTGAAAAACACAAAAGCAAAACGCAAACACAGATGTAATGTGAAAGTTGCATGCATTTTTTATATATATGCAGAAACACATGGCTATAGAAATGCATTCCTTCAACCTCCCATTGTGCACTGCCCATATCGCGCCGGAACGGGCAATCGAGGCAGTGTACAAAGTACACTGCCTGCCACTCGCTCCCTCCCGCCACTGCTCTTCACACAGCCGGTGTCATTATTGACACCAGCTGCGTGAGCGGGAAAGCCGGCGCTCCTCCATTAACATGGAGGTCTATGGCGCCACCCCCCCACCGCCTTCTGCATCACCATGACACAATCAGGGCGGTGCCAAAACCCCTGAAATGCTGCAGCGATGAAGACAATCGCTGCAGCTTTCCAGGGAGGCATCGGGTCTACCCGATGCCGGCTTCCCCTGCGGTTGAGGCTAGCCTAGACAGCGGACGAGCTGGGCTCGTCTCAACCGCTAGGGAGGTTTAAAAACACATATAGTATGAAAGGGCCCTTATGGAGCCATTAATGATGTTTTCTATGTTGTACTACAATGGCAGACAATGGTGCGCACCGTGCCCTTTTTAGAGTATCCACAGCTTTTGCTACTGCTTTGAACTTGTACTTGAAAAATACCTCTACAAAATTTGACTTTTTGTTATAGATGGCTAATAGTGTTGAGCTTGAATATTCGAATGCCAAATATTTTCATGAAAATCGTAAATTCGAGAATTTACGAGAGGATATTGGCAATAATATACAGTATGTGTCACTGTAAAGCCCCTTAAAAAGATACCATAACTCTTTGATATTGCCTGGAAATCTAGGCTATCCCCAATATTTGCTATGTGCTGATCTTTTTGCTCTTGTTGATTTCCTATTATGTTACATTATGATGACTGAACCAAAGAATTGCAGATTAATCAGAATAGTTTTTCGTAAATATTTCCATGTAGATCTTTCTTATATGTGAACTATGACACAATAGAATATTACAGACAATTATGATTCCTGAACTGTATGACTGTATAAAACTTGGCAAATCTTCGCACATAGTCTCCAGTCAATAAATTTAATTTGCAATTCACAGATTTGACAAATTTTCAAAGTGATTTGCTCATCACTAATAATAATAGTAATAAATGAAACTGATTATTATAGGCAATATAAGTCTTATCTTACATGCATTTTGTCTTGATTTATGGTAGCAGATATTGTTGAATTCGATCTATGCATTCAAATTTGGTGCCACCCCAAGTATATATGATATGTAGTAAAATAATATTACTATTGCAATGTGATTTACTTAAGCTGATTTCCTAGGCACTAATAAACATTAATAACACCCCTAACCATTAGCTTTATTAAGAGATATCTGGCTAGAATTAATGTAGAGCATTTCTACAGTCCTTTTGATATATTTTGCACAAGAAGAAAAAAATTTATAGCATACAGCCTTTTTAGTTTTCTTTTAGTTATGTTTTGATTACAACTACAGCTTACCTTGTTTGTGCATACATCACAGGGAAAGAAAATGGGGTAAACAATAGTGATGATCGCGAATATTCGGATTCCAAATATTAATCGCGAATATCGGCAATTTGGAAATTGGCGAAGATGGTGAATATATTGCCGAATATTCGCAATTCCGGATATTCAGTATTTTTTTTCCATTACACATGCCTCTCAATGCAAGTGGATGAATGGGAAGACTGCAACAAGAGCAACAAGAGCTTAGCAACACTCCCTGCGACCATCAACAGTTTTTAAATCGAATATTGGGGTGATGCGAATATTGCGAAAATCTGCACTTTTACATTTTCGCACACAAATTCGCGCCATGTTAAACATATATTGCGCGCACAAAATTCGCGAAAAAACTGCTGATATTCGCAATAAAAAAAACCTTAATATTGCCAAATGCAAATATTTTTTGACTGTTTCCGAAAAATTTGCGGCATGCCGCCAATACAAATGTTGCCTATGCCGCTCATCACTAGTCAACAATCCCCAACGGAGTTACCTGCAGAAGATAAATTTATTAGAATGTGGAAGAATATCTAAACCCAAGAAAAAAAGAATACAATGGATAGCTTACCATTTCTTAGATGGTAGATGCTTACTTTCACCTCCTGTATTACACATTCTATTTTCTATTTTCACTAACTAATTCCTCACCCTCACCTCAATCAGTCTAGTGTGTCTTGAGAAAACATTAGCTTTTTTTCAATATTTATGTTCTTGTAAGTTTTTGTGTATAAATGTGAGCTTCTAAAACCAGAATTGTATTAGCCTGAAGAAGGGATCTGCGTTATCCCGAAAGCTTGCTTCTCTAATGACTTCAGTTAGCCAATAAACTGTATCACTTGAACTCCAAACTCTCTATACATTCTATTTTAGCAATAGTAGAGTGTTGTACCGTGTTAGCCATCGATGAATACAGCAAGTTTGGAGTTCAAGTGATAACGTTTATTTGCTAACTGATGTCATAAGAGATGCAAGCTTTTGGGATGTCGCAGATCCCTTCTTCAGGCTTAATCAAATTCTGGTTTTTGAAACTCACATTTATACACAAAATAACAAGGTCATAAATATTTTAACAAAAGCAACAGTTTCACATTACTTAAGTGACTAACTTCTGCCATCCCTCATAAACAGTGGAGATGGTCACCAATAATCAATTAACAACCAAATAGCCTAAGCCAAAGAAATAAATCTCTCTCTCTCCCAGGTTTTGATAATTGGTCAGTGCCACACCCTAATAATCAAAATTAAAAAAAAACCATATCAGAAAGATGGGCTTTTAAGGCACTATATAGACTTGCACCACGTAAATATGCATTAAAAGGTACAAACATTTTGGACAACTCATTAAAAATCCAAATGCATACATTAAGCAATTCAAGCTATTTACATACATATTTGGTCTATTGCAATGCAAACAACAATTGACGTGTCCCAAAGGATCCGATGTGTTTCACCAATTCAGGCTTCCTCAGGGATTTCTTGGAACAACACTGTTGTACATAAAAAAAATACACATATTACAATACCCCTTTGCCCTGGTTTAGATGTCATTCATACCCAGATCCCCCATCAAGTATCCAAGCCAGAATGTTCATGTAGAAGACCACCAAGAACCAGACCAGCCATCAGTGTGTGGGGTCGTCCCCAACCGCATGCTCTTCCCCCACATGTATAGTCAATGTCAGGGATGTGCTGCCCAGCTTTCCAACAATCTGTAAAGGGCTTTGACCCCCCTGTAAATACAAATACACACTAAGAACCCACTCAATGTCCATTAGGTATTCTCCTTTATACACCCCAATGGTAAAATATCTGTACTACGAAATATCGACTAGTTTATTTGGGAATTTATTGCAATGTTTTACCTAACATAATAAAGATTAAAGATAACAGGATGTCATGCATTTGAATTCCATCATTCCATTGATGTCATGCATTTGAATTCCATCATTCCATTGGACATGAATAAATACAAAAAGAGATTTTCTTACCAGTACTTTTTAGACAATGGATACTTGAAGATACTCATATGATAAGGCCTTTGTATCAATTAATCATAATACCTATATTATTTAAGCTTATTTATAACTTTAAAGAACATAATTACAGTAGTGTTTAAATAATTATGTGTTTATTGTTACAAAAATACAGAATGTTAATATAGATGTTACTTGCCTGGGCAGGCCCAGAAATCCAGACATAGAGTCCAAAATATCTTGATTCACAGTACTCTGTGGTAGTGTCTAACAGAATGTTCAAATAATATACATCTCATGATCTAAAACCTGATTTGTATGTACAAGGGATGTTTTGACTGATTTCAACCCACTTAAGCCTCCTGGGCAGTAAGCCTGAGTTATTTTGTGGGTTGTTCACTAACAATACTCTCCCAAAACTAACCTTTGGCATATTTAGCCATTCAGAGAGAGCCCACAGCGTCCCTGCATATCAGTGGACCTGAAGATCCCTCCTGATTTCAAACCACTTAAACCTTAAAAGTTATTTTGTGGTTTGTTTCCTAACAATACTGACCCAAAACGAACCTATGGCATACTTCTTCCGCACACCCCGGTGTCATCGATGGGGGATGGGAAGGTTCAGAATATTTTAGAGGGTTATGAAATCAGTTTTGCAATTATTACACTATGTGGTCATTACGTCCTTTAATATTGGATTGACAGTCGAAATTTAAATTGCAGAAGTCAATCAAATAGAAAAAACAGTTGCCCGAAAATGAATGTGTTTATGGTTAGATCTAATAAAAACAAAAGTTAGTAACATCTAAGGATGCAAAATCTATTTTGTTTTATTTTTGGATTTAGATTCTCTTATATTTTCAGCTTAAGTAACTATACTATCTTAAGTAACTATGTTGTTTTACTCTTGCCCATTTATTACATGCCTTGATCTAGCCAAACCGATTTTAATATGCTTTTACAAACTGTTATTCATGGGCTAAGTTTATCTATGAATGTATTGGGCCATTCGTATTGAGGGTCCTTTTACACTATATGCGTTTTTTAAAGGCATATATACAAAAACACATGCGTTTTGCACATTACATCTGCTTTTGCGTTTTTTAACAAATCAATGAAAAATGAATCAAAAATGCATACAGCAGGGCGTTATATAAAAAATGTGCGTGGAAATGAAAAAATAAATACATATAGCATGAAAGGGCGCTGAATGTTTTGAGGTTGCAGTACGTTTTTGTATGTTTTCAATGGGTTTTAACCGCCCTAGCGTTATGGACGGCAGCACCTCGTCCAGCGCTCCAACTGGTACTATCGCACTGGACGAGGTGCTGCCGTCCAGTACAAAACACGGCTGTGGGAGAGCATACTCACGCTGTCCCTGTGACATGCTGGCGACATGCTGCTCGGCTGCTCGTGTCTTCCCCCCCCCCCCCGCTCCGAGTGACGTGATGACGTCACACGGGGAGGCGGCGGGAGATTTGTACTGTAAATAGAATGAAAGCAGTTTTCTATGTAGAAAACTGCTTTCAAACTCCCCCTATGTACTAAATATCGCCAGAATAAAGTCCCTGATGCCCCAGATGTGCCCATTTGCAGTAACCCTTTCTTTCGGTTAGAGAGGGTTAAGTGCAAATCGGAACATCTGGGGCACCAGAGACTTTTTATTTTGGCGATATTTAGTACATAGCAGCATAGTTTTGTGTCCTAATTTTTGTGGGTTTTTTTCATTATTTTTATTAAACATTTTATTTTTTTATTTTACATAATTGTTTGTTTCAAACATTATTATTGTCAGGATGTCTATTAGACCCTTGTACAGACATATTTTGGGAAGTTACAGGCCTACAACATTAAGAAAAATTTACCATTGAAGTCTATGGTGCACTTTTGGTACAGAAATCTGGACCTCAGCAGTGCGCTAGGGAGGTTAAAAGCTGAGTGGTCTTCTATATGTTTATGTATTTTTCTAAAGAAAATACTTTTTGAAAAATGCTTTCACAAATACTGCCATCTTAACAAAAAAACATTTTTGAAACATTTTTATAAAAAAATGTGATACTGCATCCAAGGTAAATAAAGTTAAACTTTCTGCACTCCATCAGAAAGTCCATGTCAATGACTAAGCTGAAACTTGATTAACATCCATATATGCATTTGATTTTACAGTAATTTAAAAAGGAACATTTTGTCTTTTATCATCACTATGAAGCTTAATAAAGTAGAACATACAAAGTCCAGAAATGTTGTGGCTGAGCAAGTGAGATAACGATAATTACACTCACCTAATCCACATAAGTACAGTAATGATCCAAAGCCATGTAAACACAAAAACTCCAATAACATTCTTATTAATTCCAGGCATCCACTTCACTTTATTTTATATTTAGTGGTTTATGAAACAAATCAATACTTGGCCAGGAAAACATGACATTTAGATGCACCACTGAGAGAAAACTAATAAGATAGGTGTTATTTATCAGTAGCTCCCTACAATTCCACTTCTACACTAATAAAAGGAGCATCTGTGTTCTAACTTAGCATGCATGAAGCTAACTTTGGTGTCGCATGGGTTAATTTTTTGGCAAGGTTTGTGTCTGTACATGGAGCAAGTTTTGCTGATGTGTGTATGCTGTCAGCTCACAGACAGGCTAAATTAGTAGAATAAACACAACAGCTCAGAAAGTTAGCCTGTTGCATGCAAATCTGTCAATTTCTCAGATCCCATTGTTTTGTAAAATGCATGGTTTATTTATGACCTGTTGAGAGGAGTTCTCCTTGTTGAATATTTCACCATGGTTTTTACTAGGTATGTGCACCTAAATCTGGTCATAAGATGCAGTGAGATTATACCGATGCAAGATCACATTCTGGAATTCTGTTTCTTTCAGTTTTTTTTTACAACTCAAAGCTTCTAGAAAGAACAAGGATTGAACTTTCAGAGAGCAAATATGTCTATGTAGGATCTTTGTTATGACATAATAAGTGAAGCTATATAAATTGTGATGAAAAGAAAATAAATTAGTGTAAGTTGTGTAAACATTGAGAGAAGATATACCCCATAAGCGTATTGTGTGTCTCCAGGGATTTTTAAGGTACTAAAAAAACACAAATTTATATAAAGAAAAATATTAGTATTTTACATATAAAATCCATGGCATAATGTCTTACAATAATCTATGATGCCTTACAAAGATAAACAGTAATTGCAAAATTTTTATGTGAATACTGGAACTTCGAGAATTTGTGAATATCTTGAATACATTGGTATATTTTCATTAAAGTGAATATTCAAGATTTTTTTATCGGTACCTGGAACCGTGTATTGCGTTCGCAATATGTGCATGTTCAAGTACTGATTTGCGCAATGAAGATAATAATTAGAGATGAGCGAGCTCCAAAGTGTTCGGGTCCGAACACATCACGATTTTCGTGTGTTCTACCGAGCACCTGAGTACAATGTAAGTCAATGGGAGACAACCAGGCACCCCTCTGCTCGGAAGAGGGGAGGGTGCCTGATCCATTGGTATAGTTCACAAAGTGACAGAAACACCACCCAAATCGACCAAAATACGCCCAAAACCCCCCAAAAAGAATTTTACATAAAAAATTACAGCTCCCTTTCCTGTATCCATCTCCCATACTGAACATATTAATTATCTGAAAATGTATTAATTTACTCCTTGAACATCAGCATGGCAATAAGCACTAATAACAGAAACACTTTTCAAATACAGTAAAAACCTGTTATCTGTAATAATTAAAATTATTATCACAGATAACAGCAACATCCGGCACACTTGATTTCCAGTCTTGCGCATTAAGTATGGTGACATTTTTTTCCCACCACGGGTCATGACTTGGCTTGGGTTGTATGTTTTATGCCATAATCTATTCAATTATAACATATAACATTGATTTGTTGAATTTTAAGCTTTGTGTGTATTTAGTGGAATGAATTATTGGTTAGTGTAGGATAGGGGAATAATGTTTTGGAATGGCTTATTTAAGGTTATTTGGAAGAATTTTATTGCTCTATTTTTTGAGTCATGTGGTTAATGTATTTATTTAATTCAAACTTTGATTTCATGTTGTGAGTTGTGTTGTTTTATTGGTGGCTGGTTTTGAACTAGGGGCCATCCTTTAATAGCTTTTGGTGGTCTTCTGTTATGTTTTTCTTTATAGTGTATCAGTTTGCTGTAACTGGGTTTAGTAAATTGTGTGGTTTTATGATTGGCATTAGGTGCTATTTCTTGTTTTATAATTGTCGGATTTAATAAATCTTGCGGTTTTAGGAGAAATATGTGTTATTTGGGGTTTGACAATTATTTGATTTTTAATGTGCTTATTGCAATGGGTTAATGGATTTGGAACCACTAAGGGGTAAATGTAACCCAATAGTCATTCCAAGTTTTTATCTGTTATCATTTATTTCATGATTACAGATTATATTTTGCGGTGTTTATATGTATTCATTTATTATATGTGTGCAGGGACATGTTTTTATAGGGTGGACTACGGTGGTGAATGTATATTCTTTTGGAATGATTATATTGCAAAATAAATATGTTCTTGACTCTCCCTTACTCTGTCTGAGCCAAACATGTGCTATGTAGCACACAATGACCTTTCTTGGCCAAGCATGCTCGCTCATCACTAATAATGATACTGGAGTATCATGAATTCTCAAATTTACAAATTAATTGCAAATATTAGGTGAAAATTTTGCAAAGTTTTGCGAATAAGAATATTCCCTATGCTGCTTATAACTATCAATAAAAAAAAAATGTTTGGCTTTGAACACATTTATGCAAATACTACATGTGCTAGAGTAATACTTCCTTTTTTGTAACCCATCTCTACATATAACTTACAAATAAACTATTCAAACCTTCACGACCACTTGTAGTCAATATTAGCTTTTAACATTGTAAACACTGGGGTTGAATTACTAAAACAGTAGAGCATAATAACTTGGCAAAGCAAATGCGGTAAACACTTTACTTTGAAATGAATACTCAATAACTTTTAAAAAAATGATGCGATAATAGAAGTTATCACAAATCCACTCTGTGGTCCTTTAGCAAATCAACCCATTGTGTCTGTAAAGTGCAAAAAAATTAGGGGGTAAAGCTGGCCATACACCTTTAGATCTCTCTGTCAGATATGCTTTAGATCTTCCAACAACTATGTCCTCTGCAATTGAACACAGGTAGACTTGCTTGTTTAGAAAGTCTCTCATATTATATGGTTTTGGTAAAACAAAAAAAATCTAAAGAAAATCTGACAGAGAAATCTAAAGGTGTATGGGGACCCTAAAGCCCCCCATACACCACATACAATTACCATGCAACTTCTGTACAACCAACTTTTCTTCTACCAAAACCATGTAATAGGAGGACCTTTCTACACCTTCCAATCACTATGTATTCTATCAGGGAGGTCACTATACTACATAGTTGTTGGTAGGTCTCATGAAAGTTGTATGGAGGAATCTGAAGGTGTATGGGGGGCTTTAGGCTTTCATCATTTTTTTTTGCATATCTCACGTTTATCGCCACCTTTTCAGTGTAAATAAATAGTTCCTAGCAGTTAAAATTGTCCCTTTCCCCAACCTTTTTTTTTCAATCTGCTGCAACCACTCCAGTTTGTAGAAAATGCCACTTTTTCAGTATCTTCATCAAGAACATTAGAGCTGTTCTTCCAGTGCTCCAACATAAATGCAATATATATATATATATTATTTATGATGGTTTGTGTGTCTATATATAAATATATATACACACACACACACACACGCACACACACACACACACACACACACACATATATATATATATATATATATATATATATATATATATATATAAAATCTGAAAGTAATTGAGACCAGCTGTTCTCAGTTGAAGAACCATGTGTGCTCCAGACGCCTGGGAGGAGAAGCTCTGCTTTATAACTCTTCTTTTACCTGTGACATATTTGCTCTACATTGTTTATTCTCTTAATTATATTTCATTAAGTATCTTTTACAATTATTGTCAGTGACCTATACACAAATGTTATGCCTGATTGTTTAGGACTAATAACTCTTATTATGTTTTACATGTAACATTTTATTTGCATATCTATATTTAAAGTATATGAAGTATAAAACGCAAAACAATTGTAGTTGTATGATTGTGAGGATCTCTAGATTTATTTGTAGTTGTTGGTGATCCTAAGGTGTCCTACAAAAACCAATGCCAAACAACCATATGCCGAATTTAGGTTCATCTAGGTTTGGTTAAATTATAGCTCAACAAATATTTATAAAATTCTCCAACCTATTTGATGCAAATTTACAAAAAAAAAGTAAAATTTGCCATGCCTGCACAATCGCCACAATTTCGCCACTCTGGGTCTTTACTAGTAGACTTCCTACTTATCATTAATCACCTCAACTAGTAATTTCTAGGCACACTGACACAAAGAGGAAAGCTTGCCTTCTTCAGACATCATGTCTTGTGTTGGTGTTGGCTTCGTCAGTATGATAGTAAGACTTATAAGTGGAATTAAGTAGGTTAGGAGCTGAGGGTTCAGATAGTAGGTAGGTAACAGTTTCCACTGACCAATTGCCTGAAAACCACAACCTCTGTTGTCTGATTTTTGGCTGGTCACCCAAAATAATTAGAAGCCCCCCAAGTGCCCAAGGATTTCTAGGATGTCAGAAAGTAGAAAACTGGTACTTGCTATACCAGTATAAAACACTTGGTAATGAATTTTTGCAACTTTCTTTAAGTTATGATCTGGTGATCCTAATGTGAAGTTAGTTCTTTGGGTTTACATATTGTTCTCATGTTGTCTTCCCACCACTCTTATGTAGCTTTCAGAGTTCCAACAACACATTATGGGGGCTAGATCCACTCCACTGTAGGGGATGTAGGGAAGTATGCTTTAGTGTATGCAGTTTTTGTATATATTAGGTTTAAAGTCAATGCTAAATGATATGTGAGAGCAATACTTTTTTGTGATGTTCCTACAACACTTTGATATAGCTAATTTTGGTTATGATACCATGTTCAGGGTCTTTGTTATTAACTCTGAAATTTCGCTACCATGTCTAATGTTAATGAACCGTGGTTCCAAAGAAGTTGTAAAAGACAATGGTTCCTTTTTACTTAATTTTTTTAAAAATGTATTTTATTGAGTTTTTCTTTTACAGACAGAAATAATAAACTGGTTAAAGACCATAACATTGAAAACAAACAAAAACAGAGGGGGTACAATTCAAAACTGGGATGGGTTAGAAACTGCAAACGATGACATATCTCGTGTCCTGAATCGGTTATGTTCCTGGATATGCAAGAGTCACTTGACACATAGGAATAACGGTAGCGATGAGCTTGAAGTAGTGAGTTCCTGTTCTCCCCTTCCTGAGGAGATACAGTCCACGAGACACACGAAATGAAGACATCAATGTGGAGCATGCATGCATAATGTACAGTAAGGTTCATATTAGTCATTCTTGTATACCAATTCGTGTGAGGATACTTGCTCTTTCAAATGGCATAAAAGCATATAGGAGGTAAGGCTTCCATCTTTTGTGGAAGCGGATTGCGCCTTTATGGGAACTCTCAGACATATTGATAAGCTCCTTGTGAAATAGCGTGTTTATCTGTGTCTGGACTTGGGGTAATGTCGGGGGTTCTGGCTGGATCCATTCATGTAGAATGGCTCTCCTTGCCGCCAAGATGGTTATATGGATTAGAGCATGGTGGCGTGGAACCAATTTCCTGATAACCGACGTCATGTAGCTAAACAAGAATAAACATAGGGTCGTACGGTACAGGTATCCCTAGGAACTGCTCCAGATACCTCTGGATAGATTCCCAGAATGTCTTTATATGGGTGCAATGCCAGAAGTAGTGTGCCAAGGTGGGGGCATCAGTGTCACACTTGGGGCAGTACGGGGTGGGTTTGTGTGTGGGTCTAGGGGTTGATCTCCCTTCGGACAACACACACATAATCTGTGCGCTCTGTGTAGCAACTTAAACTGTGTCTCCCTCCATATCTCAGAGACAGCGTGTTTCCTTCTTACTTGATAGCCTTCGTTGAGGCATTCCGTTTCTTTTTTACTCTAAAGTAGACCAATACCCAATCAATAGTCAAATTATTAAAACATAAAAATGCTTAATTGACCAGTCTGTCTTTTAAAAGTAATCTGTAGTGCTCTGCCATTTAAACGTTTCAATATCACAGATCATGAGTTCTACGTATAGTATATATGTATAGTATTTACATATAGTATTGTGTAAGCATTGTGGTTTCCACATCACAGCAGACTCCTCAGGCAGTGACACCCAGTTGTGTATGCATTCCACCCATGTTTTAATTATTCACCTTGTTTCCTGCATGTTAAATACTAATTTTATATAATTTGGATGGATTTTCCATGTAAACTGCGTTGTTAAAGATAATTCCCTTGTTTTTTAAACATCAAAACAATTAAAGAGTAATCATATAGATACAAGGAAATATATATTGATACAGACAATTAAAAAACAAAAATAATAATACTAAAATATATACCCAGAGTCACCTGTTTAGAGCCCCTGCATGTTTTTAGCATGCTATTGGCTATAGTATTTGTAAATTATCTTGAATGAAACACAATGATATGTTGTTGTGCCTAGCATCCAATAACCCTGGAAAATGATCTTGTGATATATACTATCCACCGTGAAGGATATAAATGCATTTCCCGATTCAAAGGGCTCCTTCTCATCTACATAACATTTATGTGATTTAAATTATCCAATACAAATGTGTACTGCAAGCACTTACACACATATAAGTTTCAGGTAATATTTCCAAAGAAAGTGAACAGGATAGAGTGGTTTAATCTGTGGCATGCCTATATTCTCGTCTTGTCTGGGCATCAGTAATATCCGTTTCGCAAATATCTCATCTTACTGGTCAGAGCCTCTTTAAAACTTCCATAAATGCTTATAATTACAGCATTAAACTCCAGTTTATTATTTTTTACAGGTGCAGGTGTACAGCTGATAGCAAACCGTGCTGCATTTACATACAAATTGAAGATTTTTTTTCCCTCTCCTCCCTTAACTAATCAGCCAAGTAAAAGGAGTGAAGCCTTAGAGCTCGATCAGGTCCTTAAATACATCTGGTGACATTTTTACCATGCATTAGCATGATAGGGCAAGCAGAAATATAATGAAGCAATGATTGCTTTTCCATTGAAAGCACAAACTGTTTCATTTTTCCTGTCATCTCAAATAAGTGTTAAAGAGGGATTTGAGGCTATTGTGTGTGTTCCTTATGCCAGAAACTTACAAACACTGATGGGCGCATTAAATACCCATTAGTGTCTCTGCTGAAATTATGGCCACATATCTGCTCTTCAGAATGTATTCTTTGATTTAAAGTGAAATTGGCCTTTGTTACGCTTCACATTCCCACCTCTTAAAGCAACAGCCCCAATTACCTAGGGTGTAAATTAATTTCTTTTTCAGATTGCATTTGAATGCAATTTTTCATGTGGCTCCCATACTTACGATGTCATACTGTAAGTCATCAATGATAGTAACATTTCCAAATTTCTGGAAGGTTGCAATAATGTATGCAGAGAAAGACAACAACATACTAGAAAGGCAGTATTTCCCTTGATGTAAAAATATTATGTCCTTTTCTTAGACTAAAGAAAAAACATCCTGTGCGGTGGTGATGGCAAAAACCTTCTGTTGTATGAAGCCCATTCTCTTTGGTGGACATAAAGCATATTTATTACCTCAAGATTAATAAACAATGGATATAGGCGCAAGTACCTGGTGCCACACCCTTCAAAAAATTTACCCTAAAAAGGATCCCATTAGTTCTGCTAAGGGACCTTTTTGGGTCCAATTTAGGGTCAATTTTGTATGAATTATGAGAAATGATCAGTTGGAATGTCCAAGATGTCTGTTCTCCATGTTCCAGAAAAGAATTGAGGACCTATTATGACTTTCTCGAGTCGATACTCAGATATCCATGAAAGGTTGTGTAGATGCTGGAGAGGTCCTAACAGGAGTAATGCCTATACTGCTGTTTCTGGACTATCCCTTACTAGTTAACAGTTAGTGCAACATGTCAAAGAGCCATTGGTTGTGATGAGGCTGGAATGTCCTGTGATATATTTTGATAAAGATAAGCAACAGGTCCTTAGCCTAAGCAATTAAAGCTATATATATCTTGAAATTTCATTATAATACCATATTATACACCTGAAAACAATGCAAGAATGCAGAGCTATGGTATTGATGCTGTATGGAAAATGTATTGTAAATTGTTTCTATTTATGTAGTTCAACACTAAATTGTAATCTTGATAAAAAAAAATATTTTAGGATAAGATATAATAAAGTGACTATGGTGTATGTTATTTGTGTGTTGTGTTGTCATTTTTTTTAATTTTGTATTTAGTTTTATGTATTTGGTAGTTGATGGATGGTTTACCAAAGGAGTAAGTCAACATATGTCACCTTCAGAGTTAAGACCCCTATACAGCATACAATCTCACCATAGAATTTCTATACAATCAACTTTTGTTCTACCAAAACCATGTAACATAAGGAGCTTTCTAAACCTTCCAATCACTATGTATTCTATCAGGGAGGTCACTATACTACATAGTTGTTGGTAGATCTAAAGTAAATTGTATGGAATGATCTAAAGGTGTATGGGGAGCTTTAGTTTAAATTTAGTGTCATGCCATTATACATCAACAGCAGTACTGCTGAACCAAGATTTTAGATCAAAGTAAGACATATATGTATTTAATGCTGGTGAAATCAAATTACTACAATACAAAGCTTATTCCAGCTACAATTCCATAAAGGACAGTATGGTGTAATATTATGAATTAGTTGTAGTCACTGGTGGACCAATGAATTTCAAGCTGCATTAATAAAATTGTAAAAGATTTACACTAAGGAATTCCCAAAGGGGCTTTAATGACCTAAGAAGTAGTCAAAAAATAATAATGAATGTCATATATGTAGAAAATATAAAAGTTGGTCTGTATTTACGTATCATGCAGGACCAATGGCCCACTCTAGGGCTTATTTGTTTAAAGAAAACTTAAAAAGATTTTTACAACTTGTATAAATTGAATATGATATTCGGACCATATATCCATGAAAGGGGTCTGTACAGGCTGACGCATTTCGCTCAGTAGGAAGTTCCTCATACTAAATAAAAAAAATCTTTGTCTATGTCAGTGGTTTCCAAAATGGGGGGGCGTAAAGGTATTCCAGGGGGGCACGGGCCCTCATTCATAACATGAATAGGGAGGGGGGGGGGCTCGATAATGTTCCTAAATAGAAAAGGGGGGCCCTGTAAGGAAAGTTTGGGAACCACTGGTCTATGGTAAGGTGATACCTCCAAATGAATGTGTTCCCTTGCATAGTGCCAATGCCTACAGAGCACTGTGCCACCAGGAAAAGTACCCGTGTATGCAAAATGGCGCCAGATATGTGGCAGATAGTCCCAGATGGAGCCCAAACACACCCTAACCAAGAGGGTGAGTGGAGCTGGTCTGAAGCCAAGGGCTTGTCAAAAGATTAAATATCTGTAATAAATTCCATCCTGTGTGCAGGTCTGCAGCATCCAAACGGGGGTTGTAGAGATGTACAGCACATGTAGTTTACAGCACACTTGTACAGCACATGTAGTTTTTGCAAAATTTAGTTCTTACAACTTTGTCGTACATCTCCAGCATTTTTTATGATGTTCAGGGGCTTTTCAATCAACTCACAAAGACATCTTGATAAAAGTCTCCCCATCTATATGGATGGCATGATTCCCCATGAGTTTGCTTGCTGGAGAACCTTTCAATCTCTTGTTTTAACAAAATTATGTAATTATTGCTTGCCCATCCTAGAGTAAGGCCATGTTGATCAGCTTAGATGAAACTTTAGCTTTAACAGTCTAATAAAATATGTATGTCTTTGATTACTATGTATCACTATTATAAGTAGTAATATTATTAAAATATAGACTGTTGCTGAAAGCTGTATAGTCTTTAGGTTATTATCACAATGGCCATTAAATGTATCACACCCAATCTCCAATATCCAATATCATGATAAATGGAATGTGGTGGAGGAATGAAAAATCCCTTCATCCTAGATTTTATTTAAGTGGAGATCCTAGGAAACTGGAAACATGACCCTTTTTATTGGGTTATTATTGGACCTGTAGACACACCTATTCTCTACTTGATATAGCTACTTCTAATTTGTGTACCTTGTACAGATCAACAAGCATAGATATGATTAGCCTACATAGTTTACAATCTAATTACATGTTTGAGCTGACATGGTACAGTAGTCAGCAAATTAAATGTACATATGAATATGCTGCTATTATTACATTAAATGTATTTGATATAATTTGTAATCAAGTCTAAGTGTAATATCCATGATTCATTTACTACATATTTGACTACGGTGCTCATTTTATAGCATGTACTTCTAAGTAGTAAATTTATGTTAGTTTTGTTTTATCTGCTGTGAGAAGCCACAGTGATGTAAATGGAAATTTAGGTCAGCCACTGTGCAGCATGGAATACTCGGAATGATTTGGCTGTTAGTCAGTAAGTGATGTTTAATGAAGGTTTATAGGAGGTTCAATGCACACCACTGTGCTGATAATAGTTACCTAGTTAATAGTTATTGGGCAGCTGTATTCTTAGGATTAGTAGGTTTTCCCTGTAGGATCATAAATAAACATTGGTAGGCACAGATTAGTGTAATAGTCTTGGTTTATGGGAAATTGCGTACATATAAGGTCAAAAGATATTTGGGAAATCAGTAAACCAATTGAAGTGTTTTTACTATTCTTTTTATTGCAAGAGGACTTTGAGTGTGAGACCTTCTTATTTACTTAATAATTATGTGAAGAAAACAACTGAAAATATGTCTCTTTGAGAAGTCCAAAAGTTGTACTTTTCAGCAAAAAATTGAAAAATAGTCAGATTAGTAGTAATAGTAGATTACATACTTGTTAAG
Organism: Ptychadena robeensis; assembly: GCA_036250615.1. Classification (NCBI taxonomy): domain Eukaryota; kingdom Metazoa; phylum Chordata; class Amphibia; order Anura; family Ptychadenidae; genus Ptychadena; species Ptychadena robeensis. Next base: position 27,150,704 of record CM070041.1, read on the forward strand.
GCTGCCATACACGGCACGGATTCGTGCCGGATTCTGGCGCGATGGATTCCGGGCGCGTGCACGCGGATCCATCGTGCCGGAATCCCCTGCAGCCCACCTTGCCCGTCCGATCGCATCCGATGAATCAGGGGCACAGAATCGGATCCGAGGAAGAACCAACCTGTTGGTCTTTTCGGTCCGATTCTGCTCTGATCAGGGGGCGTTGCGGTCTGGGAGGCGATCCATCGGACACGGATCCCTCCCGGATCTGGCCGTACAAGGTGGGCTGCCACGATCGGATTCCCTAATTGGCTAATCGTTCTCACCTGTGGATGCCGGCGGAATCCATCGGGTGCTGAATCAATCAGCCAGGGAATCCGTGCCATGTATGGCTAGCTTTAAACTGTTTCATACTCCAATGTGTTTTGTGGCTAGGTTAGGATAGGTGTAATAATGATTTTGCCATCTTTTACATTGTTTTACTCACATAAATATACTTCCATTGCCATTGTTAGGGCTAGAGATGGTTGAATTTTTTTTTCATTTGACTAGTTCGACTTTGTGAGTTAATTGCAAAGCTTTTGAGCATGGTATCATCACCAAAATTGCTGGAGATATAGAAGGGGTGATGGTATACTACAGACAAATAATGTTTTTCTTTTCACCAATAGTTTAGTGTTCCCCCTTTTTGCATTGGGTCTGGTATGCCAGAAAATCGCATTGCATAGCCTGGCAATGGACCAAGCAATACCAGGCCCTTCTGGGAGACTTGGTCAGCCAGAAAACAGGGGGTTCTAAGCAAGCATGCCCCCCTCCCTGTTTAACCAGGCAATATGCCATACCTCAATGAGGGGGAGACCCCTTACTGAGAGGAGACAAGTTATGGTAGGGGGGCTGTTTCCCACAGCCTTGTCCTAGTGTTGTGGGGGTTTGGGTGGGGTCTCATTGAGCATCTGTGGTTCCACTTTAAAAAAGAGGACCCCCTGATCCCTACTCCCCAGGACCTTTTACACATTGCCATGAAGTAAACCATTCCTATAAAGTAAAGTCCTAAAAATAAATAAAAAAGCCACATGTAATCTATCAGCTTCCTCACCAGATCAAGTGTCCCAGGAAGAGGGGGGTCACATCTCTGAAGCTCCAGCGATGTCTCTCAGCGACTGACGTCAAAAACTTTTATATGCCCTCTGCTTCCCATGGCATCTACCCAGGCAAAGGAGATCTGGTGTCCCCATTAACAGGTCTGTTAACTAACAATGGGAGCTTGGGCTGCCCATGCATGTACAGTTGTAGGGCACCCCCACCTTTCCTGGCAGACCAATTCTGCCAGAGGGCCTGGTATTGCTTGGGGGGGCAAACTCTCTGTGGCACCCACACTCTCCAGGCTTGCCAGGCTATGCCGTGCAGGGATACCAGACTTGGTGCAAAAAGTTGGTCTGGTTAATGTTTTGTGGACTTTGCACATACATTTTCTTGTAGGAGAGAATGTGTTGTAGATGCACCAAAAATGCATACCCATTAGTTTTTGATGTGCTCAATGCATTCCCTATGGATGTGTTAATGCATCCATGCTGAGTTAGTGTAATACTAACATAAGATGGAAACAATTACATAGTCAATTAATGTTTATTGTGCATTAAAAAAACTCACTTAAAAAAATATAAAAGAGAAAAAAAAATGCAAACACATTAATTATGATGCTTTGGAAACATAGCCTAACTCCGAAATTAGCTGGTCAAAATGTTGCAGCCATTTTTGCTCCATTGGGGCATGCTAGACACCAGGGTGATTTTTTTTCTGGAGCCCAATAAAACAATTTGTAGCATTATAAATCCCACAACGTTCTCTATTCAATTGTAAATGTTTTCATTCATGAAGGTCATGGAATAAGTCCTTATTAGAGGATTATCATTCACAGGACATGAAAAAATTAAATGCATTTACCAGTACCAGTTGTGCTTTTTTCTGGATATGGTGGATGGAACAGCCTCTTTAGAACATAAATTGGTCCTTTGAAAATTGCATTTTATTGGTTCTCCAACAGCTAATTTAGTCTTGTGTTTTTTTATCATATGTTCCTCAACCGATCTTTGTGTTTTCCCAGTCCCCAGCAATTGGTGCTGCTTGTGCTCACCTTTTTTCGACTAGCTGACTTTGTAAGCTGATTGCAAAGCCTCCGTATTCATTGTCAAAATTGCTTGAGATGTAGAGAAGGGTTTGGGAACATTAGAAAAAAAAAGGTTATGCTCTAGCACATGTAGTTTGTTAATTAAGTTCAAATTAAGTATAATTTAGCATAAAGTTCAAACTCGACTTTCAAAATTTTGACATGACTCAAAATTATGGTATGGTGATGCTCAGGGGCATTGCAATTTACTATAAATCGGCAAATAAAAAAAAAATTGAACATCTCTACTGGAAGTATGTGCCCAATGTATTTTGATTAGATATAAATGTACCATTTGATCTGATTAATGCAAATAATCTGGTTGCATGATCAAAACATTTTGTGCATGGTCTCACGCTCCCTTGTATTGAAACTTCCAGATCATTGTGAGTTGTGACTGTCTCTTTTCGTCTATGACTAATTCCAGGGAGTTACAACAATTAATCACAACCTCAAGAAGTTCTCAAAGAAAGCGCAATCTTCTATTGGAATCAATCATTGACAACTTTAGGTTACGCAGGTCAGAAGACTAAAAAGTTAAACAAAATGTACCTTTTCATTGACCTTATCAATTCATTTACCTTAAAAATAAGGACTAACTAAAGGATTGTAAAAGCAACAAAGAAGATATAAAACCCAACTAAACTTTATGTTAAAATATTGTTGTTTTTTAAAAATCTTTATTTAAATATATTCATTCATAGTCATGAACTAATTTTGGTCACTTTTGCACCGAAATACAGTATCAACAGAGAGTATTAGCGTAAGTAATAGAGCTAAGGGTTCTACCCACCACACATGAACGATCAACCGTCAGAAGATCACTAGGTGATTCATTTGTTCAGGAATCCTACACAAAAAAAACGATCAAATGATGTCACCATGATATTGCGATTACAATATTCGCATGTAAAAGTGCAGATATTCGCAAAAAGTAAACAGGAAATCTTGAATTTTTTTAATTCACTTATATAAATATTTGGAGAAAATTTTGCAAAAAATAAACAGGAAATCTTGAATTTTCGAATTCACTTATATAAATATTTAGAGAATATGTTGCAAATTTAAATATTGTCTATGCTGCTCATCCTAAATAACCAGGCTTTATTACAGCATCTACAAATTTACATCATAAAACTCATAGGATTGTGTTCTCAGCATGCTCTGTCTTTCTGTCTGGATTGGGTCTGTGATTCTAGATCTCCTCTATACTCTGTTGGCAAAGACCTTGCTACTTTGCTTTCTTACTAACATATGTTGCTCTTACTTTGACTATATGTGTTGAAGCATCTTCTCATTTACTTAGGTAAGGTGTGCCACACTGAGTATTCTTACTTATATTATGGGATCTTGTACTTAAGCACTTTGTTGTCATTAATTTTTATTGTATTCTGTTACCATAGACTCTTCCTTTGCTAGTTATATGCCTATTCTGTGCTTTTAATCATTCTTGTTGTGACCATTTGCCTTTGTTATTCACCACCCAGTGTGTTGTGTCAGTGTTTCTTTTGACCTTAGCTCCTCTTGTCGCAGTTTCCAACCGTCTTCACCCTGACCAGTAGTTCCCTGCTGGTCTTCACAATAATAGTATTTACCAGATGAATTCAATTTCTCTTTTTAAATCAGTGTAACCTGTCAGACACTCTAAAGGGAATATGTCAAAAAGCGAATCATTTGTGTGAGAAAGTTTGTATCGAAGTAACTATTATTCCTTTTCACATTCTACTTTTGAGACAATAAAGTTCTATGACAGATTATCCTTAAATCCATTAGAATACTTTACTAACATGGAAATGATTTGTTACTTTTTTTTCTAATAGCTAAGATGGCAGAATTTTTTTTTCACAAAGACAGATCATATTAGTGACCCAGAATTTGACATAAGCAGACACACCCTTTGTAATGACCTCATCATGTAGCTAGATGACATTCTTCAGACTTCAATAACTTCTGGAATGAGGCCAAAGCATTAACATCTTTAACATCTAACATTTACTTAACTCTTTGTCAATTAGTCCAGAACAATTAAAAGATCGTGAAATTCTAGTCTGCTTTTTTTCCCACAAATCCTTATACACTAGTAAGTTTCAATATGAACCCTAACTCTGTTTGGAAACATTGGAAAGCACAACATCACCATAAAAACAATAAAGTCACAGTTTCAGATTCATCACATCATTTTTTTTACAAAAAAAGGCCAAAATGGTCAAGCCTTATGTGAAAAATGTTGCGTACCCATCCACATTAATCTGCCCTAGCGTTCGGGACGGCACCATCTCGTCCAGCGCTGCTACTCCCACAATCGCACTGGA
>CM070041.1:27161532-27174787 GCA_036250615.1 Ptychadena robeensis
CTTACAAAATCAGTGAGGGGTCAAATAATTATTTCCTCCACTGTATATATATATACACTGCTGAAAAAATTAAGGGAACACAACAATAAGACATGCTAGATCTGAATAAATGAAATATTCTTATTAAATACTTTGTTCTTTATATAGCTGAATGTGCTGACAACAAAATCACACAAAATTGTCAATGGAAATCACATTTATCAACCCATGGAGGTCTGGATTTGGAGTCACACTCAAATTTAAAGTGGAAAAAACACTACAGGCTGATCCAACTTTGATGGAATGTCCTAAAACAAGATATAATGAGTTTCAGTAGTGTGTGTGGCCTCCATGTGCCTGTATAACCTCCCTACAATGCCTGGGCATGCTCCTGATGAGGGGGACCTCCTCCCACAACTGGACTAAAGCAAAGAAGGTTTGCTGAGTCTGTCTCCAGTACTTAAGGGGGCATGAAGGAGGCCATAGGAGGGCAACAACCCAGTATCAGGACCAGTAGCTCTGCCTTTGTGCAAAGAAGAACAGGAGAAAAATGACCTCCAGAGGGCTAGACGTCCACAGGTGGGGGTTGTGCTTACGCCCATGCAGGACACCATGCAGGATGTGTGGCATTTGCCAGAGAACACAACAAGATTGGCAAATTAGCCACTGCCATCCTGTGCTCTTCACAAATGAAAGAAGGTTCACACTGAGCACACGTGACAGACATGACAGAGGTATCAAAATGAGATCCTAAGACCCTTGTGAGACCATATTCTGGTGCTGTTGGCCCTGGGTTCCTTTCTAATACAAAGCAATGCTAGACCTCATGTGGCTGGAGTGTGTGGGCAGTTCCTGCAAGACGAAGGCATTGATGCTATGGACAGGCCCACCCGTTCCCCAGACATGAATCTAATTGAGCACATCTGGGACATCATTCTCGAATAGCCGATTTCCGACAACACTATTCGTAATTCGAAAATTCAAGCTCAACACTACCTATGAATAGGTCACCTGGTAATCTTACTGCTGTGCAGCAGCTGGACACACCCTGCAGTTGGTGGGTGGGTGGAACAGGACTCTATACACCCTTACTACTTCGATAAGAATTAGGAGCAGTAAACAGCACAGCAAGTGCTGCTGTGATAAACTGATCATCAACAAGTGCGGACACCTGTAGATGAGTACCATGTTTCCCCAAAAATGAAACAGGATCTTCTATTCAGTTTTGCTAGAAAAGACAGCTGAGGGCTTATTTTCTGGGGATGTTTTATTTGTCCATGAACAACAATATACTTTTATTCTTGTCTAGTCATCTAGTCATGTGATACCATTATGCAATGCTGTCACAACTTTCCAAACCCTGAATTGCTATCAAGCCTCTTGTTGTTCCTCCTTGTTTTAGGTCTTGGTGGCGAGGTCTTGTAAATGCGATCCTTTTGGGGTTGTCATCTTTCTTTGGAAAAGGGTCTATCTGTCCTGCTGCATTCTACTGGCAATTGATTTAACTTTCAGTTATGATTTAACGTCAGTTATGATCTAAAAAGCCCATATTTGCTGCCCGTCAATCTCTGAAAGTAGGCAATATTGCCAGGGTTGAGGTCAGAGTAAATTCATCCCAAGTTTAAAAATAACTGAAAAAATACTTCTGTCTCAAACCACTGAAATGTGTACAGGCATTATTCAAGAATGAGTAACTTAATATTATTTGTATTTAGTTTGTTCTATGGTTTAGGTGAGTCATTAGCTTCTGGTGCAATGATCTTGGAAATGTTGTGTTTTGGCATAGTCCATGTTGTAGTTCTGTGTAATGGTCCCAGTCTTTGACAAGGGCTGTATGAAACAAAATATTAAAGCATACCTGTCAGGTTTTCTGTCACTGAATAAGGGAACCTCGTGTCCCTCCTATTAGCTGGCCAACTTTGGAAAGAGGGGGTTTTATTCTGCCTCCTAACTTTCCCACCCTGCTCAACATGTGCAAAAAGTTGGGAGAGTAATGCCTCCTCACTCACTAAAAAAACAGGATGCTAGACCTGTACAGTGGACGTTTAAGCCATGAAAAAACGTTTTGTTTTGCAGTTGTTGGACAGATGAATTCATTAAGAAGCCAACATACCATTCCTCAAATTATTCACCGGGAGTGGCTTTTCTAATGTATATACAATTGATTTCCATTTTAAAAAATTTTAGGCAAAATCGTGACATGAAAAAAATGATTTGATCAAATCAAAGACAAAAACAATTGTATTACATTTGAATTGTTTAGCTACCGTACTTTTCATAATAATATTCCCACACCAGATAGATATCTGTTTCTTTAGGAGGTTACATGTCTGCTTATATGGAAATTCTACTAACAGGTCATTCACCCACAGAAGATGGATCATAGGAGGCACATACTGTACATGTAAAAATATGAAAATTAAGGCACATTATGGTATATGTGTATTGATTTTAATTCCAGCCTCTTGGGGATTAGTTTGAGCTTTACAGAGATCTAATAATGTGTTTTCAATGGTTTCATCTGAAAAATAAAACGTGATTCCCATATATAAATATATATAAAACAATCTTTTTGTATTGTGATTTCCTTACTTCCTTTAATGATGAGTTTAATAACAGCATACAAAATGGTCAACTCAATTGTAGGCTCAACTACTTTTACTAGGCTATGTACCTTGAGGCTTGATTCTATGCTGCGTATCATGAAATGTAAACTATGGTAAATACTTTATACTAGGTATCTAGTTTCTGTGTCAACATATAAATGTTGGGCTTGAGATGGGACAGAAATTAGGGATGAAGAATCTGATTGGAGAAGAAGAGGCATAGACACTCCATTTGTAAGCTTACATGGAGCCCTCAGTAGATGAAATGTTTAAAGAAGTCAATCTCTATCCCAATGCTCACAATTTTCTTATGTAAAATATTACAATAGAGCAAAATATATCCAAGAACATATGACTGCCACACACCCACACATTGGATGGAAATGGTGTTACCCTAGATGGGTTAGAATTTACAAAGCTTTACGAATCATCCTTACTTTCTCAAGTCACACGTTCAAAATCAAGACTCTAAAGCTTTAAGTATGTTAATAAATGCGGACAGAGGCATCAGTTAATTTGACATGAATAATTAAATAATGATTGTTTAATAAAGCTGACCTTCTAGTCTGACACCTCTTCTTTGGTTTGACATCATTTGATTTATATGATCATCAATTTGAAATACCTCCCATCTTGCTAGCACCCTATTTACATCAGTAGAATTATTATGGAAAGAAATTCATGTGCAGAGAAATGGTAATGGAAGCAAAGTGTTCTGGTGTCATAGACATGTTCAATTTCTTTCTTGGAAGTAACATGGGGTTCATGGGGTTTCTCCTCTATCCCAGGTATGCTACAAGAAAATATCTGATGACATCTTAAATAAAATACTAGAAAAACTGTTTAACATTTAATTGCACCCTGTCAGTGAACAATGCTTTAATCCATGTAGAACAGAAATCTTATTATTTGCATGACAATTGCATGACAGATTTTATGTATTGAATTTACCAGTCCTTGGATACTCCTCGTGTTTGCATTTTTTAGCCTGTTTTTATTTTCAATAAATGTTCCCTTCTTGTGAAGAATTCATATCTAGAAAATTGGATGTATGCTATATTGAATACCACATGGCTTGGATTAACAACACCCTCACTCACTTTGATTGTACATAGCATCAGCGGGATGCCCACTTTAGCCTGTGCCTGTGTTTATACGCAATGGTTTCCTCCTTACTCCCTTCTATTTCTTGTCCCTTCCTCATTGTCACATGGAGTAATCTCATTGGGAAACTCTAAACATCCATTCAGTATAATATCTGGAGCATGACATTTTAATAAAATACTGTCTTAACATAATATGCTAAGTTAGACACTTACTCAGTACCTTACGTATACTATTACTATTTCTTATACCGGATTCCACAGCTATGCCAAAGAAATATGTTTTGATTGTCTAAATCAGTACCACTTATCAATATAAAAAAGATAATAAATAGTTGTGCATAACTGTCATCAGGGATTACATAGTTACAGTGGCCAGAAAGGCCCTCAGTAGGTGTACGGGGCCAGGCAAAGGTCACAGAGTAGATTTTGGTCAGTTTGAGGGGGGTGTTTAAGTTGTGTGTAGGTGTGCAGCTCTCATAATGAAGGGGGTGTGTGGCCCCTCTGTAACAGACAAATAGAAACAAGGACACAAGGTGCACATGGTTTACAAAAAGCTGCCATGCTGCTACTGGAATTGCATCCCATTTATCCTGCTATGCCCTCCAGCTCCTGTAACCAGGAAGTGATCTCATTCATAACCCGGAAGTGACGCCATCCTGGTAGGCACACGGCCCTAAGAGCAATGCTTTCTAAGCCTGCAAACCTCCTATAATGTGAGTATTTTGTCTTTTGTTTTATTTTATCATTTACAGCACTTTGTTGCACTGGGTTGTGTGCCTTGTGTTCTTGTTCCTACCACTAACAATATGTTGGTAGTTTGTGTTTATGTTGTACACCTTCATTGTTGAAGTTCATTTTTGTCGAAGCATTATTCTAACTGTATTAAGTACACTATCAACATATTGGCTTATGATACAGAAACCTATTGTCTATACTTGTCACATTGACACATTGTGAATAGAGATGGTCGAAACAATTTCGAGTTAATTGCAAAGCCCCTGAACATGGTATCATCATCAAACTTGTGTCTCTAACACAAATAGTTTTTGCACAAATTAAGTTCAAAGTCAGGTCAAAATTTTCGAAAATCGGAATTTAGACTTTAATTTTGAACTTAATTTATGCAGAAACTATTTGTGTTAGAGCAAACTCTTTTTTTTCACAACCCTTCTCTACATCTCCAGCAATTTTGGTGATGATACCATTTTCAGAGGCTTTGCAATAAGCAACAAAGTTAGCAAGTCAAAAAATTCGACCATCTCTAATTGTGAACCTAATGTAACAATAAATCTCAATTCACCCATACTCTATGTATAGCAATACCCATTTAGTTCTATACTGTATTTTGTTTTTTGTCTAGTTAAGAAGATGTAGCAAAGGTATTTTGAAAGTAAGTGTAAATCAAGCATGTATATGTATTTGTGGGGATGTATGAATATGTTTTGATCAATGTATGGCAATTTTTGTAAAATGAAATTTTTTTTTAAAAAAAGATAAAAGATGAAAAGATAGACCAGGACCCCCCCCCCCCCCCCCCCCCCCCCCCCCCCCCCCCCCACTACATAAAGTTATTATTATTACTGGGCTTGGAAATATTTTGGAAAAATAAGAAAAAAGGGGAAGCTTAAAAAAAAGATTACGTGATAAATTATAAACAAGCTGCAATGGGACTTTTTTCCTCATTTCCCCAGAGAAGAGTTTCTAGTATGGTGAAGGGAGAATTACAATACAATAGAGAGCCATGTGCAGAAAGGAGTTTATAGTGTAAGGTTGATGAAATCATAGCTTAGTATCTGTGTTTGTGTGAGGCAGGAATTATCTCATTCCTTTCACGTGTGTTTGTCTATGATCCTCCACTCAAGTATGTGATTGGATTTGAGCTCAACAAAAACCTTAAATTACACACCTATTATGCTTCAGCTAAGCTGAGCATCACAGCGCTGGGGAAAGCTCCTGGCTGCTCTTTTTGGCTGAGTTTGATCCAGTTTCCCCCTATCACCCACAGGCTGATGAATGAGTAATAGGATTAGAGATTAGAGAGCCTTGTCAAATATGGTGTACTTGTCAGATTTGGTGCGTTCACAAAAGGTCCACAGTGATGGATAGGTGCTCTATAATACAGTGACATATGTTGAACTTGGCAAAAGATGCTGTTTTAGCAGCAAGCTTCCATGCTCTGCTTCAATGAAAAAGCATCACCCTTTGACTTGACTTTTTCGTGATATCTGTTGGCGGTATTCTGTCTCTTGCTAAGGTTCATCACTAATAAATTTCACAGACACTGATAAAAAGATCAAAAGGTATGAAATATGGAGGGTGAGTCCAACAACATAGGAGCGTGATTTCAACAAATGAACATTGTTTACTGTGGTAAGTATTCAGTAGGGATAAATGCAGGAACAGAAACCAGTAGGTATACAGTTTGAAAACAGAAAAAGGTTGCTTAAAATGTTTTTTCAAAATTCTAGTAATCAATGGCAATGCAACATTATAAGCCACACTTTCATGTAGGTTGCCGGCCCTGCCATCCCATTTACCAACAACTAACAACTGGATGGTGTCTACCCGATGCCTGCACCATAGGCAGATGACATTTTGGACCTCAAACCTCGGACATGCACCTATTTTAGCACTACTAAAATAGAGATGATGGCGACTTATTCAAGGGACAAGGGACATGTTCACCTTGACTATCTTCACATGGGAGGTTTTACTTAGCAAAAGTGGAAAACTTTCACTTTGCAAAGAATACTCAATTTTTTGCAAGGATATTTGAATCAATTTATGTAATAGAAGTATTTCTATTACAAGAAGATATGGTATCATGGTCTACAGAAAGGAAATAAATTATGATAACTTTTGGGATTAAACTAAACATTTATGAAAATGATGATTGGTTCCTTTAGTTCGGTTAGTCATTTTGCCATATTCATGTTAGAATGCAGTGGTATTTTATATGCTATATAATTGCTAAAGCTCCCATTTTACTGTAAATATGTCACTGCCTTCATGTGGAACTTCAAAAATAATAGATACTGGATTGGCCATTTTAATTACCAAAGCATCAATAGATCGTCAGACACATTGTTTCAAGCAAACAGGTAAAGATGTGTTTACTTTGATCACCTAGTCATATGCCAGTACGTGTTCTTTTTTTGTATTACATTTTCATCAGATATACATTCAAACTGTATTTTTTGTGTTATAAGATGCAAATTTCCCACCAAAATGGGGGGGGGGGGATGCATGCGTCTTATATAGCAGGGGAACAGTCTTTCGTCGCGCATTCCAAAAATACCTTGTTCCCTAATTTATAACATTGTGCCACATCCCATAAAATGTATTTAAAACCAAAACCCAAGGAAAGTGAGGGACAGATGCTTAGTCACATCAGTTCCTACTCTTTCCAGTGTGGAGACTAGAGATGGTAGATTTTTTTTTCAAAAATTCGACCATTTCGAGGGTTTCGACTTAATTGCAAAGCCCCTGAACATGGCATCATCACCAAACTAGCTGGAGATGTAGAGAAGGGTTGGGGGTATACAGCAAAAAAGAAAGAATGTCTCTAACACAAATAGTTTTTTCACAAATTAAGTTCAAAGTCAAGTAGAAATTTAGAAAATCGGAATTTTGACTTTAACTTTGAACTTAATTTATGCAAAAATGACATGTGCTAAAACTTTTTTTTTCAAATGCTCCTACAACCCTTCTCTACATCTCCTGCAATTTTGGTGATGATATAATTTTCAGGGGCTTTGCAATCAGCTCACAAAGTTAGGAAGTCTAAAAATTCGACCATCTCTAGTGGAGACTAGGGACTCCGAATGGGGACGTTTTATTGACATGATGATGTATGATAAAATATTAATTCTTTATCGTTTCAGTACAGTCAATCACATGATTAAATAAGAAAATATACATAATTGGTAACACAAGGTTTGAGAGACATACTTTAGACATACATTATTAGTGGTTATTATATTATCAGTCCAATTATTAAAATTTATAGTTACAAAATACAATGCCAGATCAATATTTTCCACCCAAATTCCCAATGTTCATGTGAAGAAGGGAGTTGGGGCAGAAATTGGGAGCAACGCTTTCTCAATGTGTTTCACCATCTGGCTTCTTCAGGAAATTGTTGTGTTTCCCAGTGCTAGTAGTAACAAAACAAGTTGTCTGGGCGAGTTCTTAAATATCAATAATAATAATAATCAATATTAATCTAATAATTCAGACGGTTATACATGTACTCACAAGTTATAAATTTATAGGTGTCATGTGGGTAGGTGGGATGTATAGAGGGCTTGTCTTTCAGTGGGGTGGGACCCCGGAGGCCATAGAGACTGACTGACCCTCCAGCAGCTCCCGCGTGGGGGGGGAAATTGGAAAGTGCGATAACGGGGGACCCAGATGGGCACGCACCCGCCACCTGTGGATGGAGATCGTGTACTGGGTCAAACAGATTCACCCCCCAGGCATTAATGGGCAACCCGCCTGCATATAAGGACCTAACTAAAACCTACATGTAATCAATAAATAATGTACACTACCAAATAAACATTAATGAAGAGAAATGTGCATAAGTATAAGTGTGTGCCTGCATGTCATATAGTGTATATATGAAAACCATAAAAATTATGTGTCTAAATACTCTCTACAAAGAGTAGGATTGAGAAGTAATTATGTGATCATTTGTGTTGTTCTGAATGTATGTTACTTAACCTTCTGAGCGTTCTCCCCGAATTAACTCAGACTGAGTTTCATGCATCATGTGACTTAGCATCTGTCCTTCACTTTCCTTGGGTTTGGGGTTTAAATATATTAAATAGACCAAAGGGGACTACAAAAGAAATATTCATTGTTAGGGTTTGCATATCCTTAATGTCGTACAGGCCAAAACTAGAACCCTATAGAATATAAGACAACAGCATTGGGCACTCTCCAATACAGTAGCATCTGGGCCAACATTGCCATGAAACATTATTGAACATTTGTAATGCAATCCTATACATTTATTTCTACCCACTAGCTTTCTAGGATGAAAAGAGGGACACTTTTTGGCAGCTAGCAGGTAAGCAAATAGTGCATTCTCAGTTATACTGACCATGAACTAATATGACCCCAAACTTATACGTAAAAATGTATTTTTCATATAAACAGTTGTAATAATTTAGGGGTTCATACATGTTGTTTCTGCAGGTTCTACACAACATACCAAAAAGATAGGCAACAAAGAAACTTGCTCCTTAGAGAAGGTTCTAATATGATGGAAAGTTGCATTCTTCTTGGGACATTTCCATGCTGCAGTATACAAAACAAAGTTTTGTAAAAGTAAACTTTTTCTTTCTGGGGTGGTGGGCTAGGAAAGATCACTTGTTCTATGATTGCTTCCTTTGGTCACCAAAGCATAACAGTGGTGTTGGAGGTGTACAGCACTAAATACATAATCAACTTTGGAAAATAATATTTCCTATGGTTTTACATATATGAACTGATGTGTTCCCATTCATACACACATTTAAAGCCTACACAATGAGTAACGATTGTTCTTTATGTTCTCATTGGATCGTCTTTTGCTGCTAATACATTTCTAAAATATTACTGAATGAAAAAAAAAGCAGATAGCAAAGTCACAGGAAAACACAAATGTATCCATAGGCATGGTTGATGATAACAGTCTGCACAATCTTTCATCTTATCTGTATTATCTCACATGTGGGCTCCAACATTCACCACATGGTTACTGCTTGAAGCTTGATCTGTTTGAAATGAGTTCATATTTTTGGATGAATCCGACCTGAAATAAACCGACCCTAAAGACAAACTGATAAACATAAAAACATTTGTCCTGCAAGAATAACAAGAACTTTAATAAACAATAGAAACAAGAGGGAACATGCTTAATGAATTACTTTAATAATTAGGTTTTAACATTAAAGATAAAGCTTAAGCTACAAAGTAATTATCTACCAACCTGTTTATCCTGCATGAAATAAGTTGGCAAATTGTCAGAGAAATCTGAATTTAATCAAATAACCATTAAAAAATATGGAGTTTACCCAGTTTTGGGTAGAAAACCAATCAATCAAGAAACAACATTATACACAACTGGTATACAAACATACAAAAACAGCAGGAGATCAAATACTTTTTTCCCTTACTGTATCAAAAGTAGGGAGTATGAAAAGGGACTGTACTGTAGGGAGTATGAAAAGTGTTTACCAAGCACCCATTTTACAAGCTCTGATGATTAGTTTTGAGCTTGAATATTTAAATTGCGAATATATTCGACAAATATTGGCTAGTTGAGAATTCACGAATATGGCAGCTGATGTTTGCAATGTCGAATACTCGCTATATAATGCATTGGGAAGCTTATGGCCATGCATGGCGATTTTATATTCGCAATGCGACAATAAATACAACTACCACATGTGACCATTTATTTTGAAGGTAATCACATTGCAATTATAAGTGTGAATATATTTTTGAATATTCACAAATATCAAATTGAATATTAGTAGAGTTATTCGCAAAATATTGTGAATTCGAATATTGCCTATGCCGCTCATCACTATTGGTGATCCCAGTTGCTCCACCAATCTATGACACCTATCTGGTATTCTCTCTATTTGGTTTCTTTGCCCAGCTGCCTAAGAGGTGTTTGCTCAGTGTTTTGCAGTTACTGCACTATAGTTTTCCAATTTACAACTACACAACGCCAACATTTGTCAGGAGACAGGATCTACATTTACAAGTAGGAAGCTTAAGTTCTAACAGGCTTTTCTTTTTTTTCTAAGCTTGGGTAACATCTCCCCAAAAAAATTAATTTAGTTTTGGGTGGAGACTTGTTCATTAAGGTGCACTGTGGCTAGAAGATATTGTAATGTTAGTAGTCACAGTGAGATCAGGGATAAAAGGCCTTGTTTTGTAGTTCTTTTCCAGAAATACCTGTGCAGTTAGAACATGGATACAGCTATCCTGCAGAGCTTGATTTGTGATCAGGGCCAAGCCAGAGTGTGAGGACAACTGTGGAGTGCCTAGATGATTTTGATGAAAAGTAATTGATTCAGATTGCAAGAATGAAGCTGGGTGTGGAGTGTCCTTACATGTGGCTGAAGAGGGCAGTCTGTAAAGCAAGAGAGAGAGGCTTTAAAATATTGTGATTCAGGAAACCTGAAGGAGCCAAAAAGGGGGTTAAGTCATGTCCTCAAAAAAATGGAATGACTGATAACATCACTCAAAATAGCACAAAATAGGGAACAAATTTGGATTGGCATTGTTATTTCACTGTTGGTAGATTGTTACATTAATATGCTGCATAAGCTGTGGATTTAGTTTTTTTGATGGGATACAAAATTGTGTTTTACAGCAAAAAAAAAAACTGCAGAAATAAACTATGAATATCCTCTTTGGACATCATAAAAAACTTGATAATGTATTACATTCTGTAATGGATATAATAGTATTTGAAAACTATAAATATTTGGTAAAGGCAAATGTCCCCTTATACTAACTGATCCAAAACTCTAAAAAAGTCACATTTGTATGTGAAAAAAGTGAAGAACTGCCGATTTCTTAAAAAGTAGATATTAAGGCCTCACATAACTACTTCAAAACACAGTAATATGCTCATGTGTTCTATTACATGGACAGAATTGTAAAACAAGAGGAAACAAAGAAAATCTACACATGGAACACTGCACATATTACCCAGCATTTTAAAATGTGTAGTGGTAAGCCCCCCATAGATGGGCCAAATCCCGGCCATAGTTGCGAGCGACCGACCGCCGTGCGCGCTCTTGCGAACACATAAACGCCGGTCGTCCGCAAATACAGGGGAGCCCACCTTGAGTATCCGACCAAAAAAGCTGTCAGGTCGGATCGCACGCGGATCTGTCCTGCTGGTTCTTTTTGTGCCCGATCCTGCTGCAGGCGGTTAACTCGAAGGGGGAGTCTCCTCCCCCTCAAATTTAATTGGCTACAGTCTGACAGGAGTCGCATGTGTTGGTGGAACACACAAGGATTACTGTCAGTTCTGTAGCAGACTCTGTAATGAGGTCACCACGCTGTGAGGAGTCTGCTACAAGCCAGCCATAGATGGAGACGTCTATGGCCGGATAAAAAACTATGATGCATAACATGATACAGATATAGAACACAAGGACAGTGCCATATATAATTAGATTTTTTGGCGCTTGAAATTATCTTTAAGTGTATGGGTAGCTCAAACTTTCTCTAATTTGTCACTTGCCTGGTCTCCCTCATTACAGGTAGTTATTAAATAATACTTTTGATACACATGTATAGCCTCTGCTGCCCAGGACCACAAAAGGTTTAGAGTCCCTGATAAGGCACACTTTGCATTTTGTAATCTGTGACTCATATAGTTTACTTTACTCCTTTGCGGGATACACTCATCATTATCATCTATGGCAATGACTGATAGATCAACCAAGAATACTGAAAAATATGAGGCTGTCTCTGTCCCATAGGTACCTGCATATTCTTGGCTTTAAAAAAATGCGTGGAGGCATATAGGGACAGGAGGGAGCTAGAATGAAGTGTGAGAGGTAGCTAAAGTATGAAGTGTGTCACCTGCAAGAGGTGAAAAATACCCTGCATGGTTTAGGGAACACTCTTAAATTTAAAAGCTGACAACAAACATTATCTTGGTGCAAACCTCCTGATCACAAGTACTGCTAGGTGGCGATGGAAGGAGAGATGGGAGTGGATGTATTTGTGGGAACACAAGCAAATAAAAGCACTGAAAATAAAACAAGGCACTAACAACACTAAGCCAATATAAGAATTTGCATGGGAGTATGTTAGTAAATGTTGATTGACCTGTGTTTTTGTTATTCAAATTGTTTTTCAATTGCAGTCCCTAGATATTGATGAGTACAAAATTCTCGCCTGCTGATCCAGTTTATAATGTAGACCCTGCCTTAAGCCCCGCATACACCTTATGCTGGCCATAGATGCATAGATCTGCGGGCGACTGGTTGGGCGAATCAATGGAGCACATGAATTTCCGTACAATACTTTGGATGGGGACCCTGTACTGGCAATTGACCAAAGAAAAAAGGACATGTCTGTTCTCTGATCGCTGTTTGGAGCGACTTGGACTGGTCGCTCTAGGGGGGCAGTTTCGATCCCTGGCCGAATTTCGCCCGTTTGATCGGGAATTTGCCTGTGAATATATGCGTGTATGGGGGGCTTTACAATCTTACCATGCAATTTCTGTAAACAAACTTTTGTTTTACCAAAACGGTGTAATATAAGGAGCTTTCTAAACCTTCCAATCACTATGTATTCTATCAGGGAGGACCCGGCACTACATAGCAGTTCTATATACCTTCCAGTCACTATGTATTCTATCAGGAAGGACCCGGCACTACATAGTTGTTGGCATAGTAGCATTAGGTTAGCCATACACACATATGGTAAATTTTGTATTAAATAAACTTGTGCAATTTAAATACTGACTTTCATCATACTACCACACACGGTAATTGATATACAACCAAAAGCTTTTTTTGCATTAAATTGATGAACATA
>CM070041.1:27182988-27201631 GCA_036250615.1 Ptychadena robeensis
CCCCCCCCCCTGCCTTGACCAATGACCCAGTCTCATCCAATCAGACATATCCTCACCTTTAGTGCCTAATTAGGTAAGACCAAATTATTGTTATTATTTTAACCTTCTGACACTCACTTTTTGCCTGCTACACAACCCCACACTTTACTTGGTTTTTTTTTGTCAGCTCCAGGCTTTACTTGATGTGGTTTTAAAGTTCCTAAAGGTAACAACAGTTTAAAACCCTGAAGTACCACTAGGATGAAGGGGGTCTATTTAAAGATTAACATACTTGCAGGCACCAAGTAATGTTTGTACTGTTGCTGGCCACATTTAAGGTCATTAAAGGATTATTGTAATGTAGTCCTTTCCCTATTGAAACATGGTATTTACCTGTGTAATGGACACATCAAACAAAAGAACTAGAGAATTTAAAGTATACTGCAAATGTGCATAATCTCGTATTACTTTACTTTCTGCATCATAACAAGAAAATAGCTTTGGCCACGCCAGTGTTAAATAATTGCATGCTATTACATATTATTTGTGTGTGTGGTTAACTTAGTTAAATTGAAGTTAAATAGAATTTCAAATGTTTAAAGGGTTGATCTGGTACTTTGGCTGAAAACACATGGCTGAAAAAAAACTGGATCAGGTTCCATTTCATTCAGTATCAGTGCCTAATATTGGCCAGAGAATCTCAGAATTGTACAGAACAAATGAAAAATCCAAGATGCAACCTTTAACCATGAGGAGGGTGGATTGCAGAGCCCCAGAAATGCATTGGATATGCCTGCAACCTTGGATTTGACTCCATATATAGTTTGGATTGGTGCTTTTTGCATCCCTTGTTAAATATATAAAGGTGTTTTATTTTTTATAAAAGGTGTTTTAAATAATTTATTGGGTATTATGTATTAAGTACATGGTTTTGTTACACTTATGCACCACATTTCTCTTTTTGACAACCCATCAAAGGGTTATAAATAAGTTTGTCATGCACAGAAAAAAAGCAATGTTAGAATATATTGCTTCAAAGCCCAAGGTTGAGAATCCTTAAGGTTCCCATACATCTTAAGCAGGGTACAGACGGCTCGATATTTGAGCCATCCGATGTACCCTGCAGCATATGGGCAGATATGGGCAGAGCTGGGGAGACAGCTCTGCTCTCTTCCCGGCTCAGGCAAAGCTTTGCCTGGAGACCAGCGGTCTGTATGCAAAGCATCAGACATCGGGTCGTATTTACGGTCATGTCCAATATGGCTGTTTTTGAGCTGGATTGATTTGTCCCGCTCGAAAACAGCGATGGGCGCATATTATATGGGCCAGATAGATGGCCGTGAGCGTGCATGGTGCTTGAAACAGCCATCAATTTGGCCCATATCTTAGCATCTGTACCCTGCTTCACAGTCTTGTAGCATCGTTGGACTGCAGTAAAATGCGCTACTCACGTGACCCGGTTCTTTAGGTAGATGTCCTCTGTTCACTCACTGGGCACAGTTCACACCCCAATAAAGCGAAGATCCATGCAAGCTGGTAGGGGGCTATTTATGGTTTATAAGAGGATATGTATAGACTCCCGAGGGCGGAGACGGGGTTCAATCTTGGGAATAAACGTTTCAAGCGTTACTACCAAGCTGTTGGAACCTGTGCACAAGGTGCTGTGGACTTTCTCCCAGATACCTTACTGAGAGCTGTAGTCATCAGGGAAGAAATCATCAGAAGAGCCAAGAATATTCTAAGGCCTGTAACTGGGCAGAACAGATTAGCTAATTTTTGGAGGGGAAGCAGAGAGCGGGAATGAACTATTAAGCCTGCTCATGAATCATGGTTCCATGGTTGTACACACACACCAGCTTAGCAAAGCACTATACTGTAATATATTACAGTACATTATATACCGTTTAGTGGCCCTTTCTCGAGTCACTACACTCCCCACCAGGCCCCAAATGACTACTCCTGGTGAAGGGTAGTGAAGTGCGTGAGAGATTACGAGTATTGCTCCTACCTTTATGGTTGTACTCACACTAAAAGAGGGTCTCAACGTCCAGTTATGTACAGTAAATGAGAAGTGAAAGATGAATAGGAAGGTATACACTAACCAGCAAGGGGTTCACAATTCAGTCCACCAGAGGACCTCAGACTGCACTTACACTGGGGAGGACCATGTGGAGCAAAATGGTTGCCTGGGGACACCTAAGGAAGGTAATCCATGAGAACAGCTGGCATACAGGTCTCCATGTGCCATTCAGTACTGTCACTGCCTCACCTACTAGGTGGCGGTTGCGCATACCGCGGACCTAGGAGAAATTAAGGGGCCTACATCTGGAGTCACTTGACAGGGGGGGTAACCCTTGTGGGGGGGGGCATACAGACAATGGCGGTCCTAAACCAGTGGGCAATCACTTCCCACACCACAAGCCACAGGGACTTCCCCAACACCTTCTAGGGGCAGGTGTCCAGCTGCTTCCTAGGGAAGTAAAGGCTGCCAATAAGCAGTAAGTAGAGAGCGATTGATTAATTAAATAGCTCCACCTGGAGACTCTGGACAGGTTAGCATATAGCAGCAATAAAACAAATCCCTAATCCTGTGATCCCTCCCACTACATTGACCATACTGCCATGTATGCCTTTATGTAAACTAAAAAGTAGGGTAGTCCTTGACTGGCAGTACCTGTGCATCTGCTAGGAAACCTAACCCAAAAACGTGTGTAAGCAGAGGCAACTCAACAATATGAAACACCAATACCTGGAAAGTAAAAGATGTAAAAGATTAACCAGTATACAGTTGTTTGAGAACTCCAGGTCTGTAAAGAGTGGACCCACAAAGGGGAAAATATATATATTTAAATAATCTAACAACAAACCGGCAAGGGGAATTGCAATAGACTAAACATTACTCAGAGTTAAATTACGATATTTTTAGTGAAAGCACCAAACCAGTCCTTTGGCGAACCAAAGGGCTGTGGTCCAGGCCACTATACTGTATGGAAATTGTATTGAGTGATCTAAAGCTGTATGTGCTTTACCTGTAAAACATCACCAATCCATTGCTTTTATCCAATTTGTTGGGCAACAATATCTGAACTGTGTGAGCAAGTTCTGTATTTGGTTCTAGAAAAAAACTTTTTTTTTTTTTACTTTACATTTTATGGCTTCAAAAGAAAATATAGAGTGGCAGGTTGCAGGTCTAACAAATATTTCCAATACTTCATAGATAGTGTAGATACCAAATATAGATAAAACATCAAACCAATGTGAATCTATCTAAAAGCAATCTGTCAACTTTTAGAATACAATCAATATCTTTTGATGCAACATGGAGGGGGTATCTTTTCTATATATCAACAGTGTTTGCTGAGGGTGGGGGGGGGGGGCGAAATTAAAGCTACAAGGGTCGATAGCTGTTCCATAAACCTGCAATCAATTACAATCAATTAAATTAATTAAAGTAATGGGCTTTGAATTTACCAACATGTTGGTTCCCTGTTCAATTGATCCTGCTCAAAGAAAGTTTTTTTTTCATAAGATCACCTAATGATCGCTGCAAATGTACAGGATCATTGATCATTTGGGAATCAAATAAAAAATCGACCAGTGTATGACCAGCTTAAGTTTCAATAAACCATTAAAGCTAGCCATACACGTTCCGATTCCATGTCCGATCGATCACCCATCCGATTGATTCCGGCGATCTCAGCGGGAATCGGAGCTCCGATCAATCGGCCAATTAAGAGTATCCGATCGCTGCATACCACCTTGTCCAACAGATTTAGGGACGATTCCGTGTCCGATCGCTTATTTCACACATGGCAACTCCCCCTGATGTGTGCTGAATCGGATCAGAAAGACCAACATGTTGGTTCTCTGTCCGATCCGATTCTGGGCCCCTGATCAATCAGACGCGATCGATCGGACAAGGTGGGCTGCACGCGATTCCCGCATGATCGTTTCGCGTGCACGCGCCCGGAATCGATCGTACCGGAATCAGATGGGAATCTGACCCGTGTATGGGGGCCTTAAAAGTTTTTTCCCCTTACAAGTGATGAGTAGAGATGGTGGAATTGTTTATTGAAAATTCAACCAGTTCAACTGTGAGTTGATTGCAAAGCCCCTGAACATGGTATCATTACTAAACTTGCTGGAGATGTAAAGAAGGGTTGAGGGTATACTACAAAAACTGAAAGTATTGCTCTAACACAAATAGTTTTTGCAAAAATTAAAGTCAAGTCAAAATTTCAAAAGTTCATATTTCAACTTTGACTTTGAACTATATTTAAACACAAACTACACACGCTAGAGCAACACTTTTTTTTTTTTTACATTTTTGTGATTGTATCATGTTCAGGGGCTTTTTAATCAACTCCCAAAGTTAGCTAGCAGCATAAACATTTGCATGCCAAATTTTTACATGGAAATATTTCAAATCATTTTCACAGTGACAATATTAGCAAATATTTATAAATAACTTTTAAGTTTGATTTTCGATGAAAATTAAAAAATGGCCCTGGCGAAATTTTACTATGCGAAATTTCATTTCATGCAAAAACTTTGCATTGTGAATTGTATACCATCCCTTATAGAAAGTAACGTTCCCCTTGGAAAACATGTATAGGCTTCTTGTGTTGGTGGGGAGATTTGATTTTTACCTTAAATTCATGCCCAGTGGCAAACAACAAAAATAGTAAATTTTTTATTATTTTATTATTATTATTTATTATTATTAATATTATTTTTATTATAGTTTTATTAGGAATTTAATGTCAGCTACCCCAACCCCTGGAGAACATACATAAATATTTTTTTTCAGTCTTATTTAGTAATTTAACAAAAAATTTCTCTTTTTTTCCAGCATGGGAAAGGTGAGTCCAACCTGTATGATGATGCCATTGACCTATCTCAGTGAGGAAAATATTGGAATAATATGACTATTGTCCTACTATTGCAAAGAAAAGAAGCTGTGAGCAGTGCTTTATCATGAACAAGTACAGTCTGGGCACAAGAGCTCCTTTTTCAGCTTCAGTCGGCAAAATCCCAAGGAATTTGGTAGTTGCTATTGTGCATTCTCTAAACACTTATATTGCTTTAAAGATTCATAGATCTATACATGCTATGTAGAACTCTTTAAGGCTCTATTTACACGGTTACTTTCTGGGCAGCGGATACACCATAGCCGCCTGGACACTTCTGTGTGTGAGCGCTTGTGTTAGTTAACGCCCCCATGACATCTTTATCGGACAAAAGCACAAAAACCACCCCAGGAGAATGCCTCGTGTTGCGTTCACTGGGCGGCTGCTTTTATTGGGCGTTTACCAGGCAGTTGTGTAAATAAGCCCTCAATGATGAAATGGGGCCTGGGCATACAGTAGGTGGCATCTCTTTTTTTCTAGTTCTGAATAAAGAGGTGTGAAATTATGTAATCATATATGTAACAATTTGATACATACATCTTGATACATCTTTGACCAATCAACTTAAATTTGAATAAAACTATGTGATATGAAAGCCTTTCTAAAGCCCCCATGCTTAGATTTTATGGCCATAAAATCAGGTGCCGATCATCAGCCAAATTTATCTAAGCCATTACGGACATGTCTATAATTCTTAGATCAGTCTAATACTTTAGACAGGGACACAGTGTCCCCGTCTAAAGTATGGACATAGTTCCTCAGCTCCGAGGGATTTCATATCCATTAGGGCTGAAGAATCAGCTGTCTGCACAGGCTGCCTCCCTCCTTCTTCTCTCCCTGTGAGGGAGGGAGAAAATGTGCCAGGAAATCAACATTATTATGCATTTAATACAAAAAACATTTTAAATTTTAAAATATTGTACGAAAAACTAGAAAACAAGCATTTCAAACAGTTAGTCTATGTGGTAACACGTTTCAGTGCTGTCTTTAGTAGAGATGGCCACAAAAATGTAATCTAGTTTATTGGGGAGCTAATGGCAAAGACTCTGACCATGGTATTTTCACCAAAATTTGTTAGAGAAGGGTGTGGAACCATTACAAAAGTATTGGTCTTTTATTGCTTTTTACATAAATAAAGTTTAAATTTAAAGGTGGCCATACACAGGTCAATTTCTCACAGGATTCCTGGCCGATCGATCACCGGGCGCGTGCACGCCGATCGATCGTCGAGGAATCGAGTGCAGCCCACCTTGACCGATCAACCCCGCCCGATCAACATGGCCCCCAAATCGGATCGGCCAGAGAACCAACCTGTGGGTGTTTTCTGATCGATTTGGCACACATCAAGGGGCGTTGACATTTGTGAATCGATCGACTGGTAACAGAATCGTCCAGGAATCGGTGGCCTAAGGTGGTAGGCACAGACTTGTATGGTCGATCGATTGCTCAGGAATCGACACGTGTATGGCTAGCTTAAGTCTCTACATCTCCAATATGTTTGGCGAGGATACCATCTTCAAGGGTTTTAAAATTAACTCACAATGTTTTTCTGTAAATATAATTTGTATGCGTTTACCATTTTAAAATTTGAAATAACATGTTAATTAATAATTTTTGCACCATAATAATTGTGGTTATCAAATGAAGACACATGTCTAAACTATTTTTTACATTGTGTTCATGTTAAAACGTTTGTAACTCTTCTTATTAACCACAAACATGCAGTTATCTACATGGAAATCTCATGATCTCAAGGTGAAAGGAAGCTAATGAGCATTTTTTCCATCCTGCGTGACTTTATGAAGCAGCTGCTGAAATATTCCCTATTCATCCATCAGCCAACTTCATGTTAACACGCAGAACAAAAACCATACCATTGCATTCTGACAGGCTTTCCCATGTAGCAATAAATAAATCCAAATTATTGATGATGATGATAACACTAATATTATTATGACCTCAATTAAGTGCTTTTTTTCAGACACATTAGCAACTGAAAGGTCTTCTGAGCTGACTGCCTTTCTTTCCCAGTTCCACTTTGCATTAAAATCTAATTGATCAAACCTGTTTGCCATTTCCTTGTGTGCGGATAAGTATAATGGGTAATGTATCAGTGGAGCGCTTCAGAGTAAAAGCTGTTAACACCTTTTGTTGTTTTCATTAGAGTGGTGAAGATGGTGGGAGCTTTTAACCAATACTATCCATTGTCAAGTTTTGCTTTTCAGGAGTGTTAATTGTTATACTGTTTTAAGACTTTTTTTTATAGCTGTAGAATCTCTTTTTTTTTTACTTCTTTTGCTGGAATCATAAATTTCTTCGAACTCTTTTTTTGAAACCTGACTAGAAGTAAAATATTCTTGTTCCACACAGTTAGTTAGATAGCTTAATGACATATTCTTTTTATTCATTTATCTTCAATATATCATTATTATTTAATTATTTTAAAATATACCAGACACAGGTCACCATATTCCTTCATTTATATTTATATGTATGATGCCTAAAGCGTAAACACATATGGATTCCTGTGAACTCCGCAAGCGAACAATCATGGCGTGGTGGCGTCACTACCCTGCTTTTGGCCATCCGCTGAACGTAAGGGACACACAATGTGTGCCAGTTACACATCATTTTCTGTAAAATACTTACTTGTATGGGGACCCTGGGCCGATCAAAAAAGAATCGTCAAGGGGGACCACCGTGCAACTGACTTGCGGTGCTATTCTGGTCCATCCCTCCAGTTGGGCGCCTCCGTTGTGCATATGATCGACCCCCTGAGCAGCAGTCGATCGTCCACAAAATCGTCCGCTGATGGATACGTGTATGGGGCCCTTAGTGCAGTCACTGATGAGAGATAAACAAATAAGGATCTCAAGTGTTTAGCAGCAGCTGCAAGAGATAACCCCTAGTTGACCGCTTTTGAGGACAAAGATTGAACCAGCTTAATCTTGCCTGATCACTATTCTTTACCCAAGATATGCCAGTGACAGCAGCTGTCTTCATTGACAGGATCTTTCCAAAAACCTCTTGCCAGTTTTAAGATGCGTGAACCATGTTATATTAGGTCAATGACCAACAATTTATAAAATATTTCCTTTGTCTCTGGATTTATAGCATCCTGTCACACCACGATTGTCATATCTGCCTTAAGGCCCCCATATACGCAACGATCTGCGGCCGACCGATGTGTGTGTTCGCGGGAATTGATCATCCATGGATCGCTGCTGCCCAAATGGAGCGAGAGATCCATGTCGCCCACAATCTTGATCGGCCAGAAAATGGACATGTCCGTATTTCTCTGGCCTTTCCCATTACTTTGGATGGGGGGAAAAGGGTGCCCACCAATCCTACGGCAGCGTGTGGCTGCTCTTGAGAATCCTGCTGTGTGTATGGGGACCTTAAGTGTCATGCAGTATCAAGTGGGTACTTCAATAGTTTAACCTCAAAACCATTACTGGTGCCATTTATATATATATATATATATATACGTAAATATGTGGACTATGCACTTTGAAAGGTTATTTTACTCTCAGTTGAGGATAGGAGGTGAAGCTTTACTGACTTCCATCCAATTTTGTACAACCACAAATACTGTTTTTTTCCTGCGCATGATTGGATATTCTTTGTATACTGAGATTTCATAACTATCATTCTTGGGTAGTAAATATCCTGTCTTTTAAACGTCTCTTCAAGACTTTTTCTCTTCAAGACACTATTTAGGTCATTAGCACAGATTTTTTTATTTTCTATATTAACCTTCCCTCAATATAAAGGGCTAAAAATGTGGTGTTTTTTATTGGTATGGTTTCTCTTCTTTTCCAAATATAATTTTTTTTGTTGTAAAATATAAGTAACAATAATTACATCTGATGGCTGTCTGGCTTTAGGAACACCATCTCAAGTCTTATTGGCAAAGGCAATACAAAGATGCTGCTCCACTCTATATTCTATGGCTGGCTTTAATCTGATACAGTTTAAATCTTTGTTTGACAAGCCCAGATAGGTGGTCAGACAAATGAATTTTAAGAACATCCCCTATTGCGTTCAACAGGAGTCCTGTGAGTAGACTGTGTGATTGAGGACCCCTGCTTGGCTTAACTCTGTTAAAATCATTAAGAGACATGCAGCTGCCCATGTTTTTAACAAAATTTCATGTTAAAGTCTTCTGCATGTTGCTCAGCAACATCAACCATCAATTTCCAGTTTTGTTTTTAAAGATAAGCATTGAATACTATAATATGTGTAACATTTCCTGTATTTATTCATTGCATACCTGTATACCTTTAACTGACTCAAATGCCATAATGTAGAAATGAAGGGTTTGTGTAAGAAAGCTAGGTGTCCACTGTGTAAGGTTACAGAAGTGGTTCAATACATGCAGCACAGAAACTTCAATTGTAAGTAGTTTAAAGTTGCAGTGGGGAAAAAAATATTTATATAAAAAATATTCAGCTACTAATTGTGCAAGTTAGTTAAAAAGATTTCTATCATAGGTCCCCTTAACTACAAGACAAAATGAGAAAAAAAATCCAGGAAATCCCATTGTCTGATTTTCAAAAAACTTATTTGCACATTATGGGTGGTAAATAAGTTTGGTCAATATCAAAATGTAATCTCGCTACTTTATTATATATCCTTTATTGGCAATGACAGAAGTCAAATGTTTTCTGTAAGTCTTCACAAGGTTTCACACACTGTTGCTAGTATTTTGGCCCATTCCACCATGCAGATCTCCTCTAGAGCAGTGATGTTTTGGGGCTGTCGCTAGGCAACACTGACTTTCAACTCCCTCCAAAGGTTTCATATGGGTTTGAGATCTGGAGACTGGCTACACCAGTCCAGGACCTTGAAATAGTTCTTACGAAACCACTCCTTCATTGCCCAGGTTGTGTGTTTGGGATCATTGTCATGCTAAAGTATCCAGTCTTCTTTGTCTCTTAAAAACCAACCCAAAGCATAAAAACCGACCCAAAGCATGATGTCCCCCCTCCCCCCTCCATGCTTCACATTAAGTATGGTGTTCTTTGGATGCAATTCAGCATTCTTTCTCCTCCAAACATGACAAGTTTCCTATTTTGGTTTCAGCTGACCATATGACATTCTTCCAATCCGCTTCTGAATCATCCAAATGCTCTCTAGCAAATTTCAGACGGGCCCAGACATGTACTAGTTTAAGCAGGGGGACACGTCTGGCACTGCAGGATTTGAGTCCCTGGCGAGTCCCTGTTACTTTGGTCCCAGCTCTCTGCAGGTCATTCACTAGGTCCCCCTGTGTGGTTCTGGGATTTTTGTCACCGCTATTTTGATTATTTTGACCCCATGGGGTAAGATCTTGCGTAGAGCCCCAGATCGAGGCAGATTATCAGTGGTCTTTGGCTCCCACAGTTGATTTCTTCACAGCAACAGTGTGTGAAAATCTTGTGAAGACTAAAGCCTGCCATACACACCCCGACGGGTGCAGACAGACCGGTTCCGATATGCACCAGAATGCAAACGTGATGACGTCATCGTGATGACGTCATCGAGCACGCACGCCCGTCGGTCAGGTTAAAAATCGGCCGTTTATCGGCATGTGTATGCCAGCCTTAAAGCTGCCCATACACCTTTAGATCTCTCAGTCAGATATCCTTTAGATCTACCAATAACTATGTAGTGCTGGGTCCTCTGCGATTGAATGCAGGTAGACTCGATGAGAATCTAAAGGTGTATGGGGGACCTTACAGAAAACGTTTGACCTCTGTCATTGTAAGCAAAGAGGATATAAAAAATATTAAGATGAAGTTTTGATATTGACCAAATACTTATTATAGAGAATGCAGTGGTACACCTTCACCAATGTCAAATGCTACCAACATCCAAAATTAATATTTAACAACAAGCAACAAGTGGCACCCTACCGGTCCAAGGTATCACAGACCCCGGTCCCGGTCACTTAAAAGTCCACTGTGACCGGGACCGGGGTCTGTGATACCTTGGACTGGTAGGGTGCCACCTGTTGCTTGTTGTTAAAGACCAAATACTTATTTTCCACCATAATTTGCAAATGAATTCTTAAAAAAATGGACAATGTGATTTTCTGGATTTTCCTACCATTCTTTCTCTCATAGTTGAAGTGTATCTTTGACGAAAATTACAGGCCTCTCTCATCCTTCTGATGAAGTGGGAGAAGTGGGAGAACTTGCACAATTCGCTGATAAAATACTTTTTTTGCCCATTGAAAGTCAAAATTTCTACACAAAAAAGTTTGACAAAAATTTGAAATTAACTTATACCAGAGCATTACTTATTTATTAGTATTGTTCCCACAACAGTTCTCTGCATCTCTTTACGATGGTCAAAGGTTTTGCAACGAACTTACAAGTTAGTTGAGGTTTAAAAAAAAAAAACTCAAATTTGGATCTACATTGGTAATTTGAAGTTAAGCACCAAACTTTGAAAAGGAATATTTTTACATTCTCTGGGTGGTAAGGATGGATGTTTATTCTAGTACCGTATATACTCAAGTATAAGCCGATCCAAGTATAAGCCGAGGTACCTAATTTTACCTAAGAAACCAGGAAAAAACGATTGACTCGAGTATAAGCCGAGGGTGAAAAATGCAGCTACTGGCGAGTTTAAAATAAAATAATCAAATTAAATGACAAAATTATGCTACAGTACATTAATTAAGACATCAGATAATCACTGAAACCGCTGGCTACAGAGGCTGCAGAAGGTGATCAGAGATTTACCAGCTCTCTTTCCCTTACTGTAAGGACCTTTAGGAGAACCATTCCTGATTAGTGATGGCCGAACATTGGCCAGGACTGTCCGCAAACGGGCGGGTCGGACTTCTAAAGATGTCCGCCGTCCGCCTGTTCTAGGCCTCTAGGCGGGGAATTTTAATCGGAAAAACCGGATGTGACGTCAGTGCTCCGACCCGTTTTTTTCACTAGGAGACCGGCTTTATGCCCGGTCTTCTAGTGAAAAGATTCTTCCTCCGGCACGATCACACAGGTTGTGATCCTGCCGGGGGAAGAATAGAGATCATCTTCTCGCTGGTGAACGGAGCGGGTAGAACACCCGCACTGCTCGCCAGCGAGAAGATGGGCGAACATCCATGTTCGCCGCCGAACTGTCCGCCTTGCGGACAGTTCGGCCATCACTATTCCTGATACATCAATTATTATTATTACTGTAAACAGTACTTTATCAACCACATTTTATAAAAATATTGGGTATACAAATTAGAAGAGTGTTATATACGGTACTGTACTAACTGTTAGTACTGTAACTGACTGGACTGGTCCTTGGTTCACAGCTCTTAACCACGCTCTATGGGCTTTCAATCAGCAATGCATAGCCTGCTGGGATGATGTAGCAGTGCTGTCATAGATAGGGCAGTGAATGAAGGAAGACAGGGGGAGGAGCAAGAGGTCGGCTGGGATGACATAGCAGCACTATTACACAGAGAGGAGGAACAGAGAAGGAAGTCAGGGGAGGAGCAAGGTACCGAAGGTACCAAACCTAACCATGTAACAGCGCAGACTAGAACCATATAGCTCTGACCGGGCAGTGGGGGTGTTAAAAAGGGGCGGAGTTTACTAGCAGTGGAGGTGTGTGAAGAGCTGCTGCATAGAAGACTGGGCTGCGGCGGTGTAAAGGTATTCAGGGCAGCTGTAACAACACATTATACTATGGTGGAGCAGGTGGAACAGCAAGAAAAATAGGTATTGGTCACAATATGACAGTGACTCGAGTATAAGCAGAGGATGACTTTTTCAGCCAATTTTTGGGGCTGGAAAATTCGGCTTATGCTCGAGTATATACGGTAAGCTTCTTTCACCCACCTCTGTGATTCCAGTCTACGCACCAAATTAATAGTTTGTGAACCATTTCAGTGTTTTAATTTACTGTGCAGTCTTCATCTGGGTTGGCGATGGCTTTAAAAGATATCTTCTAAATGTATACATTTCACCAAAAAATTATAAAACAGGAATTCCAACTTTAGAAAATGCGGACTGTACTGATTAGTTATACATATTGTCCAGTCTACAAATCAGGTTGTCTGGTGCCTGTGCTGAACTCAACTCAAAATTAAAGCTGAATTTAAATTTCAGCCTACTCTTCACCTAAAGTTATTTCAGCCCACACTTCACCTAAAGTTATTTCAGCCCACTCTTCACCTTAAGTTGGACCCTGCTCTGCAAGGTTTTATGCCTAAAAGTTATACAGTGTATTTTCCAACCTCTTATCTCATTCCTGCAAACGCTCTTCTAAATCTGGTGCTGTGACAGGTTTTCAACATCCTCCCATATAATGCAGAGTTCTAGGTTTTGGATTGTGAGGGAAGATGTCACCCACGTAGCCTACCGCACTAGTACATAGCGTAAATATTCGAATCACAGATTTTTATTGCGAATATCGCCACTTCGAGAATTCATGAAGATCTCAAATATAGAGCTGTATCTTCGTAATCTCAAATATTCGAGATTCATGGGAAAGTACCATGCATATGTACAAATGCCGATATTCGCAAATAACTGTCTTATGTGATTTAATGGCAGCTGCAATTTCACATTCTGCCACTAGATGTTGCCGTGACAACACACAATGCAATAAATCATTTTAAAAGTGCTGAGCTCAGAAAATACAATGAAAGGAGATCTCGTATTTGTGAGTTTATTTGAATTTTTGGAAAATAAATCGAGAAATGTCACCAACTTGAATATTGCCTATGCTGCTCATCACTGCTAGTACAATGGACAATGTGGTTGCAGATAAGTGAGACTTTTTTTACAGAACCCTAGAAATTACATGGGCATTTATAATTGTGCTGTGGGGCATTTTGAATTGACCAGTCACTCAGAAACATATTTGGTGGGGTTTTTTCACTATAGTTACAAGGCTACAACAAATGAACCAATCCCTTAAAACCAGAATGTCTATTAATTCATCTATGCCACATTACAAAGAACCCATGAGCCTGGAGTGATTTGGCTTTGTAAAGTCTTTGGCAGTCGAGAGGAATTTAGAACTTCAAGTTGGATATCGCCACGGGAGATCCTGAATGCTTTAAGAAACTGACACATCATTTATCTTGACGACAAATGTAGCTGGAATAATCAGTTTTGAATGAAGTATATATATATATATATATATATATATATATATATATATACACACTCTTACCTACAGACTTTTTATTTAAACAGATATACTTAAGACATCTACAACTAAAGCTATATTTATCTGCCCCTCCAATAATGACCTTTCTCCTTCTTCACTGCCATGTTCACCAAAAGACTTGTAGGTTCTACATCACATATTTATTGGCTGGATACTTCATACGTTACTACATAGAAGATACATGATCTAGGATGTGTACATACCTTGGCAGCTTAAGACAATTTACTTTAAAAGGAGTCTGTAGACTGATAGTTTGGTCATAGAGTGAGCAGTGCTCTCATTTACTAGTAATTGTATGTAGTGACAGTACACCCTGCAACCGTCAGCCTGTTTATATCAATATGTCTTCAAGTAACCTGTTACTGGGCATATGGAATAGCATGGCAAAAAGTTCACATGGGACCTGTTTTACATCAGTACAGGAGACTACAAGGTAGGTCCCTTGAAGGGCAAATTTTAATAAAAATATTTTAAAAGAAGTGTTTGTTTTATCTTTCGGACTCAGTTAAGCTTTTACAAATGGGTAAGAAGTATGCAAGACCTCTAATGTCATCCCAGTCCATTTTTATTTTTGAGGCAGAAATATCGAAATTCTTCAAGGTTGGTAGAAAATTCATACTAGAAATAAATTTTAACAGGGGGGGGGGGAGTAAGGTTTTTCAAAGAATCAAATTGTGCAGAATTTTACCATCTCTGATTATTTACTAGAAAGCGGTGATGGTTGCTTGAGAGAGTCACGTAAGAGTTGTGGGAACACTACAATATTGCTCTAGATCTTTTTCAGTTGACTTAAATTTTAACTTTTATGCAAAAACTACATATCCTTGAGCAATACTTATTTGTAGTGTTCCCATCACCCTTCTTTGCATTTCTAAGCGAGCAGAATTAGGCTAATGTTCACTTGGAACCCATCCCTGTGGTAAACCAAACATTGCAATAATCAACAATAACAACAATCATCATTTAGTTCCCTGTT
This sequence comes from Ptychadena robeensis, assembly GCA_036250615.1. Lineage (NCBI taxonomy): Eukaryota > Metazoa > Chordata > Amphibia > Anura > Ptychadenidae > Ptychadena > Ptychadena robeensis. The sequence continues at coordinate 27,198,022 of CM070041.1, forward strand.
TTGTGCTTAACAGTTTGCTAATATTTCAGCATTTATCCCATAGTGAATGTATTACATGAAATTACATTTGTAACCTCTTAAAAAATGAAGTCATCTACTTTGCATTTACCTGTTTTTAAATAAAGATCCTAATACAATACAAAATCAGGTTCACTCGTTCCTGTAGTCATAGGACGGTTAATAAAATTATGGAAACCCTCTGATAAATTGGTATGTCATGAGAAAAAAAATAAAGCAAGATGGTATAATTAAGAGGGGAAGAAAAACGCACCAAAGAAGCCACATCTGTGCCCAAACAGCCGCTTCCTAGTCCCCACTGCTGTACTTAACGCTCGTTAATGTGGCATTGTTTACTCACAATTAAACTCTTTACCATTAATTTAACTTTCAGACGCTGAAACGGTCACAAGCACTGAGGTCCCATCGCCTGGACAGATGTGTTTTATACACTTGTATAAGCACAGCTCTCGTTAGGAATTAAGCGTGTAGAGCAAGCTGATTACAGAACAATGCTGGATGCTCCATTATGAAAAGTCTCTGAGGAAAAGCAGACAATGCTTGGAATCTGTAGAAAGCAGACTTGCTGCTTCTAATACACCTGGGCTTATTTTACCTCCTTGTCACTTTCCCTTGACATACTGTAATATACAACACAATAGCCATTAATACTTAAAAACTAAATGCAAGATGTCTTGATTCATGTTGACACTTCTAAGAAAAAATAAATAGAATAACCATCCTGTTGTTAGATTTTCTGTAATTCACCTGTTGTGTGGTCACTGTTTTGACTAAAGTGACCAATAGTTTCAAAATAACTGACTATAAATTTGTGCCCATCTATTTCTGATAGATTTTTTAGTTGTTATTCTTAAATGCAAAGACACTAGAGATGTTCACAAAATTCTGACTAGTTTATTTGGGAGTTCATTGCAAAGCCCTTAAATATGATATCATCATATTTGTTGTGGGTACATAAAAAAACCCTTAAAATAAATAGATAATATTGCTCTAGCCCATGTAGTCCTTACATGCATTATGTTCAAAGTTAAGTCAAAATTTCAACATAAAAATGGTTGGCTTAATTTTGAACAAAATTCATGCTAGAACTACCTCTGCAAGAACCATATTATTTTATAATGTCTCCACAATCCTTTTCTACATCTCAAGCAACTACAGTGATGATGCCATGTTAAGGGGCTTTGCAATTAACTCACAAATTACCTATCTTGAGCATAACAAAACAATATGTAAAATATTAACATCAGTACAGAAGTTGTAGGGTATGGGTCTTTGGTCAAGAGCAGATTGTAAATTGCCCAAGTTAATAGGCTTCAAATGTTCTGGTATAATCTGTTTGACAATCATACATCAGCACTTCTTTTAGTATATATATATATATATATATATATATATATATATATATATATATAGCCCTTTAAACCCCTAGAATTTTGTATATTTTAGTTGACATCCTTGTAGACAATCTGGGGAAACATATTGCGATTATAATATAATTTGTTTCTGAACGAAAAATTTGTATTATTAATATTTTTGGGATTGGTTAGGTTATAATTCATTTTTAGCTTAACTCTAAATTGTAAATATAAAATTGTGATTTTTAATATACAATTAAAAGAAAAATTGTATATCTATGTTTGGTAATAAAACATGTCTAGTCATCCATATTAAAAGTATATATGTATATATTGTGTAGAGTACCAGCTTTTAACACCCACCAAGCTGTTTAAACATTGATCCATTTACACACAAAGCCAAGGCCTATTTACACTGATCTGCACACACATGTTGTGTGTATGTAATAATGTCTTCCTTTAATAACACTAAACTCCAGCACATAGATGTGAACAATTAAAATAGAATAGAAGACACATTTGGATCCACTGCATTCTGTGATCCGTCGGGACTCCTACGTTAAGCACAATGCTTGGTGGGGATCCTGACGGATCATATACACTTTAGCTGGCTACTCCACGTTAACTCCTGCATCCGGCTCAGCGCCGTGAGAACACAGCATCGGCCGAGCAGGTAAGTGTATGTGCTCTGTCGGAACCTCCCGCCAAGCAATGTGCTTAGCGCAGGGGGGCCCGATGCATGTGGAAACATACCCTCCGGCTTAGGTGCATACTGAAATATAATGGGGGCAGTTAGGGGTGATTGACAGCTGCCTGCTATCTGTTTATGCAAAACTGCCACTTAGGCACCACATAATGTGATTAAAAAATGATCAATCCTTTCTAAAGCACAGAGCGCATGCTCCAAAGTAGAGCACAATACTCCATGGTTACAAATTGATCAAAATACCCAATGTTAGATATTTGAAAAATGGACTGAAGTTTACCAGCATGTCCGATCACTACTCCATCGATTTTATGTCCAAGCTCCACAACTGTTGGTCATTCGTTTCTGGTACAAAGGAATAGATTAGACAATAATTTACTTCCTATTTTACGTTGGTCTAATGGAAAAATCTAAGTGGGTATGGCTTGTAGTCTTTAACCTCCCTAGCGCACTGCTGAGGTCCAGATTTCTGTACCAAAAGTGCACCATAGACTTCAATGGTAAATTTTTCTTTATGTCATAGGCCTGTAACTTCCCAAAATATGTCCGTACAAGGGTCTAATGGACATCCTGAATATAATAATGCTTGAAACAAACAATTATGTAAAATAAAATAATTTTTTTTAAATAACAATAATGAAAAAAAACCACAAAAATTAGGACACAAAACTATGCTGATATGTACTAAATATCGCCAAAATAAAAAGTCTCTGGTGCCCCAGATGTTCCCATTTGCACTTAACCCTCTCTAACCTGGTGTGATAAAATCACACCAGGGAAGAAAGGGTTACTGCAAATGGGCACATCTGGGGCATCAGGGACTTTATTCTGGCGATATTTAGTACATAGGGGGAGTTTGAAAGCAGTTTTCTACATAGAAAACTGCTTTCATGCTATTTACTGTACAAATCTCCCGCCGCCTCCCCGAGTGACGTCATCACGTCACTCGGAGCGGGGGAGAGAAGGACACGAGCAGCCGAGCAGGCATGTCGCATCGGGGACATGGGGACAGCGTGAGTAAGCGCTCTCCCTGAGCCCCGCATTGTACTGGACGGCAGCACCTCGTCCAGTGCGATAGTAGCAGTTGGAGCGCTGGACGAGGTGCTGCCGTCCATAACGCTAGGGCGGTTAAGAAATGCCTTTTCTGTAAATTCACCTCCCTAGCACTCAACCCCTACTGGACATGGGCGATCGTAGCAGAGTATTCTACTTGAATTTCCTGCCATTCCCCCGCCATTGTCCAGATCTCTGGCGTCCATGGGCTGGGAACCGACGCCGCTTCATTATGTCTATGCTGGGAGGTCTATGGTGCAGCAAATAGCCCAAATAGGTTTTAACCTCCCTAGTGGTTAAGACGAACCCAGTTCATCCACAGTTTGGGTTAGCCTTAACCGCTACTGGAGTGGTGATCGGACAAACCTGATATACCCCCAGAAAACTGGGTAGATTCTTTATATTGCATTAAAATTGATTATGTACATTGCTTTATATTACATTTAAATTGATTATGTACATAGCTTAACCTCCTGAG
>CM070041.1:27207419-27220543 GCA_036250615.1 Ptychadena robeensis
AATTGATTGTTTTAAGTTGATTGATTGAAAATCTGACCTGTGTATGGGCTGCTTTACAGGTTACCGAAAAATTTCTGCTGCACAATCCATATGTGGAAGAAGTTCAAAACCATCAAGACTCTTCCTAGAGCTGGCCAGCCATCTAAACAATCCAGGCAGAAGGTACTTAGTTAGCAAGGTGACAAGAACCTGATGGTCATGCTGTCAGAGATTCAGAGGTCCTCTGTGGAAAGAGAAGAAGCTTCCAAAAGGACAACTATCTCTCCAGCAATCAACTATTCAGACCTAAATGGTAGAGTGCCCAGAGGAAGCCACTCCTTAGGCACATAGGGCACAAAGAAGGGCAAAATATCCTTTTTATTGAACTTGGTTTGTGGGAAGACTTAAGGCGCTGCATGTCGAGTGACCTGTGATGTCACTGCTCTATTTAGATTTGAGCATTTGCAGTGACCTCCATAAACTTAAACAGTGAATGCAAATATACGTATTACAATTTTGATTTAAATTTTAAATTAAGATTTTCAACCAACCTTTACAGCATGATCACTTGTAAAAAGGTTGACCAAACAATGGACATATTTTCTCATATAGAAATGGCTTTAAAATACATACATTTCTATACATTCTTTTAAAATTAAAAAAGTGGGGGGTTCCCTTAAAGTTTAACCAGATACTGACAGATCCATTGTGTATAACAGTGAACAAACCCCCAAGGTTCCCAAGGGTTGGTGGTCAAGTCAAGACTATCACTTCCCAAATAATGAAAATACCTATAATGTGTCCTAAACCTCCCAAAGCACCCCTTACTTAAACTTTTCATAATATTGTATAATATGTGTAATTTACCAGAAATACCAATCATTTTCTTTGTATTGTCATCAAAATTGCTGAAGATGTAGAACATGAATAACATGTAGAAGATGAGGGAACAGTACAAAAAATGTCAGCTTGACTTTTCTGTTGTGTTCCCACAGCCTTTCTCTACAACCCCAATCTCTACAACTTCGAGGACGATATTCAGGGATTCTAAAAATAACTCAAAAAGTCAGCTAGTCGAAATTAGTGATGACCAGTATAGGTAATATTTGTATTCGCAAAATATCGCAAATTCTCGATCAAGAATTTCGTGATCTCCAGTCATTTTTACTTTCCTTGCGAGAAATATTTGCTCAAAAAAGTGCAAATATTCACATATTTTTGCGACCAACACTACTGGTGTAAAAATCTTGAATACTCACGATTACAAAGATAAAGCACTATATTCAAGATCTTCTTGAATTCTTGAAATGCCGCAAAAAAAACAAAAAAAGAAAATCGCGATTCAAATATAGTCGAAATAAAAGAAAAAAATTTATCTTGATCAAATTAATTTTTTTGCCTACAATTTGACAATTAGAATTGTACCAAGAGGTCAGTACCACAACAGCAGTAATGTAGATGCCAATAAGCAGACAGTCAGCTTAGCAAATATTATAACTAAAAGTAGCATATTTTATGTAACTAGTCTGGTTTAAAAAAAAAGTGAACTGAAGTGCATTTGAAGATTTATGGAGTTGTATGTAAAATACTTACTCCAGTTACACTCATGTATTTTAGGTGTTTCTATCTGTTGTTGGAGTGCATTTTGTTAAGTATAACTGTTCATTTTCTGTCCCACAAATATGAATGACAGCTTGTAAGTACCCATTCTAATAACACTTTTCTTTGCCAAGCTTTGGAGGTTGGTTAGCCTAAAGCTATGTTCCAAAAAATCAGCTTTTTGTCAAGATCCCTACTGAAGCCTGTTCAGCATTGTATTTTACTATTTTTCTTGTAGTATGATTTTCCCCTCACTTACATTTCCAATAACCATGTGTTAACAGGATAGAAGCTAAAAATTCCACTAACAGAAAGGGCAGAGTTTATAAGACTTTAAATGGACACATTGGTTTCCAATGGTACATGAATATTTTCCTTTAACCCTCTGAGTGTTTTTCCAGTGGCATGCTTGTTTTTAATGCACTTCACAGGTAATTCAATGGCATTCATAATTCTCCCTCTACCACATTACGTGTGCTGATAAAAAAGCAAAGAGGTGGACCCAGAAGAAATTGTCAGATAGGTAAATATCCCTGAATGAAGCTGGTGTAAGTTTTTGGGGTCATAAAAGTTACCCCAAGCTACACTCGGGGCAATCACTCAGGAGGTTAAAGGGAAACTCAACATAAGCTGTATGGTCTGTTCTTAAGGTGCTTCCAATACTAAATCCAACCCTTGGCAATGTGCTTGGTGATTTAAGTATTTAATGCAGCTGCTTAGTCATGGAGACTCATTCTATAATGTTCCTCATGCAGAGGTTTGGAGAAAGTTCTGAACTTTCACTGAGCTTTTATTGAGACAACAGAACTTTGGAAACTTACAGTACTCACTTGGTTAACCCACTATATTACATTGGGCCATGTTTTTGGTCAAAGGTTATGCAGGATATGTTGTTGATCAAAAAAAGCGGTGCTAAAAATTGGCTGCAGGGGACTTAAACAAGAGAAACAAAAGGTTTCAGTTTCTCTAAACTGGATTATTAAAGCTACATCTTCAATGCAATTAGAAGGGGCCGATAGCAATTGACAGATGGGTCTGTACTCTATATGTCTGTGAAGCCATATTACACCTTGCTGGAGCTGTTTGAAGTGCCATTCACACTCTTGATGGTAATAACAATAACAAGTGAATAGGATACATTTCAATTATTATCCAGTTGAAAACCAAGCAGTCTTTATTGCACAGTTTTTTACAGAGTACATTGCCAAGTCACTAATTTTCCCTCTAAGGAGCTCACAATATATCGATCGTACCACAACACAGTGTGATCAATTAAAAACAGATTGATTCCTAAGTGCATGCTCCATAGTACAGTCAGATACAATTTTTTTTATTGAAATACCAAGAAAACAAGTTAGATACTTGAACGATCAACTGAAATTTACCAACATGTTCTACTGTTCAATTTCCAACACTTTTGGTCAATCAATTCAGGAATATGTTTTCAAATCCAGTTGCCAGTTGATCTATCTTTATGTATTTGGGATGTGAAAGGAAACCCATGCAAACACAGGTGAACATACAAATTCCATAGATTCCAACATTCAAACCAAAAACCCAGGTAAACAGGAGTGCTAACCACTTTGCCATCATTATTAGAGCCAAAAATTTATTGAAAGGTAATTATGGAAATATATATCTATGGTTAATAGATTTTTTTTATTATTTTAAAATCTTTGTACAATGTGTGCAACATATTTAGTTTCCTCAGAAAGTTTACAATTGCTAGTTACTCTGCACTCTATGTTGACATAACATAACTGGTAAATGGAGCAGATAGAGCCATTTTGCACAAAAGCTTGGAGTTTTTCTTTAACATTCTTGAGATATATGCATTTCCCTCTTAATTCTTTTATACACCAGGTCAAAATCTTGTCAGCCATGAACATTAATAAACAAAAAGAAGCCTGCACATTTTGATAAATAGGCTGTGTATTGGGGCAGTTTTAGCAAAATTACTTCACCCTGAAGATACTTCTGAAGGAAGCAAGATAGAAGGACAAACACTCAGAACTGATTAGAGAGGAAGGGGTGGGTGCGACAGTTTGGAAGGGGTCTAGAAAAGCAGACAGTGAATAATGGCTAAAATGCAGAAATTAATTATTGCAAGGGATCTTTTTTTTCTCTTTGCTATGGGTGGACTTGTGTATAGGAAGGCCTCCCAGGTTCCTGCAATCTTTCATTGTCAGGAGACGCCAAAAGATTGATTCAATTAAGATTAGCAGCATTGGGGACGTGGCAGAGGATTCGTTTAGATTAGATTGTCTAACTGAGAATCTGCTTCTGACCCTTCCGTGGTCACCAATTTCTGTGATGAGATTAGAAAACAACAATGTTTGTTCTTAAATTCTGCAGGCATTGTTACGCCAAAGAATGTCATGGCTGTTGATGTTATTTACTAGTCACTAGTTGTCCATGCTCACTGGGGTTATTCTGATATATAACTGACTCAGTTAACTTAAAAATAGTTAGGTACCATTTCAAAAGTTAAAATACAAATACCATAACTTACAAATTTAACATTACTTAATTATTACTTACATTAATTTGTATTTAAAAAAATTATCTAAATTAAAAATAAATTAAATTATCATGGTCAGGGTCAACATTTTTTCCAAAACTTCATAAAGACAAATGGTGCATTTGATGAGAACATGTGTAGATTGGAGTGTGGAAGATATGTGGATGACACCCCACTATGTCCAAGATAGATAACAGCATTCAAATGGGAGGTCAGCCATTGAGAGAGCTGTATTGCCAGATCTCTGATCCTGACACGTACATACACTAGAAATTTGCTTGAAATAATCACCTCCTCAAGTGCCATTTATCTAAAATATGTATGCAGTCCACACAGGCCATGTCTTCATATCAGTGCTGTTTAAGTAATCTGTGGTTTTAGCCAGAATTCGAATTCACCATTAGTGAATACCAAAAAAAAGTGTCTTTTATTTTTATTGGCAGAAATCACATTTAAAAAGAAAGAAGCAGGTACATCCACTGCATACCAGACAACTTTTTAGTATAGAGTCTGTAATGCTTAGAAAAGAAGGACCACAAATGGCGTGGGGTCCCCCCAGAGCATACTGGACCCCTTGTTGACAAAGGTTCCGGTATGCTCTGGGAAAGGGGGACCACAAAAGCATGGGGTTTCCCCCAGAGCATACAAGACCCCAATGCTAGTATATGGTCTGGTAAGCTCTGGAAAAGAGGGGGGTACCCCCCTCCAGAGCACACCAGACCCTTTTGGAAAGCCTGGAAGGACAGAAAGGCACCCCCTGTCCCACTAGACCCATCCCATACCTCAATAAGGGGGAGACCCTTATTGAAAAGGGTCTTCTCCCCACAGCAATGTACAGGTATTGTAGAGGCACTAAAGGGGGGGGGGCTTATTCAATATCCAGGATTCCCCTTTAATAAGAGGAGCCCAGAATCCCGCTCCCCATCTTATTGAATGAGTACAGAGGTACAGACCTCTTATGCATTCAAAGGGGGTTTTAAAAGATAGGCCATAGAAATAAGACATGAGACAGTATTTTAATTAAAAAACCTTTAATATATGGTTCAGCATATTATTACATTCTAATACAAAAAGCAATCCTTTTCACAGGATTGACTCAACTTGACGTTGTCTCAACTTTGGTGTTGCAGGCAAGAGGAAACATATCCGCAATTTCCTTAACATGCCTTGCTCAACATGGTAACTCTATAGCAAGTTCAGTACTATTTCTGAGCCATTGAAGGCATTGTCAAAATGAGTACTTTGAAAAAATAAAAAAATATCCTCTTCAGTCTTTTACTTATTAACCTACCTTCTTCCACCTTTTTGCATACATAGACACCAGGATCTGCTAGTCACATGAGTGCAGTGTGTTGAATCAAATTCCATATCTCAACCTTTCTTCCTGTGCATATTAAGTGTGTGTTCCGCAGACAATATAATCACTATAACAAATTATAGTGATCACTTGTGATGACGAAGTACGCCTCAAATACCCCACCTGTTCATGAATCTGGTCAAACCGGAAGTGACGCCGTTTTCCTTATATGGAACGCACAGTTCCATATTCCAAGTTTAAACTTTGAGGCATTCCTTGCATTAACCTATTGATACATGCTCTATCTTTTAACCCAATTCATCCCTTCGCCATTTAGTGTATTTGTTTTTGCTATTTTTGAAGAGTCTACAAGTAAAGAAAAATACCTTTTCATGTTCCCTATTCAGCTGCCTTAACTATGCTATTCACCCCCCCCTCTTCATCACCAATCATCATCTATCAGTGTAGAGACAAATTGTTCTATAATCCAAGATAAGAAGTGGGAGAGCTAATTACACACCTTCAGACAACAAAGAAAGTACACAGGATAGCTCTGTAATACTGACAAGATCAAGACATACATTTTGAACTTATTTAACAGTTAAAAAAACTGATGTTTTACTATTGAATTATTGACAGACCAAAAGAAAATTATAGAAGCTCATTGTAATGATGTACTGTATATACACTTTTAGGCAAAAGTAAACATTAACTAATTTTTAATGCCTACCCTAAGTACTGAACACCATCTTCCATTTGTCGGCTGTATGATAAGGATGAAACTGTGGGCCCTTCCTAAGTCTAACGTCATGAAAACCATGCCCTCCCCCCTGCAAAGACCCAATTCTAAGATCAGCAGGAACAGATTACTTTCTTGAATGTAATCTTATTTACTTTATGGTAATTGCTGCAAAATAAAGCCCATGTCATTCTTTTCCACGAATACAAACCTGGAATCTATTGACAAGTTCACTTTGGAGATTGGGTTTAACTCCAGATTTTCCTTAATACACTTAGACAAGGTCTGGGTTTCAAAAGGAGACAGTAAGAACACCTGACCAGATGGAGGAACAAAATTAGTACATTTTCTGTTACCTAAACCGGACAATTTAAAAACCTAGTAGACACAGCATGGGTGCTTTATGTGTTTTGCATTCAAATCCTGTTTGTACTTTGATGTACATGTTCATTTAATTTACAAATGTTGTACCCTGTGTAGACTCACATAGCTAAGGTAACGAAGACCAACTGGTGTTCCCAGTACTCTACTAAAGCAAAGTTTTTAATTTAAGTTTTGTTTTTGTTTTTTTAGAAATCCTGGTAATTGCTCATTATACAGATAAGTAATTAGAATATGCTTGGGCTAAAGAGTGAAAAAGACTGAAATAAATATAGTTTAACATATTTATTATCTATAAGAAAATGCTATATTGCTAAGCAGTGGCTCATTTACATTAATACATCTATTTAATCAAATATGCAAACATCTGCACTTGTGATAGGGTTAACATTAACATAAAAGTCTTCAATACATCAATAATGCAAGAAGTAAAAATATTTAACATTTTAGAATAAGCAATTTTGTTCTGGATTTATGTTTTATTTATCTAAAAATTGTAAAGTGTTTTGTTCAAATTGTATAACACAGACCACATTGAACAACATGAAATAGTCAAGGGATCAGTGACCTAAGGCTTTGTTTAAATATTAATGTAGAGATAATTAATTATACAACATTCCTCTATTCCAATTACAGCAAAATTAAACTGATTTTAGTCAGCAAAATCATATTTGAAATCCTAAAATATATAGTTTATTAGACAGGGCCCTTTATAAATCTTTCTACTGTTAGGCCGCAATCCACCTATTACACAGTCAATTAATGTATTCATTCGATTATCTTTTCAAAGTAGCGGCAAAAGCATGTCCACATTTAAACATCATATTTTAGGCTGCAGAGCTCTGCCCCAAGTCTGATTGTGTCCTAAATGTAAGATAAATCTATTTAACATCTTAACATGATGGTCGTCAGCTCGTATGTACTCTCTGTGATAATTTTTCCTTCATTGAAATGCATAAGTTCTCTTTACTCAATCATCCCAGGATGTAAGCTTAATACCCTAGAGCCACATTCATTCATTATACATGTACATTGTCCTTAGAATTATTGATAATGCTTTTCACAATAGTTATTTTACATACATTAACTTTTGCAGTTTTATTAGGGCTAAAGATACCGTTATGATTTCTGAATATATTGCTGAATTATAAATTAAATCTCCAAGGACTAGGCTAGATTTTTCTTCCTTCGCTCTTAGTTAAAAGCTCTGTGTCAGATGCAATGCTACACATCGTTTTTTTCTTTTTTTATGTAGAACAAGAGCCTGTTTTATCCTCAGGATTTATGATTAGTAGGATATGTTACTTGTGCCTGGATTAAGCATGAAAACCAAATCCTACTGCATGAAAGAACTTACTAGGCACTTGAAATGTCAGTGATTTACATTTTAAATTATAGTACATAGATGTTTTATTTTTTTGCATACAATTCTTTGACTAAATGTTAACTCATAGCAAACAAGAGAAATGAAAGAATGGTTTCACCAAACAGTTACAAAAATGTAATTCGGATTCTGTTTTTGATTAATAAATACATATTAATAATATGAGATAAGATTAATCTGCTGCAATACACACATGGCATCCTCTTAACAAATGCAGTGTTCTATTTAGACATTATATGTAACAAATCCACAGCCCTGGTTTTTTCTTGTGTAAGGAATTTTTTAAAGTCCACCCAGGAATGATCTCAGCAAAAAATGCGGTCTGACTAAATCACTGCTGTTCTATCCAAGCCTCTCCCATAGATCATTGGTGAGTCCCCTCACTCGCCATAACAGATTTCTATTGCTTTATTTCAAAGAATGTGGTACTTTCCACATCTGACGGATGCTCTGTATTAAAAGTATCTTTTAATTGTTTGAAGACATGATCTTCAAAGAAAGACTTTTTCCTTCCAGTTAATTCAATACCCAATAAGAGATTTAAAAACTTGAAAATAATCTTATTTACTTTTTGAATTGTTTGTGCTAACTATATGTCTTTTGGCCTAGGAAGGATATTTTAAACACAGCTGCTAGGTTTGCAAAGCCTATGGGTGTTCTTTATTCATTTTCAAATACCTGTCAAGTTTTCTTTTTCAAAACCGGGGGGCGTACAGGAAGTGACGTCAGTGACGACTGTTCCGGTATATGGATCCTGGCTCTTCCGCGTTCCACGTACCGGAAGTGACGTCACTGATGTCAATTCCGTCAACCGCCGACCTTTTGGCTGATCTAGCAGGGAGAGGGCGTTACTCTCCCTGCTAATGTCCCACCCGCTTGTGATGATAATGTGCGAGGTGAGACATTAGCAGGGAGAGTTACGCCCCCTCCCTGCTAGATCAGCTCGATTTCAAGAACCCTGGGATTTCTTGAAATCGGAATTTGGCCAAAACGGGAGGCTTGACAGGTCTGCAAATGATTGGCTTTTACTTAAACTCCAAACTTCCAGCTTCAAGTACTGAAAAGACTTAGGGAGTGCTTATAGGTAGGAAAAGATGTTATGGCCAAGTACTTAAGTACTTTTACATTTGTGATTAAATTCTATAATTATTAAAAATATAATACATAAATTAAACATCCAAATAAAGTCCCAGAAAAAAAGCATTTGTACAAGCCCCATTTTCTCCACCTGGTGGGTACATAACCAATGCTCTTCACTCCAATAAAAATTGTGTTACAAATAAGATAAATAGCATAACATACCTATATGCATAAAATCCCTGTAGGGATGGGAAAATTAGGGCAGGAAGTAGAGGTGATCTTCAATTGAAAAAGGAACTTTCTGTATCGGCATTTCCCTTTTCTTTCAACTAAATCCTACTCTTAAACTATGCCACTCTCTAACATTAATCCCACCTTCCGCAATCCCCTTTTCCTCCATAGCCCACTCTATCAAGCACCCTTTACCCTACAGATTCCCTCCTTGTCAGGATGTATAGGATGGAAGGGGTTATGTGTCAATTGAAAACTGATAGTGGTACAGTGCCTCGGACTCCAACCCATCCATTTAATTACACAGCAAGAGTGAAATGATAATGTAGACGTACAGTAGACATCAAACCTAAAAGACAATACTGGCAAAGCAAAATGCAGATGCAAAAACATATTACAGCTGTAGTAACATGCCAGTAAATACAGTAGCAGATGAGTATTAACTCCATAAAAATATACTTCTTCCAAAACCTGGAGGAAGAGTGGGGATTACTATTGAATCACAAGATACTGTTTTACATAAAACTTTGTAAATCATATCATTAAAATAGTACCATCAATATTCAATCAATCAACTTTAGTGTTTTCACAATTGTTACAAAAGCCTCCTGGGAGGGGAAAGGGGACTCCCCAAATTGGTGCTCCCTATCCCGTCCTTAAACCTGGAGTTCCCCCAGTTGGGAAAAAAACACTTGCCTCTCAGTGTCTTAACCTCCCTGGCGGTTCACTGAGGTGCAGATTTCTGTACCAAAAGTGATACAGTGTTTTGCCTTTCCGCCCCCATCGGCGTCACCGGTGACGCCGATAGGGGTGGAAAGGCTCTGTGTGCCTGCAGCTTTGTAGAAATGCTGCAGGCACACAGAGAGCCAGCGGTTGCGCCTGATTGCGGCACGGGCGCAGTTTGATTCACGATCAGACTGCGCCAGTACTTGCTCCAGGTGGGCGCGTTCATTTTGCAATTGATCACCAAGCGCTTACCCCGAATGCGCATGGTGATCATTCGCAAAATCGGCCACAGAATAAAGCGCCGGCTTCAGAGGTACAGTTTTTTTTTGAAGTTTACACTTGTTTTCTTTTCTTTTGATTTGGATTGGATAAAACATTTATAAAATATTTATCCAATCCAATCAAAATAAAAACAAATGTAAAAAAATCTAAGAAAAAAAAAAATTTCTGTACCTTTAAATCTCCCGCCCGCCGGATGACATCATCGGCACACGAGAGCCGATCACGGAGATAGCCGGAGACCTCGGCTATTTCCGGAACGGCTCGTGTGCAGCCGAAGATGATCCCACTATCAGGAACGCTCAGCGCGAGCGTTTCTGCTAGCGGGATCCACTTTGAGCTGGATTATAGAAAGACATTTCTATAATCCAGCTCAAAAGTAAAAAAAAAAAGATTTAAAAAAAGACCGGGGACCGGGTCCCGCCTCTGTGACGTCACTCGTCACTCCGGGACCCGGAAGAAGACGGAGAAGAAGAGAGAAGATGGCGGCGGCGGAGCAGATGAGCTCCCACGATGTGCCCGAACCCAGTTCGGGCGTATCGATAGTTGCAGTGTGCCTTTGCCCGAACTGGGTTTGGGCATATCGCTAGGGAGGTTAATGTATCTATAGCGTTTTTGTCCGAAGGCTTTTACAGGAAGACAAAGCAATGGAAGTGAACATATCGATATTATTGTAAGTTGATCATAATTTTTACAAATATGCACATTTTATTCAATAAACATCACTCTACATATTTACTTCATTCATTCATGATTCTGTTGTTGCCTTTCTAACTTTTGGTTTCCCTCCTCTGTCTCAGGTGCAGTTGTCAGTGAGTAGAATCTTTTAAATCTCCAACAGCCAGAACCATAGTATTTGATTCACCGCTATATCAATTCATAAAAAGCTTCATTAAATTTCTTACTCATGTCTGGCCATTCATTATTGTTAATATTAATTGCATTATTTCTAAAATCCTGAGCCTCTAATTCTAATCTATTATAAGCAATTTAACCTTCTATATAAATAAATAAAAACAGAATAATGATAACAATTACAAATACAAACTCTTTTTCTTTTTGGCAATCCAATGAATCTCTAAAGGCAAATATTTAACAGGATTTTGTCAGAAGAGAAGAAAGAGAAGAAAATGCAAGCTTGACAATCATCAAACTTGATAAAAGTAAAAGCATATTTTAAGTTAAAGCTAAGTGATTGTTCACATTGCATTATGTTATATATTGTTCTATAGAATAGTTATCTTTAGAATAGAGGTTATAAGCCATATTTATAAAAATAATATTTTGACCAGATTGAGCAACATGATATAGGTCTGTAAACTCATTATTTCAGTCTAGACAGCCATCAACCATGGAGGTGTTCCATGTAGCAGTTGCATTGAGCTCCATACTTAGCTCTTATTTTAATTAAAATGTTTTTAAATTGTAAAGTCCCCACCCCAACTGAAATAGTAAGATATTCTTTAGACCAATTTATAGTTAATTATGATCCCCTTTCCAGAAATGGCAGGTCTTAATTATTGAAATGCCAGTGGCTAGTATGCTGTTTTATTTATTTATTAAATGTATTACTAATGATTTTTACACAAAGTGAATTAGTAGACGGGGTCCTTTGGACCACTTACTAAATCACCATACAGCAACCACAGAGCACACCTGCTCCCTGCTCTCCCCGACCTCAGGCCAGGGAGTAACAGAAACAAGCCATGCTTATATTCATGAATGGAGTCTGCTTCTACAGTCCCTGAGCCCCTGTCACTCATTATTACATCAATTACTGATAGGAAGTATACTTCCTATTAGTAATTGATGTAATAATGTTTTTTTTAACCAAATGAATATTTTGTTACTTTTTTTTTAATTGAGCTTGATAAATATGCTACCCAACTCTAGACTTAAGTCTAGATATTCATAAATAAAGTATATATTTGTAATAAATCGTACTTGCACTGCTTACATGTAGATATATCGTAGACATCAATCCTAATCATAGCTATAGAAGCTAGAAAATTACATGTTTTGTATAATGAAAGTCATTTTTTATACAGTTCATGTTCATACAGTGTTCATACTTCAGCATAATGACTCAGCATAATTGGCATCAGGGTTTTGTGCCTAAAGGCCCCTCATATGTAAACTCAGCCCTGGTTAGCATTTGCTATTTTTATTTCACTAGCCCTTATCTGACACTTTATTTATTCTTTATTGCATAGCATGAAAAATCTCACTATCAGATCTTCCTGTTTCTGATCTGGCTTATTATTGATAAATTGCAAACCGTTGCCAATGAACAGGAAGTCTTGATCCCAACAGGGCCACCAGTTACAGGCTGCTTTTCGTAAACTACTGGAAAGTGGTAGAGGCAAGACTATTCATCTTGCAAAATTGAGATTTTAGCAGTAACTTGTATCAAATACAAGAAGCTTCTGCACTGGGGGGGGGGGGGGGGGGGGGGGGGGGGGGGGATTCACACAAGAAATACTGTACAGATCAAGAAGAAACACACACAGCTCTTGTTTTTAGATAATATTTGCTAATCATTATGTTATGTGTTAGGTCAAGGTTATTATCAACCCTAATACTTCATATTCTTGGTCTTGCCATCTTAATCTTGTTGACTTAAGGATTAGTTCTGTTTCGATGACCAACTTTTACTAGATATGCTCTGTTCTGATAGCCAAGCAACAATAGGGAGTTGACAGGTCCTCTAGTATTCAGACAATATTTGGTAATCAATATACAGCGTTGAGTGAAGTGATGGCCCGAACTGTTCGCCGGCGAACTATTCGCGGCTAACATCGAACAACAACATTCGTGTTCGCCACGTGTTCGCGAACATATGGCGAGATCGACCCGCCCCCTATGTTTTTACATTGCACAAACTTTGACCCTGTGAGTCACAGTCAGC
>CM070041.1:27236687-27247191 GCA_036250615.1 Ptychadena robeensis
CCAACACTATTGTGGCCAGAAAGGATCCCTTTGTTTTTTAATGTTCGCCTGCCCATTGAAATCTATGGCGGTTTGCCGGGTTCGCAAACTTTATCGAACGTTCGCGTTCGCCGTTCGCGAACATCAAATTAAGGGTTCGCGACATCACTAGTGATGAGTTTACCCACTTTGAACCATTTGGATATTTTCATCATGGTTCTTAAATTTGAAAGAATGAAAGGTGCAAACAAAATATTATTCGTTTAGGTCATATTTTACTAAAGAAAAAAGCTGAATGAATGTTTGGCCATGTTCTTGAAAAGCTACTGCTGAGTTCTTCTGTAATCTATATATGTATCTATATGCAAAATAGAGTAAGATTATGTGTTGTGGTAATAAACAAAGCCTGGTCCTTCTAAGGTAAGCGCTGAGAAAATGAATACGCTTAATATTTATTCCCCAAAACTTCATCTGTACCAGCATACTTATATATGTTATCTACACTAAATTGCCAAATGTATTGGGATGCCTACCTTTACATACACAATTTCATTCTTAAAGTTGGCCACAGATGTCTCGATTTTCCTGCGACCGATGGTTTAGTCAATCGTGGCCTGTGATCGCGGAATCAATTCCAATTAGGAGATCATTTGCACAGTACACCATACTGCGTTATTGATTAATCACTGATCCCTCGCCACAATCAATCATTAGGACAGTGGGCAATCGACTGTTCTCCACCTTTTAAGTGTAAATGATGCTATTTGGATTGGACGCTCGCATGTCTTCATTAACATTATGTGATTCCAGAGCCTAGGTGTCCAATCTGTGGCCTGGGGGCAACATGCGGCCCTTTGGGCGATGTTCGGCAGCCCCCCTTGGTACTTCACATGCGGCCCCCAAAACCTAACTGTTAATACATAGGGCATAGCAACTCACATGTGAAGTGGTCACACAATGACCCAGCTTTCTAATCAACTTTGGCATTCTTACATCAGTAAAATTGTCAATGTTGATTGCGGAAACCATGTCTACATATGAGCTCTGCACACAGGAGCAGGAGGGGGGATGGGTGCTGTTGGGTTTTGACTGCCTGACGGTTATGGGAACTGATATGGTCCACCGCCTACAGAGATATGTTGACAGGGAGAGGGTCTGGATCACGGCGATCGATCTCACAGGAATTGCATGAAAAATCGAGACATCTATGGCCAGCTTAAGCCATAGGCTGGAATATAGGGCCTACTCTTTGTAGCTATCACAGCTTTCACGCTTTTAGGAAGGCTGTTTTGTTGAGTGTGTTTCTGGGGATTTCTGACCATTTATCAAGACAATGCATTTGTTAGGTCAGGCACTGATGTTGGACAGGAAGTCCTGGCTGCACTTTCTTTCTTATAATTATTAAGGTGTTCTATCAAGTTGGGGCAAGAGCTCTATTTAGGTCAGTTAAATTCCTCTACTCACCAAACTTGCTTATGTATGATTACTGTTCACTGGTGCACAGTCAAATGGAACAGGAAAGGGCCAATTCCAAACTGTTCCCACAAAGTTGGAAGCATTATTTGTCCAAAATATTGTAATATCCTAAAGTATTCAGAGTTCCTTTCCCTGGAACCAAAGGGCCATGCCCATCTTCTGAAGGACAACTTCACACCATAATCTAAATTGCACTTGGTGATAAAAGACTTGAATGCAGTTGCTTGATCTTAACCTTAAGCCTGGCATACACACGCCGATTAGCGGCAGATTTTTCCGCTGACCGACGGGCGTGTCCGATGTTCTCTGGCCGATGCCATTACCTTCAATGAAGATCGGCGACACAAAGGGTGCCCGGCCGATTCCGTTAGCCTGGGAATGCAGCGTGATGGTCACGCTGCATTCCAGAGCTCATCGGAGCTCGTCTGTCGGCACCCGTCTGTGGGTGTATGGCAGGCTTAACTCTGTGATTATAAGTTGCTGACCCCTTCATGGCTGAGTTGAGTTGAGCATTTGTTCCCAATTGTTTCATCTTTAATATGTCTTACCACTTAATTTTTTAGAGTTGTCTGTGCAATATTTAGCAACAAAGACACTTCCCAGATCAAATATTTCCTTCAAATTTTGAGAGTGGCCTATTCTGTTGGATGGAAAGTGGAAATAATATTATTTTCTGATTTTCCTAAATTGATGATGTCAAAATAGCCTTCCAGAGCTGCTATTTGGATGTAAACTGCCTCCCCTTTTCATAGATCTTTAGTCAGGGGAGGATGGGGACCACACCATGAGGTTCTCTTCTTTTATGCCAACTTTTTGTTATAGAAAGAACGGTTCTTTTGGTGCCATGGAAAAAAGTGGTCAGTCAGGAACTCCACATAATTCATAGTTATGTAGTTCTGGGCCCACTGCAGCTAATTCTGCTTGTGAGTAATGGTTAGGGGTGGCCTCCGGAGGATCATGTACCTTGATGTATGCACATCAGAAGCACCAGCAGCTTCAAATACCTGTTTGCTGCTTTGTAATGGCATTTTAGCAGCTGCTCTATAAAATATATTTGTCTGGCAGAAACCTTATGTTTTACCTTTATCTGCACAAACCTGTGTGTGCTCTAAGTGAGCCACAAACCTTTTTACAAAATTATGATCACAAAGTTTTCATTAAATATCTAAGACTTTTATACCTTGTCCAAGCCACTCAACTATTTCATGCTTTTCAGGCAGCAGAGAAATCCTTGCCAACATCCTTCTTTAGTTGTTTCTAATTATAGTTTATTGTATTGTTTAAAACTACTTATAGTTTTGTATTTACAAAGTACAGTACCCATTACAGAAAATTGTAGTTGAGGTTGCACATGCCCAAAATTCTTCTAGGAAAACCTAAGGTTTACAAAAGGTCATCACAAAAGACCTTTTTATATTCTACACACTGAAGCCAAAAAAAATTCTTTTTTGTAACTTAGTAAACGAAAGTCACCATCACAAAGCAATTTCTTGTGCCATTTCTTTGTAAGTGGGTGTTCCATACCTCTATTTGATATTTATTTGAAACACGGGCCAAATAAATCACATGTATCTCAATAGTAGTGATAAGCAGCATAGGGAATATTGGTAAAATATCGCAAATCTTCACCTAGTATTGTCAATAAATTCATGATCACCAGTCATTATTACCTTTATTGCGCAAATTGCGACTTGTATTGGGAACGAAGCGCACGGTAGATCCGCATACTGATGTAAAAAATCTTGAATATTCATGATTACGAAGACATAGCACTAAATTCGAGATATTTGCGAATTCTGGAAGTGCCGATATTCAGAAGAAAAATTTAAGTATGGATGACAGTTCTGCTATGTGATTTGTTTCCATAACATCATTTGATGTTTAAACAAAAGCATCTGAGATATCCCAGCCAAACATGATGACATTTTTTGGGGAATTTTTTTTCAAATTGATGACTTTATGAGTTAACTGTAAAGTCTCTGAACATGGTATTATCAAAACTGCTGGAGATGTAAATGAAGGCTCTGGGAACATTCCTAAAAAGTATTGCTCTAGCACTTTTTACATAAAGTAAGTTTAAAAGTCAAAGTTATTAATATCAAATGTCAAAAAGGCAAGACAAGACTCATCTGAGGCATTTATTTCAAAATTACAATTTTAAAACAATCTTGGGAGCCTAAAATAATTACGCTGTGGGCCAAATTTGGATACCCATTTTCTAAGTTATATGGTAAGTAGTGATGGCCGAACCTCAGCCATGTACGTTCGCAGACAGACGGATCGGACTTTGAATCAGGAATTTGAATTGGGAAAAAAGGGAAGTGACGCCTTAGACGGTATCTGGAACGCACATACATATACACACATTCCAAATACAGGGGTTTTTTATCTGACTTTTCACTAGAGACTGGGGTCTCTGCCCAGTCTCTAGTAAAAAAATTCTTCCTCCAGCCAGCAGAAGAATTATGAACCTCTTCTTGACGGCACAGGGCGTGGATCGAACATCCATACTGTTTGCCGGGGAGAAGAAAACTTTCCATGTTCGCTGTGAACTGGCATTTCGGCCATCACTAATGGTAAAGAAGAAGAAGATTGCCTGATTTTTCGGCTGATCGGCCACCGTGCGCGTTGCCGCCAAATGGCTGGCAGTCGTCTGAAAATCAGGTGCGCTCACCTGGCAAGATCGAGCAGGAATCTACCACAAGTCGGATCGCATGGTGATCCGACATGTCGGTAAATTTCCGGCCGATCCCATTACATGGGTACAGCAGTCATAGTTAGTCATAACCATGCTAACAAATTCTAAGTATAACTTTTAGGGGGCAGCCAATTATCCTTCTAGTTTACAAGAAAATATTTCAAGACATGTTAAAAGAATAGGTGGGAAGAGGGATGTAATCTCTTTAGTGTATGGTAGTAGATTAAGGGCCCCCATACATGTACTGAGTGGGGGCCGACAGAGCAGGTACAATCAGCTCTGGAAAGCAGCATGCCGGCCGTTAGCTTCAGTGAAGATGCCGGTCTTCATTGAAGTTAACGGCATTGGCCGGCATCGGCCAGAGAATATCGGACATGTCTGTTCTCTGGCCAGCCGAGCTGTGCAGTGACAGGGGTCTGTCGCCCTATGTAGGCACCACGGTCGGTGGCCGATTTTGCCGCCGACCGATGGCCGCAAGCTCGCACGCCCGTCGGTGGCTAAATCGGCCGCCCGATCAGTGCGTGTATGGCAGGCTTAACATCGGTAATTTACTGTCCAGAAATGCAGCACACAAAAACTTTGTTTTTTTGCCAAGAACACAGGTACATTAAAATGCTGTAGGACCGGTACATTTTTTGCCAGGGTTTTTCCCCTTTTGATGTTTTGCTGACCTTTCTACCAATAAAAGGTAACGTTTTTTCCAGTTATGCTTTTTCATCCTGCTGTTGCTGTCACATTCTCAGCATCTGAGGTGTTAATAGCCAACACTACAGCCTTCTGTCTTTGTGTTACTGTGTTACATAGTTTCTATAATTGTTTTGAACAAGGTCCAAGAAAGTATAAACACTTTGTTCTTCCACCTTGGCGTCAAACCAGACTTATAACTGAAACTTGCCTGCCACAAACACAGGTGATTCTTGAGGCTGTTAATATGTGTGTGTTTGTAGATTCAGAAACCCAACACAGCATCACTAGCTAAGCAGGGTTTTAATTACAATTGACAAGGTTCTGCGGATTAACTCCAAGCTAAAACTCTAGCTGAACAATCACTCAAACACAGATTCAATAAACTGCAAAGTAGCTGTTAAAGCCAAAGAGACATTTAGGCCAAGCGTTACCTTGCCGGGTTGTTTGCAGCTTGCTGGATCCAACTCATATTGTTGTTGTCTTTTGACTTTTACAAGCAGGAAACAGACATGTTCGAATCAGACTAGTGAGGACTTAAGGCCCCCATACACCTTACAATTTTACCATACAATTTTTTTACAATCAACTTTTGTTCTACCAAAACCATTTAATTTGAGGACCTTTCTAAGGGTCCTCATACACCTTTAGATTTCTCTATCAGATTTCCTTTAGATCTCCTTTTGTTTTACCAAAACCATGTAATATGAGGGACTTTCTAAACCATTAAGTCTACCTGTGTTCAATCCCAGAAGACCCGGCACTACATAGTTGTTGGTAGATCTAAAGCCGGCAATAGACGTACCCGTTTTTCTGGGGGAACGCACCGGAACAGAGTTCCCCCACCTATTTTCAGCCTGGCCCGGAGGTCTGACCCGTGCTCCCTGCACAGCCAGAAAAGAGAGACTAACATCCCCCTTGGCCCCCTCTCCTCCTTCCTGATGTTAGTGTGACAGCTGCAGATTCTGTGTTCTCTGTCAGATTCTGCTTCCTGTAGCTCCTCCTACAGATACATCCTCCCCAGCCAATCAAAACACCGGACAGGACACACCTTCCCCTCTCCAGCTCTGCTGTAAAAACTAAGCTGAATAAAGCTGTGTGTTACTGTAACTTTACACATTCATAGCATGAAAACCATTCATAGTATAATCATGAAACTTATGGGGTCAGTAATGCTCACCTACTACTACTTACACCCCGAGTTTCACTTCTCTATCTACAACACTTATGCGTAAAATTTCAGCTAAAATACAGCCATCAGATATTGCTTCCCCATAAGCATAAAGCACTACTCTGCTGCATACATGCTTTCACTTATCCTATTTGGAACACATAGATCTTTGAACCCTGCATGGTAGAACCTTGACATTTTAGGGGTTACAAGTTAACCCCTGAGACTACATCCATGCCAATTTTTTAGGTCTCTGAGCACAATTCTTCCTATTAAAAAGCCCTCTATCAAATATGGCTTGGATGTAGTCTCATTTGCCAATTCTTTTCAGTTGTTATTGTTAAATGCATACAATTTATGTCACTTGGATAACCACAGGGAAACATTAATAGCTACGAAAGGTTGCAGATAGTAGTGTCAAATTGTAAAATACTAATCTAAAAAAGGGTGTTGGAGCATCTGGGGGTGAAAGTCAGGGAGTAGGCATAGGGAGTAGGCATATGTAAAGCCCTAGCTCCATGTTCACTAAAATCCATCCGGGGGGTGGGGTAGAGCTCCACCACCTTTTCTCTGAGAAAAAAAGCCCTGGACGTACCGATCTATGGCTGGCTTTTAGCAGACTCCTCACAGCGTGGTGACGTCACCACGCTGTGAGGAGTCGGCTACAGAACGGACAGAAATCCTGTGTGTTCCACTAACACACGATATTCCTGTCAGATTGCCAGGACTGCCTCTCAGAGTTAACAGACTACAGCGCAGGATCTGAGGATCGGGCATAAAAAGAACCAGCAGGACGGATCCGTGTGCGATCGGACCTGCCGACTCTTTTGGTCGGATCCTCAAGGTGGGCTTTCCTACTGTATAGTTGCGGCCGACAGACCTTTATGTGCTCGGCGGGGGCTAGCATGGTGGTCGGTCGGCCACAACTATGGCCGGGAATCGGCCCGTCTATGGGGGGCTTAAAGTATTTCTGACAGAGAGATCTTAAGGTGTATGGCCAGCTTAAACCTTCCAATTACTATGTATTCCATCAGGTAGGCCACTATACTACATAGTTGTTGGTAGATCTAATGGAAATTGTATGGAGTTATTTAAAGGTATATGGCGGTCTTTAACAGATATTTGAATGTTTTACTTTCAAAAACTATACAAGAACAGTTAAATGTTTAAGCTAGCCATACATGGGTAGATTCCCATTTGTTTAGCCAGCTAGTGATCACAGCATGGTGACATCACCACGCTACTTACGAACATACAGGAATCGCGATGTGCTCCACTAACATGTTGATCCCTGTACAATATTTACAGTACAATCCTGTACAAAAAGAACCAACAAGTTGGATCGCCATGTGACATGTGGTGCAATCCTGGTCTCTCTTGATTACTCAAAGTGGATGCGTTAGATCGCCCGGGGATCTATGTGTCTATGGGGGGCTTAACTTATAGCAATAGGTGTGTGGCATCATACATTAAGGAATATCCCCCCTATTGACTGACTTTCTTTTTTTATATTTTATGGTGTGCATACGCAGTTTGCTTCTTCTGTTGTATGGTATTATGCCGATCATTTATAATTTTTTACCGCCACTTAATGTGATTGATTCAAAATATATTGATTCCTTGCCTGTGTGCATGCTCTATAGTACCATCTATGGAAAAAACCTAGAAAGCCTGCCAGATACTTGAACTTACTAACATGTCCAATCACTGCACAATCAATTTTATGTTCAATTTTGATCACATTTGGTTGATCGAAAAAAAAGCAATTGATTTATAATGATCGACCAATGCCGGCCATAGACATGGCAATTCCCGGCCATAGTTGCGGGAGACCAACCGGCAGACTTGCTCACTCCAAGTGCATAGTGGTCGATCTCCTCGAACTACAGAGGTGCCAACCCTGGCATATCGACCCGGTATGGCGGTATTTATTCTGGTCGGTCCTGATACTTTGGATAGGGACCGGAGTCCTCATCTAATATATCTGCTTACAATCTGACGGGAATCCCTGTGTTAGTGGCACACACAGCATTCCTATGAATTCTGCAGACTGATTTTCACAAAATTGGAGATGCTCATAAAAATCTGTTTATTTATCTGTTAAGAAATTCCCCAAAAAGTGCTGATTAGCAATTATAATAGAAGGCTGGTATGGTAGATGCAAATACTTTGTGTATTATAAAGACATTCTATTACTGGGTTCAGGCAGCCGAAGCCCTCTGACTAAATGTCCTTTTGCCTAGGGGATCACAACCAGTCCCCCAAGTAATAAGGTCTAATGGGATCCCCTTAAAGATTGTTCCCAGTAGAGGGAAGGCCATAAGAACTCCCTCACAACCACTTTCAGGGTCAAGTCTAATAGGACAAATAGGACAAGAAAACACACTGCAGTGTTTAGGAAGAAGACAAATACATACATGAAATAGGCCATTCTGCTCATTAGCAGTGTCAGGTAGCCACTAGAATGGGTATATTGAAGGCCTGGTTAACATTTATTTTATTCAATGCGGTTTGTTTAATCTTTGTTGCATGTTATGTTGAGTGTATGCTAATTGTAACATGCATTGTCTTGTCTTGTTTTTTTCATGCAAGTGTTGTTCATTGGTTTCACTCATATATGCGAACCAATAGAGAGAGAATTTTGCAAGGGGTAGGGAAGGTGCTAGGTGCCATACAATAATATCCCCTACAATGGATAGTAACACACATTTTCATGCATTGCCACCGACATGAATGTTTTAATTTAAGACGGCCGCACTTTCTGTGTGCTCCACCGGCTGGGACTAAAACAGGGTCTCCCCAAGTGCCATCCTCACTCATCCACCCTTAATTTGTGCCCCTAAGCTCCCAGGACACTAGCCCAAAGGTCCGAGGTCCGCGCTTTGATTCTGGATCGCGCGCCGATCGCATCCGCGGGCACGGCCTAAATCTAGTCCCCGGCTTTGGCCTAGTCGGACGGACGGACGGACGGCCGGAACCCACCAAAACCATTCACTGACCGACTGTACCTGAATAGCGGACCCTCCGGCTGGACACAGAAACTGTTCTGGGCTGGATTGTCACCATCTGGGCCGTGCGCCGATCTAATCCGCGGGCATGGCCGAAAATTGAGCCCCCGGCTTCGGCCTAGTCGGAAGGCCCAAATCCAACTACGGCGTTCACTGGCTGGCTACACTTGAATAGCAGACTCTCAGACCGGTCACAGAGGCTGTACTGCTCAGGATTAACATCCCTACTGACAGACCAGCCTTTAAAAGAGCACTCTGGACTGAGCAAGAGCCTGGATCTACAGAGAGGCCTGCTTGTTTAGCAGCAGCACTTGAAACCACCAACAGTGAGTACAACCTCCCACACCCCTGGGGACACAGATACAGTGTCACTGCAACAGTTCTCATAAGGGTGGCAGAGACTTAAGTATGGAATAATACCCTACCCTGAAGGGTTCCCTGGCAGTTCACCGCCCCCGCACGATCACTTCACCCCATCCCCTACCTAAGACTGCCCGTATGGGAAGAAGAGGGAGAGGAGGGAAGCAGCAATCGACCCCCAGATCGGGATATCATCGCTTATTCCCAGCCCAAACATCCCCCGTTTCACCTCAGCCTAACTCTAGGATGGAGGCCGGTGCTATAAACTCACCACAAGACCATCTGACTCAGGAGGTACCATCTTGCTCCAATGGACAGCCTCAATCCCCACAACACGAAAAAGGTCCAGGAGGTGCTATCACGCCCTCGACCACAAGCGTCTCTGGAGGGGTCAGCGAATCTCCACAGCCCATACCTCCGGCTGAACACTTACCCTCGGAAGAAGGGACGATACCTCTTCTGGGTCCGTTGGAGGGCGACTCCCTCTCCTCCTGAAAGTCAAATACTAGTTCAGGAAGTGCATTGAATCCACGCTCGCCGGAATACCGCCCACATTCTCAACTACCAGAAGATGACATTAGGGAATTATTACGTGCTTTGCCAACCAGGGCGGATTTAAGTGCTTTACCTACTAGAGCTGACTTTGACGCATTAGTGACCAGAATAGAATCCATATATAAGAAAGACATTACCGCTGTCCAACAACAACTTACCACTGTGGACACCACCGTGCAGCAGATACAAACCGCCACGGAGAACCTCCAAGAACGAGTTACTTCCCTGGAACAATTCTGCATACAATCAACCAAACATTCTATCTTCTTAATGCTCCAGCATGACGATCAGGAAAATCGGGGTAGACGTAACAATGTCCGTATACCGGGCCTACCCGAATCTACAGGCGCCTCTGACCTCAGGGTATCAGTAGCTGCGATAATCAACAACTACCTGGATAATCCACCGAACCAAGAAGTCGTCATTGACAGGGTTTACAGCGCATCGGGTCCGAGAACGAATAACTCTACCTCTCCAAGAGACGTTATATGTCGCTTACACTACTATACAGTCAAAGAACTAAGAAAAATACCCTCATGGGACTTTAACTGGAACACCGACTCCCTTGTTGAT